>CM055732.1:15698633-16183341 GCA_029465975.1 Dallia pectoralis
GAAGAGGTTTGGCCAAAAGTTGCAGTTGAATGTTGCTTTGAATTAAACAGAAAATGACAAACTTTCACACAAACATTTCTATAATGGGATATTTTTAGCGTTATGATGCATCTTTCTAGGGAGACGCCCAGCAACACACACATAATCACTGTCACCTTTTTACCCCGACGACTTCAAAGCAGCGGCTTAGTGCAGGCGTGCTCAAGTCAACTCAGACTTATGCAGACTTCCTTGATATAAACATGAGCTTACTACTGTGTAGTAGATCAAAAGCTTTACTACAGTTATTCCTGGTGTTCAGAACTACTAACACATGTGTGCACACACCGTATTGCAGACATTGTATCTTACACACACACACACACACATCAGTTTAGAATGAATGGGTCGTTTGTTTTGCGATGTCAATGTACAACGTCGTTCAAATGTTGTCTTGTTTCAGAAAGAAAAGCAGATTTTCTGTGTTAAAATGACATCAGTTTTGTATTGAATATAGTGGGGACACATATTCTTGAGTATTCTAAGTGGCAGTAAATGATAGGAATAGCCTAACATGTGTCCAGTTTGTTCACAGTGAATCTGCAATTATAATACGGCAGAATGTTTTATCCATATGAGCAGGCATGCAATGATTCACTCAAGTCACGATACGATACAATTTTCTCACGATTTTCTTAAGATTTTTACAAAATGAGATTGACGACAAATTAATGTGTCTTATTGTTATTTTTCACTAAAACAAATGCTGCAAGTTTCTTAGTGAAATTGATTTATCTTTGTTAAATTACAAAACTACACTTTTATTTTAAAACAAATCCCAAATAAATTCATTAAAAATAACAAGAAAAAATCACTTCATATTTCCAAACAAAAGATTTGCCTGTGCTTTTTCCTATGTTTTTTTTTAAGAAAAATCTGCATTTTCCGTCAAAAGCTGAGATCTCTGGACATTCACAAAGTCGCCAGCTGATGAAAAAAAACATTCACTAGGGACAGAAGTGGCTGGTTTGGAGATGTATGCTTTTGCTAGACAGGAGAGCAGGAAGTGTAGAGCCTAGCATTCTCTTTCCACTACTTGAGTGGACGGATGTTTCAGCTTTGTACACTAATCTGACAGATTTTCTACAGAAAAAGGCCTCATATATTTTGCCATGAAAAGACAGATGCATCCTGCGATCTCTGTGGCTCCCGCACTCATCGCCCCGAGTGGGGCTGCAAATCTGCCGGCCAGTGTGACTTGGCTTAGTAATAGCTTTTTTTACGCTCAGACTGAGATGACTGAAGATTCTCACTGTGGCGTGGTTTGTAAGCTGTATCATGTTGGTCCTACTATAATTGAATATTAGCATCTTCGTGCAGTATCTGCACACAAGTTTTTTTTGTCTGTTACCTCTTCACTGTTATAGTTTTTAGTTTTCAGCAAGCCAAATAACGCACAGGTTCGATTTGAATTAGAATGGGGCGTCGTCAATACCAACATCTACACTTTCCGCCGCCATGTTTGGTACTGTTGAACACTACAACTTCCTTGCTGCTATCGTGCCTGTAAATCGAGGTTGAAGTATACAGCTTGAGCGCCGCTCCTGGTCAAAATATGTATTGTTTGTTTATCTCAAACGACTTGAATCGTGACATATTCTTAACGATTTTCAACCAGCTCCGAGTGCCTCGTTACATCCCTACATATGAATGAATTTGCAAGGTGACAAATTCTCCCAGTATTATCAGAATAGTGTTATATATTATACATCAACATCTTTGTCAGGCCTACGCTGTTACCAATCGTCCATGACAAGTGGAAGTGTACCGGGCCTCTGACATTCTCTAGAACATAACTCAATGTCACTGGTAAAATAATGTTGGTACCCTTATACATTTGGCCCCTCTCTATTGAACAAACAATTACGCATTCAGCTTCCTACTCGAACATGGCAATAAATCATGTAACAGGCGTCTTCATTATACCCACATTTAACCTATTCCGTCTAAGAAGGGATGGGTGCTACATTTTGATACACAGGGCAAACTACACAATAAAAGTATTATTCGCACGTGAAGAAACAGAATTGTAATGAAACGAGACAATAATCAATTACGAACTTCCTATGTAGCCCAGAAAATAGACCATTTGACCAGTAACCAGAAGGTGATTTGGATCCTGTGTGCATTCTGAAAGTCAAAGCAGGAAATGTTAGTGTTATTATAACACTTCTGCCGGTCAACATAGGGTATATACACCGAACAGCCATAACATTATGACCAGGTGAAGTGAATTACACTGGTAATCTATATACACCGAACAGCCATAACATTATGACCAGGTGAAGTGAATTACACTGGTAATCTATATACACCGAACAGCCATAACATTATGACCAGGTGAAGTGAATTACACTGGTAATCTATATACACCGAACAGCCATAACATTATGACCAGGTGAAGTGAATTACACTGGTAATCTATATACACCGATCAGCCAAGGAAAGAAATATGCGGTGAACCGACAACAAGGTCATGGCTTATAAATACACGTGGGCTGGTTCGTGTGGTCCGATCTAACAGACGAGCTACTGTAACTCAAATTGCTGAAAAAGTTCATGCTGGTTCTGATCGAAAGGTGTTAGAACACACAATGCGGTTTGTTGTGTATGGGGCTGCGTATCCGCAGACCACTCGGGATGCCCATGGTGACCTCTGTCTACCGCTAAAAGTGCTTATAATGGGCATGTGGGCATCAGAACTGGATCACAGAGCCATGGAAGGTGGCCTGGTCTGATGAATCATGTTTATATATAGCAGAATATACAAATGATCTAATTCATGGGCAAATAGAAATCTGGCAAATGAATCAGTTAAATAATACTAGTTCATGGCGAGCTGTCCTGTCAGGTTTGTGAAAAAACATTTTATACATTTTGCGAAACCTGTTACCCAGAGCAACTTATATGTATCTTAAAATAGCCAAACTGGGTACAATGTCCCCACTGAAGAAGCTGTCAGGCAAGTCAGCTCTAGTATAAAAAGGCACATGTAATATAGAGATGCAAAGGTGTCTTAAGGTACTGTATAAACAGGCCAGGTTTTGGATGTTTCCGGAATTAACAGTAGGTTTACACCTTTCTGAAGAAATCTGGTTTATTCTGTCCTCTACTTTCCTCTGCTCAGTTGTCCTCTCTACCCCCGGTATTCTGGGTAACTTTCACTTGTTTAATTGCGCTGCTGTGGAGCCTGGCCAACTGTGAGTTGCACTGGTCCAGACGGGAGATGACAAGTGCCCGGATTAGGAGCTGTGTTGCTTCCTTCATAGGGGCAAAGGTTGTACCCTGCGAAAGTTGCGTCCCACCAACCTGCGGCAGTGAGTCATTGCTTTGATGTTAGCGGAGAACGAAAGGGTGTCCAGGTTTACGCCAAGGTTATTTGCCTCACTCAAATCAATGTGAATTTTTTCTGGGGGTATTTGAAGCGGTTGTTCGTATTTTCAAAGGTGAAGGGAAAATAAGCAATAATAAATTACAAAAGTAGATACTCTCTTGCTCTTTGTTTTCTTACTTGTTCCTGCTTCCTATCCCCTGCAGGCCTTCCCAGCCCCTGTTGGATCGCTCCGTCCCGGACTTTAACACCTTTAGTTCGGTGGAAGAGTGGCTCGCCGCCATCAAGATGACCCAATACAGAGACAACTTTCTCAACTCTGGCTTTACCTCGCTGCAGCTGGTGGCTCAGATGACCTCAGAGTAAGTTTCACGAGCACATGGTGCACACGCACAGAGGTGCAGGCGCCATGTGTGAGCAAGATGCGTGACAGCAAAAACACACACATTCAATGATTTATGTGCATGCGCTCACGCATGTAAACACACCACCACAAATGAATATATGTCACAGCAAACAATAATTGCATGTGTCTATTTGGTGTTTTGTGTCTGTTTCTGGCTTCGCAATGTTGCTTCTAAAACTTACCCTGTGAAATTGTTTTCATTCACAATCAAAGAACACAAATGCTGGATCACTAACAAACAAACAAGCAATTATGTTAATCAAATTGTATTGTTGTAACTGTAACTGACAAACCTGTACGGAAATGACATTTTGGGTCTTCAGTAATCTGTTTAAATGCAATAGAGACCGTATAAATACTTGTTTTGCGTTTTTAGTCCACGCACTATACGAATTACAGATGCAATACCAACTCACATCCTCTCTCTCTCTCCTCACCTCTCCTTAACCCTCACGCTCCTCCCTTCCCCAGAGATCTCCTGAGGATAGGCGTGACACTAGCGGGTCACCAGAAGAAGATCCTGAGTAACGTGGCCTCCATGCGTGTGCAAATGAGCCAGTGCCAGTCGCCCACTTCCATGGCATGACTGGAGGGGGCGCCATCCCACGGGGCGGGCAGCATTCGGGCGAACAGGGACTACAGCAGGAAGAACTACGTCTCTCACCGAATGACCCCCGACCCATCGGAGCGCGCCCGGGTCGAGACCATAATCCTCATCTAATCTCCTGAAACCCATTCGACGTATCATCTTTCCATCGGGAGGCCACTGTCCAGACGATCACTTTCCATTAACCGGCAATATACTGAGTCATCAACTAGACTTCAGTGGGTCCAAGGACTGTTTTAGGATCTGTAATCTGCAAGTTCTACGAGCATAAAGGGGACATATGTCAATTTATTTTTAACATCCTAATCTAAGATACGCATTGTCAGGAGTTTCAGGGGCTTAAAGACCCTATCACCTGTCAATCTTTGGCCGTGGAATCCACAATTAAGTATTTGCGTAAATTCACCATTGTAATCTATATCATAGTATTTACTGACACCTATAACCTCACACCAACTACATGGGTAAAATATTTCTGAATGGCATATTTATATTGTTGACTAAAATGTGTGAGACTGGAGAGTTGATTTGGAGGATGTTTACATCAGAAGGATTCTGGTAAGACCCTTCTTCAGAGACTGGAGTGAGGATGCATTGGTCTGGCTAGGCACAGTGATAAGAATGTTGCGTAAAAAGAAAGCAATTCAAACTTAGTGGACGTTGTCATAACCGATATAGGAAATGACACAAAGGCCTAAAATGGTATATGTTTTATTTGATCGTTTCTCAACAGAGGTTTTCAATTTATTTTTTGACATCTTAGAGATGTCAAACAAATTTTAACTCGAGAATTATTAATATTTTTTCTTTTCTTATTTTTTTCCATACAAAGGTCATCTTCCTTTTTTCACTTTAAAACTACCTGAGGATATCTGGGTGGATGGCTTTGCCAAAGGACTAGTGAAATGGCCATCCCCAGATTCTGAGAATATATATATATAGACAAATATGTATATCTCTAACTAAATATATCTTCGAAATAAATCTTCATATTGAAGGTGATGTGTATAAGTATGTATGTACAAAACTCTCTCTGCTTGCATTTTTGGCAAAGATGACGTTTTTGTGGACTGTATTGTGATACATACTGTAGTTTACCTACAGTGCCACCTAGCCCTCCTGAGTACAAACCAATGGACCCTGTTTTGTTTCTTCTATAATGATAAGGAGGTCACATGGACAATACAGAAGGAATTTTGAACTGTAACTAAATGTACAAATGTCCACGTAGGCTACACACCCTGTCTGTAGATGTGTATAAAACAAATGTAGGGTTTAAAAAAGAAGGAAAAAAAGACATGTTCATTCTCTGGGAGCCTGTGTTCAGTGTGAGTGTATCAATGCTGTATCTTGCTTGTAAGCACTTACCTGTACAGATTATTTTGTTTTTCTGTACTTCTTCCTGTTTATTATTTGTGTTTGAGTGATTGGCTCTGTCCGGAATGAGTAGAGAAGTGGCTCACCACTGCTGACCAAAGGTTTACGGTATGTATCTGCTGTTGATCTTGAGTTGTGACTAAAAATAAAATGTACCTCACACAACCTCATGCATCCTCACACAATCTCATAAATACATCCTCATACATTGTCACTTCTTCCTACATCCCCACATCTCCTCTATCATCCTCATGAGTCCTCACACCCTCCTCATAGGCTTGTACACATCTTCATACAGAGTCATATCCTCATATATCCTCATACATCTTCCTAGATCCTCACACTTTCTCACATTCTGGGATTTCCTAACATCCTCACAGTTTTTTGGACACCTGGGCTTCTGTTAAGAAATTGTTTCACTAGACAATGTGGCCAGCAGCATTCTATTCTCAGTTGGGGAATTTTTACCAGACACATAGCTTACTGAAATATGGACTAGATAAAAAGGCAATCATATGTAATTGTTATCAAATGTTTTCACACAAAAAATAAATCAGAATAAGTCAACATTTGCCTTTCTAGTCCGTTATGAGGACATTAAACAGTTTAGAAATTTTGGAAATATAGCAATTCCGTTTTTAACTTCCAGAGAATTTCATAGCCAATGATTCCTGCCTGTGAATTCATGAAGCCAATCAGATGATAAAGATGAGGAGTTCTCATCACTAATTGGTTTCCTCTTGTTGTATGTTTCACATGTGTTATAGACTGGGGCCTGCTCCTGGATCAGTTATATTGCTCTGTTAGAAATTAATACAGGCCATGGCCATCAATCCACTGCCTTTTGAAGTCTGACCTGGGATCAGTGTCAGGACCGGTGTTGTAACCAGAACAACACACCATTCATAGAAGTGTAACTGATCCAGGAGCACACCTAAAAACCAGCCAAAGCCAGCTAACAGAAGCCTTGCCGTACACTTCTACACACATTCTCATAAGCCTTAACATGCTCTGTGTGTGTGTGTGTGTGTGTGTGTGTGTGTGTGTGTGTGTGTGTGTGAGTGTGAGTGTGAGTGTGAGTGTGAGTGTGAGTGTGAGTGTGAGTGTGAGTGTGAGTGTGAGTGTGTGTGTGTGTGTGTGTGTGTGTGTGTGTGTGTGAGTGTGAGTGTGAGTGTGAGTGTGAGTGTGAGTGTGAGTGTGAGTGTGAGTGTGAGTGTGTGAGTGTGTGAGTGTGTGAGTGTGTGAGTGTGTGAGTGTGTGAGTGTGTGAGTGTGTGTGTGAGTGTGTGTGTGTGTGTGTGTGTGTGTGTGTGTGAGTGTGTGTGTGTGTGTGTGAGTGTGTGTGTGTGTGTGTGAGTGTGAGTGTGAGTGTGTGTGTGTGAGTGTGTGTGTGTGTGTGTGTGACTGATGCCACCCTGATGAAAAAAATTATTTCAGCAGAGACACTCGGCTCACAAACAGGCATATAAATACACAGTCAATCTAACGTGTACAGCTGGAGCGGTTCCGCTGAATTAACAGTATCTGTCTACTCTAGATCAAATACAACTATTCGCTTCTACTAAAATTGGCTAGCAGTAATATTGTAGGGAGTCAGACCCACATTGAGTGAGGACAACATGCTGAAATATTGTTCCAAGCCCTGGCATAAAGAGGGTTTTCTGTATTCTCTCCCAGGACCTGGCATAAGACCAATTTGACTAAAATACTGAAAAACAATGTTAGTTGTATGTTTTTACAGTGAAGGAAAAAAGTATTTGCACACATCTCTGTCATCAATTGACCGGCATAGTGTGGTGAAAGTCATGTGCAGAGCCGTGTACTCCGTTTTCGAACAGGTTTATTAGGTACAAAACACACAACAAACCGATAACGGCGAAAATGCTAACTGGTTTAAATGAAAGAAAAGTGCGCGTATCGCGTCTTACATAATAACACATTCAAAACCACACTAGCAATATCTATAACAACCACTCACCTCTAATACAACGTGACATAGAAATAATGCTAAGCACCAGTGAATACTACTGGCCACCCTTTATAGCCCAACTAATGACATAAAGTTCCCTGTGTTTTGGGTCATTGTCATGCTGGAATACCCATCCACTTACCCATTTTCAATGCCCTGGCTGAGGGAAAGAGCTATTCCATTGCAGAATTTTTTTTTTTTAAGTTGCACCTTTTATAGGCTGTTTTGTGTTTTTATGTTAGTCATTTTAATTAGTCATATCAGCGATTTATTTTTAATATATGCATGGTCTGCTTGACTTGTTGCTGTGGACTACTGGCCATGCAGTAATCCTTTCCAGCCATCAACCCATTGACATTGTTAGTCATTCACATTGTGGATCTGTATTAACATGATAATTACTTGCAAAATGTGTAGTATTGCATTAAATGTCAGGTGGCAATATGGGCAGATTGCAATAAAAGAAATGCTGAATGTTTAGGGTTGCAGGACATTTTGCTGAAATGTGTTACTTTTTACCCCTCTATAGAAAACAGTCTAGACTTTACATTAACTAAACATTGTGCATATGCATATTTATCTTTACCGCATGGCAGATTTAAAAAGAATATATATCCATACACCCTAGTGCTAAATGTGTGAGACTCAGGGATGCTGAGTTTTTATAAAGTCAGCTATACAACATGAAATGAATCCAGTCTTGCCTAGGTCCCTCAAAACGGTAGGATCAGCATTAGATGAGTATAATAAGACAGCACAAATACTGGTATGTCGGGGTTGAATTAACCCCAGCCTTGGTGTCCTAGTAAAATCACCAAGTGACTAGTAAACATAAGTTGAACTGAGGTGTTAGCCTTATTGTTTCCTGAAAAACATTCACTTTCAAATGGTGGTTAGGTATTTTATTTTAAAACAGTGGCTACTGAGTGCGTCCCAATTGTAACTCTATGCAGTATGAGTAGTCATCTGACATGTATATGAAGAGGACATCGAAATGCGGCCTTAGAGGTGAAACTGGTATGATTAGTAAAAGCTTGGGCACATTGTGTTGAATGTGCTACTAGCCCGGCTCTTGTTTACGCTATATATAGCCAGCGGTGATTGCAGCCGGTCTGTGATTTGTGTAGCACTGGCCCTAAAGCGTCTGTTTGGTTTAAGACTGAACACGCTGGCTCCCAACCATCGCTGATGCAAAGGGGACTGAGCCACTCAGAAATTACTATATGTATGTTATAGAAATCATAAATACTCCATACTCAACAAACCATGCAAGTATGTGAGTCTTGAACAAAAAGTAGCCACAAAGTAAGTCCATTAGTTTGGATACAATGTAAGCATTTTGCAATTGGTGTTCTGCATCTCTCTTAGACACCCCCCCACTCGGGTTATCTAGTCATGACAAACTACTGTTTTCCCCAAATACTGATACCGTAGAACACTGTTCTCACTGTGGAGTTGGCTCGCCATCTGCTCTCTGCCAAGCGATGGGTCATTATTTCGTGAGGGCGGATACATGACTAAGAGAGACAAAGATACCCACCTTGGCGTCTGAAATTAGAAAATCGATGGCAGCCCATTAGCCTATTATTAAGTGTCCTCATCCCCGGTTAGACCTTATGCATCTCCCTCGTCGAACCACTCTTCTTCCTCGCAGCCGGCCTCCGGATCATTTATCCTGGTTGTAACAAACCTGCCTCGGGTCCAAGCATGATTGGAGACAGTGGCACGGAAATGGCCTCTCTTTCTGTCTTTTCGCTCTGGCGCCTCCGAGCTAGCACAGCGCCGAGACACCTGCCGGGGCCTCAGCCTGGCAGGGGCCTGATCAGCCGCTGGCAGATAGATTGATGGTGCACGGGCTACTACAGACACACAAGCATACATGCACCCACGTTCATTTGTTTTCAGGATGTGGCTCAAGCACCAGGTACCAGAACACATACTTTTGGCTTCCAGCATGGTTTCTCCACTCTTTCAGTCCGTTACGAAGAGAGAGTAGGCGCTCTTTGGCAATGTGTGTCTGTGGGAGAAATGGGATGGCGTTTCGAGAAGATAGAGGGGAGAGGAAAGTGGAGAAGAGGTGACAGGCTATAAAAACAGGAACACTTCACAAGCTAGTTTTACTGGTTTAACAAGCACTGTATCTATAAGAAGTTTGCGTTGTTAAATTACATTTCTTTTCTTTTTCTACCCTTAGATAGTCACCTTATTGAATTAATTGATTTGGAATTAAAATATCTTCCACAGATAAAAACACACTTCGATATAGTGAAATAATAATCAGAGCCCTCTAAAAAACATTTAATTTAATTTACTTCATATGTATTCATGAATGGATGAAAGTGTTTACAAGGCCCATCTGTTTTAATTCTTCCCAATTGTAGCTCTAAGTGTGGATGATGATTGATGCTGCGTACGTGTGGATGCCAATGTGTATTCTGGAAATTGTTTGTTTCACTAGCAGTCGAACACAACTGGCTTATTCTTGTTCTTTCTCTGTGTTCTTGTATTTCAGATGATGAACACACATACACACACTCGCACATGTGGAGCACTGTTCAGAATAGCCACAGCCATGAGCAACAGTTCAACTGGAACAGGATGACCTTACTTAAGCGGTACATACATGGCGAAGGCACCGAACGTGTGTGATTGGTTTCTTTTGTCTTTCTGTATAGCTACCACTTGTATATTGTGATGACGCTGTTTGAGTCCGAGTTTGTAAAACCGTAACTTTCGGAGAAATATTGTACTAAAAATGCACTCAATAAACGTCTTGGAAAACCAGACTATCACTCTCTTTGCCAAACTCTGTCAACAATTAAGATTTTTTTTGGAAATGTTCCACTTCTTTTGTGAGAACGGAACGAAGGCAATCAAAGTAATCATTCAATATCATAACATAGGCATTCTGTCACCAATAATGCATGAGCCTCGGGGAACCAAATTATAATGCAAATGTAAATAGTGCTTTCACTGATAATAAAGGGGAAATAGGCAGCTCTTATCCCTCCTGTCACTCTGTCTCTCCCTTACCAACAGGACCAAACTTCTGTCTCACTGTGTCAAAAGCCATCAAGTTTTAATGAACCAGACGTCCTTCGAAAGCCACAGAAACATCTTAAGAAATAAACATAATGAGCACTGCCGAGGGAAATGACACTATTTAGACAAACTAGCGGAAATTAATCTCTATTTCACCCTACACATTAGCAAACAGTGATTATCTAGTAGGTACAGAGACGTAAGGCAAGGTACAGGGATAACTCCCACTGTACTGCTACTTCACAAAATGTTCCAGAATTTTTTAATAATTTTATACAGAGAGAAGTGGGATGCTTTTGCCAAAATTTAAAGGGTTTAACATGGTGTGAAATAACAATATTTGTTTTTTTAATTGCCAAGTCTATTGCCACTGGCTTCAGTCCCATGTTTCAGTGGGTATATAAGAAAATGTATTGGCCAACCAGTAGAATAATATGTACATTGTGTAGATAAACCTCTTAGTCTAGCACAATTGGGGGTGGACTGGGAAAGGGTAAACTCAAAACTTTCCCAACCTAAGCCAGTCTCGCCAACTCTTTGCAGACATTGTGAGTGAACCTAACTTTGGTCATAAACTGTGAAAGGAGAAAATGAAGATCTCAGACAAACAACTTTTTTACAGTAAAACAACCAACACTAGACATGAAGAATCCAGCCAAATGTCACCTCAGAGAGACACCCAAGCATCCTCCCACTCCTTTCACATGGATGCGATTGTGTACGAGTCCAAATAGGTTCGAATTGCTTCGCTTCATCACAAGTTAGACAGCAACCCATTGTCTTCTTTTACAGCCACTATCTTTCACTGGAAATATTTGAATGGCCGGGACCCATTCCAAGGTCGAACGAGCCGCCTAATGCACTTGTAGAGCTCAACTAATAGTCAATTAAAACAAGTGTAATGGCAATATCTATAAGTAATGCTCAGTGAGGAATAGCTTCTCGGAAACCTTTGTTTTAATTGATACTGTTTGTTACTTTAATTGCAGCGATTAAAAGGAGAATGACGCAGAAACATGAGCACCAGACACAAGGAGGGATGCATTACATTACATGTGCATTGATTGTGTGTATGTCTCAGTGAGTTTCGCTAAAATGTAAGGAGTCAGCTCTCTTTTTCGCCATTAAAGGTACTAGCAGGTAGTTTCAAAAGTGACTTCTCAGCAGCAAATCTTTGCCTTAATCAATATTCCCTCAGCAATCACCTGAGAAATAAGGGATTGTTGCCCAGCGGTGGTATGCCACTCCTGCAGCGAGGATCAGTAGGAGGGACAGAGGGAAAGAAGACGACCGGGAAAAAGAAAAGCTATTCACTTTGTAGATCAGAGAAAAGTAACAGAAACTCTGAGAGAAAGATCAGGGCAGAGAGACAGTCCCAGTAGGAGAAACTCTGCCAAGTAGATGAAAATCCATATAGGACAGAGGCAGTACAAGATTTGGAATTTAAGTCAGGGTCGTAATCAACAATACCTTTGTATAATTACATAATAACTATCATTGTGTAGTTATATCTTTGTGTGGTTACATCAACAAAAGCGTCTTTATTTGAGAATTTTTAAGAAAATGCAAATGGAAAGTTGCTGTCATTTCTTAGCAACCCATGAAATTCTATATTTGAAACAAAGCGGTTTTAATGACACCTTTTTCGCCCAAATCGTTAGTAAACCCCTTTGCAATTATGTTTGCACAGCTGACAACTGATGAGTGCTAATTAAAGAAGGAATACATTGTCCTTCTTTTTAGTAATTCAGTATCTGGAGCATCAGCAAATTGGGGCTTAGATTACAGGCTCAAAATGGCCAGAAACTAGAAACTTTCATCTGAAGCTTGTAAGTCTATTCTTTTTCTGAGACATGAAGGCTTTTACATGGTTTTCTCTAACTAGAATAGAAAGAGGAATGAGATACATAACTGATTAAGAAAAACAAAAAACATTAGAATGTCTAGAAGAAGTTTGAGAAACAGATACCTCAGAGGTTCTTAACTGGCAGCTTCATTAAATAGTGCCTGCAAAACACTAGTCTCCACCAAACAGTAAAGATGTGACTCAGGGATGCTGGCGTCCTAGGTAGAGTTCTTCCTCTGTCCAGTGTGTGTTCTTTTGCCCATCTTAATCGTTTCTATTTACAGGCCATTCTGAGATATGGCTTTTTTATTTCAAGTCTGTTGCCAGTCAAATGAAGGCCAGTTTTATTGTTTCTTTAATCAGCATAACAGTCTTCACCGATGCAAACATAAGAATGATACATTTACCTTTCAGAATGCTAAATCTGGATTAGAAAACACAACAAATGTTGCAACACAGGAGTGATGTTTGCTGATAACAGGCCTCTTTTCAACTATGTAGGTTTCCAGCTACTGTTGTCATATACAACATTAACAAAGTCAACACTGTATTTCTGATCAATTGCATAAGTTATTTTAATGGATTTTAATACAAGTTTAATTATTCCTGTAATGGTTATTCCTGTAGGCTGTTTTTCCTGTCCCGTCGTGTTACGACATTTAAATCTAATTTCATTCCAGTTGCAGACAGAATCCCATGGGAGCAGCAATACCGACGGGAGGCCGTGTCAACCTCTACTGATTAGTTCAGGATGATGACTGCTCAGGGTTGTTTATACCATACAAACAGTGTTAGGGAGCGTTCAAAGGCAACTGATGAGCTCAAGACGATATCTGTTCAGTGTTGTTTTTACCATAGAGTGTGGGGGTGCGTCCATAGGCTACTATTGAGTTCAGGATGATTTTAGTGTGTTGTTTATTGGGGGCCGGGGGGGGGGGGGTATTTAGAGGGTAGATCCCACAAGAACATGCGAGCCAAAAGCAAATAAACAGCAATACCTAAGCCAAACCAAACAGTATCCATACACAACTTGAGTCACTCGGTTTAAAGTCGAAGATGGCATATAGTGCACTAGATGGCATGGTACCGGTTCAAAAGTAGTTCACTATGATGTAATAGTAATTTGGGATTCATTGGTCTTCCTCCTGATGTTTTTTAATGCTCTGTGTTTCAGCTTGGGAGGTATTCACACACCGCTGTTTTGTTGTTTTTATTGCTTCATGGACCTATTTTTCATTTTGTGACTTAACTGATTATTACTGCCTTGAAATGAGGGATTTTTTCTCTCTCCCTCGCTTTTCACCATAGAGGATGAACCTTGACGGTACAATGTGGCAGTTCTTCATCTTCTATTAACAGAGATAGCGTTTGGATTCATTTAGTTCGCTCTTGTTAGTAGTCAACCATAATACATTTGGTGACTTCAAAAAAAGACTCCTTTGGTATATCGTGACGTCTGTCGTAGGATTTGAATTGTAGTTTTCATTATGTAGAAGATGTGTCTCCATTTTTGAAACACAGTGCTCGGGTCAAATGAGATTTCATGTCTCGGAGGAGTTCATCAAATTTAATTATGATACATATAATTACCAAAAGCAATCTTGTGTGGGGTTGGAATAATCATTTCGAAGGGAGATGTTTTCACCTGCAGGGGTGAGCCATTATGCAGAGAGGGAGGGACGAAGGACGCAAATGAGACAGAGAAACAAGGGGTTTAAGAGAGAGAGAGAGTGAGCAAGGGAAAGAGAGTGAATGAGAGAACGAGAGACATACAGGAGCGGAGCGCTCTGCAGGGAAATGATGATCTGTCATTTGTCACTCAAAAAGTAAGTGATCATTTGAAGCTAAAAGATGGATTCATTCTCAAGGTCATCCTATTGTTCACATATTCTGTTCTTCAAAAAGAAATCATCGGTCTTCATGTCCCCTGTGAATATAGGCTATAAACGACTAGATTGAGATTGTGGTCAATTCTGACTACTAGCAGCAACTCTGGATGGCTATCAACTGTAAAAAAAATAATGTTTTACATTGTTGAATGTCTGTCCAAAATTCCTTGACGGGATTTTCAGTGGATGGTGTGAAAGCTGCTTACAACAGCAGCAATAAGATGAAGTGAGAGCCATGGGAGAGCCATGAGAAAACAGTGCTTTGTGACGGGGCGAACGATCAAGGCCTGTAATTGGTTAATCTCCCATGGGGGGGCACAGAGAGGGGGATGTCACCCGCCCTCCCTACTCCCTTCCTTGACCCCCCCCCCACCATCTATTTCAATACCCCATGCTGTTAGTAATCCCTCACAGAGCCTCTTCCAGCCCCGCCCGCATTCGATCCCCCTATCTGAACATCGATTAAATATTTTCCCACAGAAATGAAGAGGGAAAAAAGGGACGACATCTGATCCTCAGTCAAGGTCTACTTAATTAGAGATTCCTCACAAAAGGCCCTCTTTGTTTTTGAAAAGCCAGAGAAAAAGGTGGAGGAGGAGGAGAAGAAGAAGGAGGAGGCGGAACAATGAAGGATGAAGGTCAGCTCCTCACTAAATGACTTCAAATGGAACCTTAGAACAAACAGAACATCTGAACCTTCTTCGGAAAAGCCCATCAACTAACTGTGTGACTGCGCTTCAGGTTACCCTGTATATCTCACCATTACTCCACAGCAACACCTTAAAAGATGTATTTCTGTCGTCCTGTTGTCTCATTCAAGTGAAATCAAGACAGACATACCACATGGGTTCACGTCCTTAAACTTTAAAGTGTCTCCAAATTCAAAGCGATCCCTGGTCCCTCTTTTAACCTCACCTCTGTATGTCCTTTCAGAGTGAACACAGCAAGACAGGACTTTTCCTACATCATCGGCTATATTCAATCTTCCGAATGCCCTAACTTCTCTTACCACTCAAAAGAAGTTACCTACACCTCCTAGCTGAACATGAAAGACAATAATGACCTTTCACTCACTAATGAGGTCATAGAGATATGTAAATTCGCCCAGTCTGATATTTTCCCCCAGCTCTGATGTCAGAAGGGCAGATTGGTTGTTATCTCAAGAAGACAGTCATAATGGCCAGAGGCATGTAATTAGGTTTCCCAGCCTTCATTAGCCTGTCGTTCATTGTACATCTCATCGACTGCTCAGTAGCAGGTAGCCTTTATACCCAGTTTCTAAAGGTATACAAGTGTAAATGGTATGTTATAGGTTGCATTGACCATCCCCCACAGAACTGCAGAGGCAGATCTCTCCCAGCCAGCACAAAGACCCTCGTCTCTGCAAAGCCTACAGTAACATCCAGTGTTTATGTAAATTATTCGCTAGTGTGCGGCCCAGTAGCCTACCATTTGCTGAAGTATGAAGAGAGGGAAAATATCCGACATTTCCAGTTCTCACTAGTCCTAAAGGCCCATCCAATGATCTGTCCTCTGAAGACATGAGAGTAATCGTCGGAAGTTGAGCCCTCGGCTACGTAATAACGCTATTCATAGCCAGCCGGGAGAATGAATGGGTACATGTTTTATCTCATGTCAGCCTGGTGTCGCAGAGCGTGTGTTAACATTGGCGGACATACTGGGTGAACCAGTGAGGCAAAAAAACCTCACATGGTTGTCAAATAGTCTTCACCCCTTTTTTCAAAAATTATCTGCGAATATTATTGCTACCTCCATTACCAGGTTGTTTAACTTATCTTTCTCATTTTCCAAAATTCCGAGACATTGGAAATCTGCCGCCATCACACCCCTGTTCAAAGACACTCTCGACCCCAACTGCTACAAACCAATATCCATTCTACCCTGTCTTTCCAGTTTTTGTCAACGAACAGATTATCAACCATCTCGAATCTCATTATATTTTTTCCGCTATGCAATCTGGTTGTCATGCTGGTCATGCCTGCACCACGGCCACTCTTAAGGACCTCAATGACATCATTGATAAAAAGCACTACTGTGCAGCCATTTACATTATTTGTACAAGGCATTTGCTTCTGTTAAGCATCGTGTTCTTATCAGTTGACTCAATAGAATGGGCTTCTCTCATGACAGCCTTGCCTGGTTCTCTAACTACCTCTCTGACAGGGTCCAGCGTGTTAAATCAGTGGGCCTGCTGTCGGGACCCATGGCTGTCTCCATGGGGGTGCCACAGGGTTTAATTCTCAGGCCAAATCTATTTTCTCTCTACATAACGATGTGGCTCTCACTGTTGGGGATTCTCAGATCCATCTCTATGCAGATGATACCATTCTGTATACATTAGGCCCTTTACCATTAGGTACTGTGCTCTCAAATCTCCAGGAGAGTTTTAATTCCATTTAGCATTCCTTTCTTCAGACTAAAGTCTGGTAAATCTAAGTGTATGCTTTTTAACCAATCGCTGCCCACACCTGCCCGTCTAACTAGCATTGCCACAATATGTGGATACATACAAATACCTATGTGTATTGTTAAACAGCACTCGCTCCTTTCAGCCACACATGAACAAACTTAAATCTGAAATTAAGTCTAGACTCTGTTCCAAACTTGCCTTGGTAAGGATGACAATGTTTGATTTTGGTGATGTCATTTATAGAACTCCCTCAAACTCTCAAGAAAAAATTGGATGTGATTAACTACAGTGTTATACGTTTTGTGTAACCAATGTAACCAATTGTTCTCAATCAGCTTTCCTGGTTAAATAAAGGTTAAATAAAAAATATAGGTGTATATTTTTAATACAGGTCTGTTCCTCACACACTACCTGTAAAAGACTATGCAAATGTATTAACGTGTGTGTGGGTACGGCTGTTGGGAAACGTCTCCCAACTGGTTACACTTGAATTGATAAATGCCACTCGAACGCTGTGATTACAGTGAGGAGGCAGCATGGAAAACGTATTCTCATCTTGGGCACACACACTGGCTACCTAGTCAGAATGGTTGACCAGAGGGGTCAAAAGAGAGCTGTCAGGATTGGTGGGTGTTTGTGTGCGTGCTTGCACACGCACGTGTGTCTGTTTGCCTGTGTGGGTGGACGTTACACTGATGGGTTCAGCGAGTGGGTGAGCTGTGATTCAAGAGGTTGGATGGTGACTAAGTGTCTCTCTGGGGATAGCCAATCGGCATCTAAAGACAGTGGATGGAAACACACAAAATCATTCTCCTACCAGCAAGGCAGCATCGGTATAACAGACCCCCAGTTAGCGTAATTGCTTTGCAACGACCAATATGTTTCCTTTCCCACCAGTTCTTCTCTAGCATGTCCATTAAGATCTCAGAACTCCTAGGTTAATAATGTAGACGTTTCCATTTTAGTCATTTAGCTCGGTACGGGTCAGTGTTTCTCCTGATATAGTGAGAATGTGCCAGTCTTTATTTCCCACCATTTCCCATGATTCAATAAATCAATAAATGATTAAGTTTTTGATTATTTGACTTTGCATTTAACGAAGAACGATGCGGTGGGCTGCACCGGTAATGTTTACACATGAGGCACAGGACAAACCCTTTTTTAGCAATCCATAGGAACTGTAACAATTTCCTATTGAGCCATCATATACAGCATTTACCGTGAAAGGCAATCTCCGAGCACAATGTGTTTAAATGCTGCGGTGCATACAATCCCCTTTCAGATTTACTCTGGCCTTAGGTATTAAATACATTGTGACAGAGGGAAAAAGAGTGACTGGCTAATCCACAGACATAAAGCGACTGTTGTCATCCGGTCCGGTAATTTACCCACCATCTCTGTGCCAAGGATTTGTGGGCCTTTACCCAGCATGCCGTTATGCTCTGCTTTGCAATTAACCATACAGCTCATGAGAATTTAATGTGGCTTCGAATGAGTTCCATTTCTCTGGCTGTCTGTTATCATGGATTTTTTTCTTCTCAAACCCCGGCAAGCAGCTCAGTTTTCATTGTTAGTAAATCTTCATCTGGCGAAGTGGAAGCACATTGTCTTGGGAAAATTCTATAAGGTAAAACTGTAAAGACGTTACATTGTTTTGAACGGGAGCTACCGGTTCTATACACACTAAGACATAGACAACCATGTTCTCATGACATTTAGGGGCACCATTTTATTTTTGCATTAACAAAAACAATAACCCTAACCTCACCCTAGGCATAGTTATGCCTAGACCTAGCTTTAGGCCTGACCTTAGCCATGATACATTTGAGAACAAAGTTCCAGACTTTTCACTATGGTTTCTGGTTATAAATAAATAACAGGATGTTTGGGAAAGTATGTTTCTAAAAAGTTAGGTAACATGTATACACGCACCATCCCTCATCGCATCCCTGATTTCACCTTGTTTATCTACATGAGAGTTTTTATCTAATGTGATGAAAGGAGTAGAGGAATGCCGTAGTTAGTCCCAGTAGTCTTCTCTAGCACCTCCTCACCCACCAGCCTTGTTTCAGCTCTGTTCTCTTCACTTACCTCACCTGCCACCGTCTCAAACCCTCCCACTCCTCTGAAGACCGGGGAAGCCTGGGACACTACAGCCGCCTCAGTCCAGAGAGGACTGCAGGATCTCAAAGTCTCTCATTGGCAAGAACTATATAAGGCTTCCATTTGTTAGTTACGGTTAGGTTTGAGCCATGTGCTGTCACGTGAGATGGGAAACAGGGACAAAGCAAATTATTGTACAATTTTTTTTCTCCAAATTCACTTCAAGAAAGTTTACGGAACTTCAACAAAATGGCGCATAGCTGTGGAACATAATTCCAGTGTTGTCACAAACCATTTCGAGTGCAATATAATGTATTTGTCTCAGTAATGTAGGCTGTATACAGAAAAACATTATGATCGGCGCGACAGTGAGTCATCCTTCATCCTGCAGCTGTGTGCCTGGGTACCTACCAGACCACGACCTCTGACACCAGGTCATTACTAACACCTGTCACTGCGAGAGAAGGCAGCCTACCCTGCCTGCGGGGAGAGGCTCTGACAGCTGATGGGGCGATGACGTGCACCCATAATCATAAGTCATGGCTTGACCCCTGACCTCTAACTGTTACACTAGGGAGAGTTGCATGGGATCACGATACAAAACATTTTGCAACGTGTGGTCAGTTCTCCTAGGACGATGACACAAGACAAATATCTAACCTTGACAGTTCACTTGGTAATGTGTGATTACATTTGATATAGTGGCACAAAAAGCTTTCTCTAAAAGCAATATTGGATTGCACTTTATTTTGAGAGTCCCAATATCCAACTGTAGATATTCTATAGGTTGTAATATTACTAACAAAAGTTCAACAAACATTCCATTTTATTCCATAGTTTATCCGTAGAGAATGTACAGAGACATTTTGTGTCATGACTTGGGGTGGTGTGGAGAAACCAGGCGCAGGCATAAATCATGTGCAATGGGTTTTATTTAAATAAACAAACAACGACATCAAACGGAAATTTGAATTTGTAAATAAAATGTGATTAATGAAGCGACTTTCTAAACATACAAAAAACAGCTACATATAACCAAACACTCAACGACATGGATGACTGACATTAAACAATAAAGCAAAAAGTAAAAAACAGAGGGCCAAAACCTTAATACACACAGTAATACACAGTAATTTGGACCTGGTGTGAGTGATGACAAGACAATGACAGAAACAGGGTATGAGTTCATTATGGTGTGAAAACCAGGAAACACAGATTGAAACAAACATAATGTCTTCAGCCTACCTTGACAGTACCTGTAAAGGCTCGGCTCCCAGACTGGCCAACTCAAATTGGGGAAGGGGGAAGGGGGGATTCGGTTTAAGCAGCGTCTGACTGCCCCCATAGTCCTCCCCAAAAAATGGTTTGGGGAAGCCTCCAAGCCTGCTGGTTCCAGTCAAAATGGTGCTTTATTTCTGTCCTACTTGGGGTAGTGTGGAGAAATCAGTCTCAGGCGATGCAGGAGATGTGTTCACATAATGTCTTCAGCCTACCATGACTCTTCGAGTACTCTTGAAAGAAATTGCTTTACATTTTTTAACTTAACTAAAAACACACTAACTTTCAAATCTCTGGGGTCACCGAAAATTGTCCTCGTTTTCCATTAAAATATAGTTAAAATTTGTTTGAATAGGAAATCTAGTAATTGACATGGTTAGAAAATGTGATTTTTGTCACACAATCTACCTCAACAAATTTTCAGCCTAGTTGTCAATTTGTTGAGGTAATCTGAAGAGATTAAACCACATGCTTCTTGAAGCACCTCCCAGAAATTGGATTGGCCTGCTTGGAGAATACGCACAATTACGTAGAATACATTCGTAGAATACGCCCAATTACAGACAGTATGATCAAGCTGCATCCACATCAGCTCAATATGGTTGAGAACTGATGACTGTGCTGGCCACTCCATTATAGACAGAATACCAGCTGACTACTTATTTCCTAAATAGTTCTTGCTTTGTTTGGAGCTGTGCTTTGTCGTCCAAAACACTTTTATCTCTGTCCCGTGTCTGTGTTATTTTGCTTATCTTAATCTTTTCTTTGTATTGGCCTGTCTATGGAATTTTCTTTGCAACTCTGCCTTGGTACTATTTAATAAAGCTGTTGGTTGAGGACCTGTGAGGCATCTGTTTCTTAAACTAGACACTAATGTATTTGTCCTCTTGCTCAGTTGTGCACCAAAGCCTCCCACTCCTATTTGTATCCTGGTTAGAGCCAGTTTGCACTGTTCTGTGAAGGGAGATGCATATAGCATAATATCAATTTCTCACATGGAATAGCTTTCAATTTTTAAAACAAGTATACTTTGACAAGTTTCAGAAGAAAGTTTCTAATGTTAGGTCATTTTGTGCATGTAATCTAACCTCACTTTTCTGATGCTCCAGATACTGAACTTGTCTAAAGAAGGGCAGTTTTGTAACATATTGGGTGAGCTGTGCTGTACACAGGGTGGTTGGGAGAGCACTTCTGTGTATGTATATTGTAATTAGGAGCACAGCTGTTTTGAGTTGGGTTAATTAAGCACCGGGCATAGGTTTGTATCAGTAGGCTATTTAAGTCCCCTGGTTAGGTTCACTGGTGCTTGATATTATTTTACGTTACGTGTCGTTGTAGGTGAGTGTTGTGTATAAATCCAATTGATACTGTTGTGTTTGTAAATGTACAAGTCGCTTCGTGTAAGCGCATTTCATTTATCGTCAGTATAGTTTTGTCCGTTCGTTGTTCTATGTTTGTTGTAGACTACAATTAAACACGACGAACGTGATTATCTGGCTCTGCATCTTGCTCCTTCTGCACTTCACCTTTACGGATCCGTGACAGAATATCAAGCCGACGAAATGAGCGAGCTGAGCCTGACGGAGGGAGGTTTCCCCGGAGATTATTGCTACACCTCCGGGGAGATTTACTCCTACCGTCACCCCACGGAGCAGTGGGACTGGTTTAAGCCGGAGACACCCCAGGAGGAGTATAGGCGTCTCCGCGCTTACTTTGGCTACGAACCACCTATGCGGCTATCAGGGCCGGTTACATCGGGTCCGCGGTCCTTCCCGGAGGAAGGCAAGAGGGCATCCCGGAAGCGCCCCAAAGAAATTTTTGGGGGGGAGCTAACGGGGTGTTCAGGAAGGTCCGCGGAGAGAACACCCACGGTCCTGGTGCTGCAGGAACAGCCACCCACTGCTCCGGGGCTGCAGACAGGGGGAGGAAAACCCCTGGAGCTACAGCCACTACCCCCGCCGTGGGAAGACCCTTTTCTGCCACCGACGTCAGGGACAGAGAAACCCCCGGAGGGGTTGGATGAACAGCCCTCAGCTGTTATTAGGACGTGGTGGAGGACATGGCTGGACTTACAGGAGCCAGCGCCTGAGATGGTCGCCACCACGCCTGCGCCCGAGATGGTCGCCACCACGCCTGCGCCTGAGATGGTCGCCACCACGCCTAAGTCCGAGATGGTAGCCACCACGCCTGCGCCTGAGATGGTCGCCACCACGCCAGCGCTCAAGATGGTTGCCGTCGTCTCGCCAGCGTCCACGATGGCTCCCGCCGTAACGCCAGCGCTCAAGATGGCTGTTGCCGTCACGCCAGCGCTCAAGATGGCTGCCGTCGTCACGCCAGCGCCCAAGATGGCTGTTGTCGTCACGCCAGCGCTCAAGATGGCTGCCGTCGTCACGCCAGCGCCCAAGATGGCTGCCGTCGTCACGCCAGCGCTCAAGATGGCTGTTGCCGTCACGCCAGCGCTCAAGATGGCTGTTGCCGTCACGCCAGCGCTCAAGATGGCTGTTGCCGTCACGCCAGCGCTCAAGATGGTTGCCGTCGTCTCGCCAGCGTCCACGATGGCTCCCGCCGTCACGCCAGCGCTCAAGATGGCTGTTGCTGTCACGCCAGCGCTCAAGATGGTTGCCGTCGTCACGCCAGCGCCCAAGATGGCTGTTGCCGTCACGCCGGCGCTCAAGATGGCTGCCGCATCGCCGCCCACAATGGCTGCCGCATCGCCGCCCAAAATGGCTGCCGCATCGCCGCCCACAATGGCTGCCGCATCGCCGCCCACAATGGCTGCCGCTTCGCCGCCCACAATGGCTGCCGCTTCGCCGCCCACAATGCCTGCCGCATCGCCGCCCACCATGGCTGCCGCATCGCCGCCCACGAAGGCCGCGCCACGACTACGCTCACGATGGCCGCCGCCACGACTACGCTCACGATGGCCGCCGCCACGACTACGCTCACGATGGCCGCCGCCACGACTACGCTCACGATGGCCGCCGCCACGACTACCCTCACGATGGCCGCCGCCACGACTACCCTCACGATGGCCGCCGCCACGACTACGCTCACGATGGCCGCCGCCACGACTACGCTCACGATGGCCGCCGCCAGGACTACGCTCACGATGGCCGCCGCCACGACTACGCTCACGATGGCCGCCGCCACGACGCCCACGATGGCTGCCCCCCAAGATTGCTGCAGACTGTCGAACGCCCAAAGAGGGCTGGACTAACTGTCCCGGACCGCCTCCGGGTTGAACGGACAATATATGTCTCCTCTGTTCCCCTTCCCTTTTGGTTAGGCTATCTGGAAGCCAGCCTTTTAGTGGGGGATACTGTAACATATTGGGTGAGCTGTGCTGTACACAGGGTGGTTGGGAGAGCACTTCTGTGTATGTATATTGTAATTAGGAGCACAGCTGTTTTGAGTTGGGTTAATTAAGCACCGGGCATAGGTTTTTACATAGGTTTGTATCAGTAGGCTATTTAAGTCCCCTGGTTAGGTTCACTGGTGCTTGATATTATTTTACGTTACGTGTCGTTGTAGGTGAGTGTTGTGTATAAATCCAATTGATACTGTTGTGTTTGTAAATGTACAAGTCGCATTTCATTTATCGTCAGTATAGTTTTGTCCGTTCGTTGTTCTATGTTTGTTGTAGACTACAATTAAACACGACGAACGTGATTATCTGGCTCTGCACATGGCTTCCTACACTACACCATACAGCGGTCGTGACAAGTTTACTAATCAATTATCTGTTTAAAATTTAAAACTTGGATGAGCAAACACAACGTGCCATTGGAACACAGGCCTTGTCACATGCTATAAAAATCACTCGTTTGAGTTGGGTCTAACCCGGAGGTGTCATCTAAAATTAAGCCCATTGTTTAAGAAGTGATACAGTAGCATTGTTTGCCTATGAGATTGATTTAAGGTCTCTTGTGATTTACTCCACAACCCTTGGTAGAAACTGACATGTAGCAGTCCATTATCATTTGGAATTATGTTGGCTTACTGATTTATACCTGGCATGGCGGTTGTGATATCCCACACACTCAATGATGAATTATAAATACCAGGACACTTTTCGCGAGTTGATGGAAATGTATTGGACCTTCATTGTCCACACATTCAATGATTGCCTGCCAAAGACTATGCTCAATGTACTGTCAATGTATCAAGGCAGAAGAAGCACGGGCCCTCAAAATTATTTTTTCGGGATGCCTTTCTGGAATAACTATGACAGTGCGGAGAACACCTTTCTATATTTATTTGCTGATTATTCCATTGTATGTTTTTTATTTGGTTTCTAAAAATCCACAGAGACTATATTTAAAATGTGAAATTCATAATGATGCGTAGGTATTGCCTACATAAAGTTTTGACTCACAGTGTTTATAAGATGAACTCCCGTAGTTCATACAGTATCACATTCACCTGGATTACCTTTTGGAATGGTGGTCATCGACAGATTGTATATTCAACAATTGCTAGTGCAAGATTCGAGAAAATATACAACAAACCATTTTCCAAACCAATTTACCACAACCCATAATCACTATTAATTTAAGCTTTTTAGCAAGATCCCAGACAATTTTCCCAGAATATTTTTTATAAAGCACAAACGTAGAAAAACACATTGTTCTATTTGAGAGACCAGCCTCAAATTATTGCAATTTAACACATTCAACAAACAGTTTTCGAGGTGTAAACAAATAACAAGCTCAATTAGTCAGCAAGCAGTCAGGATGTTTACGTGATTCAAGGTAATATATCTGCGTTTTGTAATAACAGATGACATCATCCGAGAGAAGTATATATTGAGGAAAAGTAAGGCAATGGATGGAAAGATATTGATATTTGTGACATTTGGGGTAAATTTAAATAGTGTACTGCAGTTCAATACCCCCCAAACATTGAGGGAACCATGAATGCCAACATGTACTGTGACATACTGAAGCAGAGCATGATCCCCTCCCTTCGGTGACTGGGTATATTGACCCCAAAGACACCTCCAAGATGACCACTGCTTTGCTAAAGAAATTGAGGTAAAGGTGATGGACTGGCCAAGCATGTCTCCAGACTTAAACCCTATTGAGCATCTGTTGGGCATCCTCAAACGGAAGGTGGAGGAGCGCATGGTCTCTGACACCATCTCTGTGATGTTGTCATGGAGGAGTGGAAGAGGACTCTAGTAGCAACCTTTGAAGGTCTGGTGAAATCCATGCCCGAGAGGGTTAAGGCTGTGCTGGTAAATAACGGTGGCCACACAAAATATTGACACTGTGCACAATTTGGACAATTTCACTTATGGGTGTACTCACTTTTTTCCTGAGTTTTAGACATTAATGGATGTGTGTTGAGTTTTTTTAGGGACAGCAAATGTACACTGTTATACAAGCTGTACACTCACTACATTACATTGTAGAAAAGTATCATTTCTTCAGTGTTGTCACATGAAAAGATATAATCAATTATTTACACAAATGTAAGGGGTGTACTCACTGAAATACTGTTCGTATTTTCCATACACCTTGGCATACTTTCTAGACATCATGCAATATTTTTCAAAATGGAAATGGAACAACTTATTTGTATTAATTTATAAAATGTATTATTTGTATTAATGTATCACATTCTGTAAGAGTAATGGACCTGCCCCCCTCTCTGCCGGAGTTGGCACACCCTCTGTCAGCAGAGGGAGGGAGTAATCAACTCAGATCCTCCTCACCTGAGTACTGGCACACCTGAGAGCCATTAGGAGGCAGTATAAATAGTTCCTTGTGCCAGTGCCCTGGTGCGAGGTACTGTTCTTTTGATTTGCTGAGCGTTATTACTGCTGACTACTAAGAGTCCTGATTACGCCCGTGTACCAGTTCTAAGCCTGTTCTCTACTCCGTCTCTGTCTAACCCTTGTCTGTGCCTATAGTGATTCCAGAGTTCGACTACCTGCTAGTTCTTCGGATCTCGTCTACGCCTGCCCCTTCTGTCTTGTGTTTGAACTCTGATCGCCTGTTGCCGACCCACGCCTGTTTGACTACTCCTAAGCTTGCTGTTATAAATAAAACTACATTGCGCTTTCGGGATTTGAACCAACGCTCTTTGTTTGGAGATCATTCATTACACATTCCTTATTTGTATTATTTTTTTTTTTTTTTATCTTATTGTGTACTACATTTTCTCAAAACTAAAAACACTCATCTCGAAATCACTCAATCCCCAGACTTCTTAAACAAAAGCAAATGTTAACTCCAAACCTAATTATCTGACATATAAACATATATATTTAACACCCTCCCTTAAACACACACAAATACATTGACACTGTTCTACTAAATACCCACTACACACCAGAGAGAGGAAATAATAACACAATTTAAAAGTATTAATACATCAATAAACATTATGTGCTCCAGAATTCCCCTAAATGCATTTAGCTTTTTGCATGATATTATAGTCTGTATATAACATGTATAAGGCATAATGAAACAAATAAATCCCATACATTTGTGGGAGGTTTGCATTGCAAATGAACATTGCTTTTTGACAAAATGGAAAAAGTAAAGTGTATTAAGACAGTGTGGCACAATGTGCTGGTCCTTGTTAATTACCATGGACAGTGAGCGTCGGAGGAGCATTGAAACACGGCTGGTCCCTGGAGCCTGTGCACGGTGGGAAGCTTCTAGAGGCCACTTGGAAGGTAGATTCAGGCGACATAAAAAAGAGCTGCCCAAAGGAAGGGAGACTGAACGGTAGCCTGACTTTTTCCCCACAAACATTTTCCCCACAAAAGTACCGCTGTGCCCCAACCTCTATCTGACCAGCCATCTACCACATGTTATTTTTGCTTGCATAAGTACCGTTTGTGTTTTACGTTTGTCTTAGACAACCATTTTTTATTTTCAGTTACGTTGATGATGCGGGAAAGTCCTCAAACAGCCTAAACCCCCAACGTGTCCTTGCTTGTGCTCTGCAGTGGTGCAGTATTTACAGTATTAAGGGACACATATTTCTTATGTAATGTATCTCTACTTTTTCTCCTTCAATTGTTTGTCGCGATGAGCCAGGCTTTGCCCTGAGTAGGGATGATGATGGAGGACGACTCTAACCGTCTGGACCATACCACTGCACTGCAGAGGCACCATGTCCCCCAACAAAACTAGAGGCAAACAATGTGTCATGACTGACGCCATGAGCCGGGAGTCCTGGCTCGTACCCAAATCGCCCCGATGCAATGGTTTGACCGGCTGCCCCAAAACTAGATGTTGGACTGGGTGAGAATGGAGTTTCTCACTTTTTCTAATATACGAGGGGTCAGGGTCGAGCCTCAGCGGGATGGTTGTTTTTGAGAAGTGCATTAAAGCCCACAAGGCCCACAGGTAAGAGTCGTCTAACCAAGCCGAAAGAGAGGACACAAAGAAAAGGACCCAAGACGGTAGCGGTCTGACAGACTACAAGTCTCCTGCCTTTGTTCCAAGCAGGTAAGGACGATGAATGGTACCAGGACGGTGAGTGGAAGATATCTACTAACCCTGCGTATGACCTGTCTGAGCAGGCGACTAGCCAAAGCTGGTTGCGGAAGGAACAGCTAGAGGACAACCCTATTCCAGATCAGCAATGGTCTTCTTTACAACAGATCACAGGGAGAAGGCGTGGATCTGCTGGTGGACCTACATATCTACCATCTTGGAACTTGCCCATACCCACCAGATGGCTGGACACCTGGCTGCTCGAAACGCCACAGAGAGGCTCTGCCAACTTCTACAAGTGAAGTATCTCACTTTCGTCTACCAACCTCAGACGGACGGGCTGGTTGGTTGAACACTTTAACCAGACCCTGGAGAGAAAGATGCAACTGAGATCCCATGATACATTACGTGCTAATCTTGTCATAAAGATTAGTGTTCAGATTAGCCTCAACCTTCACATTCTATATCTGACCTGAGCTGGAGATGTTCACCTATTTATCTGGTTAGATTTCTGTCAGTCTGTATAACTTGAAACATTTTTTTCTTTGAATTGTTGTTGTTGACTAGATTCCTCTAAACCTTGTTTTTTTTCAACAACCATGTTCTCAATAGCTAGTTCCAAGAGCACATAAATAATGCATGGCCTACCAGCATCTACTGGTTTATCTTAATTGTACAAATCTTAATTTAATACAAGTTTATGTATACGAAACTGTCCTGTTTGTGATCACTCATACAGATTCAGCATACAGAAAGCATTGTAGTCAACACAGTAGTCTAAAAGGTTTACAATAAGTTCTCTACTTTCATTGATAAAAGCCCAGGCAATTGATGAAACAGGGTAACCACACAGGATGTACAGAACAGTACAGTGTCACAAATTTCATTAGAGATGGTTGTTTTTCATACTCTTCTACCTGTTCTAATTGTTTGCTTTCTCAACCTTGCTCTCTGATGATGACACAATTCTTCAAAAATTGGTGAGCAAACTGGTGAGTTTTTTTTACCACCCCTTAGCAGTAGGCAATGGGTATTTAGTAGTTCCATTGTATTTGATGTATTTGTGGCATCTGAGATCAACGTTGTATTTCCATAATAGATCATGTAGTTTGGATAATAATGTTTGATTTTGTGTTTTTGAGAAATACATTTAGATTAATTTGTACACTTTCAGGAAATTTTTGCAGCTTTTGAGGTTTGCCTGATGAGGTTATGGTGACATTTTGAAGTTTAAAGTTTCCATACATCCGTCATAATATTTCTAAACGATGTACTTTTGTTTTTATTTATCCGGACAGGGTTTGGGCATTAGCATCTTTTCATAAAAATGTCTATCTACTGAGCAAGTGAACTTGCTGTTGGAATCATATTTACAAAGAAACCATGAAATGTAAATTTCCTCACCATGCATAAAAGCCTTTTTAATTTCAGACTGAGTCGGCTTATGTTTTATTTGTTGTTGTTGCTGCTGCTCTGGTTGTCGATTGTTTTTTCATCTTAGCAAGCGGTCGGCATTAAACAGTCTAGTCGACATTACCGCTAGTTGTGTAAGGCATAAGATAAGAGGTTGTTTGTTCATAGGTGTGTGTGTGCGCGTGCTCCTGCCTGTGTGTTTGACTTTTAATTCTAATAACTTATCAGAACCCAGGACTAACCTGGACCTTGTGCCGACAGCATGTGGGCTTACCGCCCATGAGTGCCAAGCCCTTTGAGCCCAACCAGCCTGTTTGCACATAAGACTTGCACATAGATAGAAGACTAGTCTTGTGGTGTCAGACCAAACACTTCTGAACTAGGGAGCGAGGGAGGAGGGGGTTATGTGTGTTTGCTGTGGCCTTTGTAGCCATTAGCGAGGAAACAAGTGAGCAAAATGAGGGAGTGATGAGATATTTATGATCCTATTCCATTTGCATTTACGTGAAAAGAATGGAAGGAGATATGATTAGGAATGATGCTGTGTGACGATCTCCATCGGTAATGGTTAGGCAGATCTAAAAATAAAAAATAAATCTAAATAATGACTTGTAGAGAATGTACCTTCACCTAGTGTTTCTAATAGCTTCCGCCAAGCCTACATACAGGCTAATCAAGAATTTATTTTGTGATGTAGTTGTACTAATGGTTCGAACGTGGTAAACATGAAAAGAAAGAAATAAAGTTTGCTAATCTTCTGCACCATGACCTCATGCAGTTCATCAAATAAGGTCCACAAATGATCAATAGCCTCGGACCAATGAACATTACTGTCCTGATATTTAAGGAGGGTACAATATATTTCTTTCTCTTCTTCACAGGCCCTATTTAGGGCTTAGGCTCAAGTAATTCAGGCCGGGTTTGCCCCAGCGTGAATTTGGCCTTGTCACTGCTGACAAAATAAGGTTCATTAACTATTACACTTTGACCAGCATTCCATAAATAATAAATAATAAAGTATATTATTTGTGACCAGTGATATTCAATCTATTTCACAGCAATTTTAAAACGCAACAATAGTAATGCAAAAATATTGATTATCCAATGACATTCTGCACAAGCCATTCATGATTTTTTTTAAATAAAGATAAACATTCTGGGATGTAAACTTTGAATTTTCCAGATTTGGATGAACATTGTCACTTTGTAAATCTGATTGCCTGTTTTGAGCATGCTGATATCAAAAGCATTGGTGTATGCCGCTGCACATTGAATGCACATTACCATTCATCAACAGAAGTATCATATTCTGTATTCAATTTACAGTTCTTATATGCCTCTGCCTCAACCAGCCTTTCCTGATGAAAAATAGGTCCTATGTGAATGAAATTACATTAACTTAGCATAACACAACATCTGAGGTATTATCAAAAGCGAATGTCATCGTCAATCTTAGATCTGGTGTCCCGGGGTCTTGTAGGAAAAAAAGTTTGTCTTCTGATGACTGAAGAAAATATAGAATTGTGAGAAAACAAAGAGGGATTCGTTTATGTGTTCTAAGCCTTGGGATTTCATGCAGTTTGGACGAGAATAGAAGCGCCGCATAATTCACCTGCTCCCCAGACTACAGATTGTGTCAATACAGTTGTCTGAAAAGGTAGCAAGTAGGTAATGAAGCCGTCTTCAAAAGCAGACTTTCAGCGGACATGTCGGAAGCAATCAGATTTTAATGAAGTCTTTCATCTTTTCTGTTAAGACCTTAAAAATAAAGGCATATAACTGAATGTTTTTTAATCCTTTAAACCGTGACAATAATAATCTTATCAGTTAATGAAGATCAGTGTGTTCTGACTGACAAGCCTTGGGGATGATTTGACATAGGTTTTCTAATTTAAGAAACTTTTGGAGCTATTTTCATCCAGTACATTACATTCCTGGATAATTTCTTTCTACAGAAACATCTATGATCCCAGTGGGACGCGAATTCTGATTTATATGTACCTCTTGTAAAAGAGCGGGGAAAAGAAACTTGAGATATATATAGACAAAAGAGAAAAGAATGAATTGGGGAGGAGCATCAGGAGAAGACGAAATGTGAGAATAGGAGAGGAGACAGGGAAATATGGCGAAATTAAGTGGCAGTGCTGAACAGATCTCTTGCATCTGGAATCTGGATGTGGTAGATAAGAGTGTCTGCACACCCTGGGTAGATAGGACAGCACAAGATGGATGAGGTGCGCAAATATGCTATCTCACTGGGGTGATAACAATCTGTGTGTGAGTGTATGTTGGAACGATGAGTTAATGGACCCTAGTAGTGTCACGAGTGGTGAGCTAGGCCTTAGCTGGTGAGCACTAGGTTCCACTCGGGTTGGTTTACCGGTGCACTTCCTGTTTCTGTTTACAGTTTTGTTGTTATCATGGGTGTCTCTTGTTAAGCTAATCACAGAGGCTATTTAGGTTCTAGTTTGGGGATTGCACTTTACTGAGCAGTGTTACATTTATATCCTCAATACTACATACATTTCAGAGAATAAATATGAATAGTGCTTGTTTCTAATGGTCTATAAACAGTCGTGACAGTATATAAGTATATAATTTTTCAGAGCACTCTAGTATGTGGCAATAGTATTATCAAAGTGCTGAACCCCCCTCAATGCTAAAGGTTTTACATTCATATCAATAATTTTTGTCTTTATTACAAAATTAAAGAGGTCAGAAAAGTTGCTACCCTTACAGAAAATTCAAGCATTGTCTGTATGAGTCCTTGAGGGGAAGAAGAGATATACTTTTACTTCTCTCAATGCCAAACAAGTTATTCAGTTTGTGACTTACTTATGGGAGTATCAAAAAAAAGGATATCAAAGTTAGCCTTTGCCGTTTCTTCATATCTATGTATAGATCACAAAGTAGTTTTAGACGCTTTTTGTTTGATACATCTTAAGATATGCAGGTAAATCATGCAAGCAGCAGGGGGCCAGGCTAAAACCTGCTACTGAGGTGTGTCTGCGAATATGAACGAGAATGTTTATTTCTATCAAATTCACACAAAAACAGTACATGTTGAATTGGGTGGCTTTGTATATGCTGTGGCAATGTGATCCAATAAGCCTGAAACCATACCAGCATCATGCTAATTTATTAGCTACAAGAAGTAAAGCGAAGAGAGACTTTTTTTAACCAAAAGCCATTTATGTAGGGCCTTGTTCAATGTCATAGTTCTGTATTAAGTTTGTACATGATTAATTTACTGAACTTGACTTACCACACCCTTAAAAAAGCAACTAACTTGAATTTGAATTAAAGAAAGTTACATTTCATGACTGCCACGATTATCCATGGGCCGAATGGCACGTTCAACAATTTTTAATTTACAATAAACACTGAACGATAAAAACGTACACTGCATTAAATAAAATTGCGCTATCAAGCGTCTTACTCACCAACATCTAACACAGTGCAGATTCTACAAACCAAACACTCACCTACAACGTAACATCACTTGAAACAATGCTAAACTCACCGCAACCACAACCGGTGACTTACTTACACCTCCTAATTAACCAACTCAAACCAAGTGTGCATAGTTACCTCAATCTAAAGGAAAAGGTGAGCACAATACAAAAATAACTACAGGTGGATGATTAGTTCCACTTTTCTTTTCTTTTGAAAAGTGTTTTAATTCTAACTTCAAAGTGTCTAACTCCAAGTATATGTCTCTGGCTGTTTCTGGGAAGGGGGCTACAAGCTGTAGAAGGGGGGTTCAGCTGTGTGCAACACTACGCCACAAACTATGCTCTCAAACAGTATGGCCACAATAAGACAGTGAGATTAAGATTGTTTTTGGTTCAATAGTCCCACCATTAGGCCAATATGAACCATACTTTACTGCTTTGCTAATGTCATGTCCCTCAGCATGTGTGCATTATTCTATCACCTTGTGTCAAACAGATGAAAAGATATCAACCAATATACACATTTGCATTGTATACCATGTGGTTGAGGTGAAAATGCCTGCATATCTTGAATCTTAAGATTGTTTAGAATATGTGTACCATTGCATAGTAATTGACAACTTTAGAATAAGTTATTTTTGATTAAAATAATAATTGTGTCCTTAAAACTATCCTTTCATAGAAAATCCACAGCATTCTGGACTACATTGGATGCCACCTATTGGATGTTTGAAAATACAGCAGTTGCGCTGATACAGGAAGTAGTTAGCCAAATATTGCCTCATGGTAATACTGATGCAAGCTCTGCACTATCCTCTCCATCCTTCCTAAACACTTCGTTAGACGAAATGTCTGTAAGTGTAATTATTCATTAACATTTTTGAATTTGTTGTTGCTCACCCAGTTAGTCTGGATGCTATGCCACTAATATGCATTGCTATCTTAGCAATTCCAATAACTATGCAGCAGACTGCTTCTTCCCTAAATAGTTATGCATAGTTTGTAGTTGTGCTTTTGGCCATTGTCCTGTTGTAGGAGGAAATTGGCACCAATCAAGCACTGTTCACAAGGTATTGAATCGCAAAATGAAGTTACAGACTTATTTTTTCAAGATCCCTTTGACCCAGTACAAATATTCCACTTTTTCTTCCACCAAAGCATCCCCAGACCTTCACATTGCCTCCACAATGCTTGGCAGATGGCTTCAAGCACTCTTTCAGGATCTTTTATCTGCTTTGTTCATATTTGTTATTTGAATCACAATAACTTTTTCCAATCTTTCTCTCTCCAGAGTGTGTGTTCTTTTGCTCATGTTAATGTTCATTTTTGTAGCCCGTCTGAGATATGGTTGATTCTTTGCAACTCTGCTTAGAAGGCCAGCATTTTGGAGTTGTAGTGGGAATGTCTCTACCAAAATGCATTTATAAAACAGAATTGGAAAGTATATATTAAAACTGCTGTAGTTATAAGAATCTATGGTGATCTATGTTGGTGAAATTGTGGAGCCAGGTGTTTGCTTTCTTTTCTGATTTTGCTCCCTCGGTTAAATTAGCCACGCTCACTGTGTATGGTTAAAATGTGGAAAAAAAGGGATTGCTGATAAGTATACCAATGTAATAACAACTTTTGTAAATTTGTATAATCTGCAAAGGTCATGAAAAGTAGCCTAGGGTCTAACAAAACAATGATATGCCAGCACCGTAATTAAAATGCATTTTTGTAAATTATTTTAAAATGAAGGAGGCAAATTCAGGTATCAAGCCATTAGACTGCAAATCTGTTATCAAAGTTGTTATGTTGGCAAGTTGGCAATGACAGAGGAGGGACCCAATAGCTGAATGGAGGTGTTCAATATTTAATATTTCAATAATTTTAATTGTCTTCTATTTGAAATTTTTCTTCTTTGAGTTAAAAGAGAAGGGGTAATAGCAAAGATAAAATCAAAGATAATTCAAAGTTACATTTTACTTTACATAACTTCAAGGAAGCTCAGCCAGGGCTACATCTTCAGGATCTTGAGAAGGCATCTGCAATACAATTTTCTAACAGCAGCATTTTCAAATGACATTACAATCATCCAAAACGCAATTTCACTTTCAATGGGTGGGACCGTTTTGTATTTGTGGAGGGGCAAATTATGAAGTAGAACTTCTAGAAGGACCCAAGGCATGTCACTACCTGAGAATAAATAGCTAGCAATTCCCTTGTTCAAGAACACATTTTAAGCTATTGGAATTTGGCAGCAGAAAAAAAGATATTTGTAACATGTGTGTGGCAAATTTTGTCATTTCTACAACTTGCTTGCAAAAAAAGTAGCCAGTGTGATCATGCGATACCAATTGTGTTGTTTAACGATAACGAATTAAGTTTATAATACATCATCAAAGATTGTATAAAGAATGTATAGCTTTATGTTCAAATATGGAAATGCCTTTGGGATTGTCATGGTTGGGGCTTATTACATCCATATAGAAAATGTAATGCATATGAATAGTGATGTTGATTTTGTATATTCTCTCAATCGGCGTGCTAGGTGTGTTGGACCTAACCTATATATAGCCAGCCAGTTCAGACAGAAAAGTGATCATCGGTCAGCAAGAAATCAGCTGATGTCAAGGATTGCTCGTATCACAACAAGACTATTTAATCGTTAGGTTATTGACTCAGTGCTTATGTATTCCGTTCTCACAAGCCTGTATTCCGTTCTCCACCCACGCCTGTATCCAACTATTCGCTTCTGTGTTTCCATTGATGGCAGTGAGTTACCCTAGAGGACCCAATGACAAGGTATGTAAGATTATTGTCCTACATTGTTCTCCAATAAATTGTTAAACTAAAACATTTTTCTGTATTCTGTCTTACTAGGGGTTATGGTCAACTTCACTTTGAGACTCTAGCTGAAACATAATTTGTGTCCATGACTGTTATGGTTATGTTAGAACATGTGTACCATAGCATAGTCGGCGTGCTGTGTGAGTGTTGCAGTTGTCACATTATTCTGAGCCATTAGGACACTGTTGTCTTGCTACCCAAAGCACAGGTCAACGAAGGCTATGTGAGCAAAGTTAAATGGTCTGTACTCCCACTCATCACTCACTAAGTACTCCTCTCCAGGGACACAATGTTCATTTCCCTGCTCCACTAAAAATCTATCACTGTTCACTCCATGCATTAAAAAAATAATTTAACAAACACCACGTCTACTTCTGTAAGTAATAAGTGTACCATTTGCTTTCGAGGCCCAACATTTCAACATCAAGTTGTAGGCTTTTAAACATTTAAAACGCTCTAACCAAATTAGCCATGCTTCACTCTAGCTCCCACAGAAGATCTAGTGTCAGGTCCTGACTAAAGGGAGGCCTCTAGGCATTTTTATGTTGGCCTGGGGGTTCTAATCAGGGCCTGACAGCAGGGATGCCTCTAACATCTAGACATGTTTTGGTTGTCCCCAATTGGAGGCATCTGCCATACGTTGCCTCTAATTGGGAATGCTGTTTAATTTGCCAGTTTCACCGCACTGTTGTGCTATTGTGGATAATTGTTTGTGCATTGTGCCTTGTTTATGTTTGTGTCCTTCAAGTTAAAATTGCTGCCACTCCTTTGTTGTTTTTCTTTTAAAGAAGTTAAGGAATGTATAATCACTTTAGCTGTGCATCTGCATCCTGCCTCAACCTCAGCCGTGACAGCCAGGTCCAATAGCCACTGTTTACCACAGCTATTATTTTCAGCAAGTTTACAATACTGGGTAACAGCTAGTTATGGATATTTTACATGTGTAATATGCTCATATCTATACCGATCACAATCTATAGGTAAAATAGCTGTCATACTTGTTAGCCATGAAATTCCAAGTTTCAGCATCCTTTTTTGCTGCAATCAAAGTTGCTATTACAATGCTCAGTTGCACTCTGATTCACCACCCTTCTCATATTACCCACAAAAACACTGGCCCCTACATCAACCGTTGAAGAGGTGACTCTGGGATGCTGGCCTTCTAGAAGGCATGGCCTGTCCACTCCACCAAAATGTCTGTAAATCCTTCTCTTTGTCCAGTTTGTATCCCGGACATACTAGAGCGCAATGAATGCTTAGAATTCATCAACATACATGTTCCGCGTACTCTCAACTTTGCTGTGTGCAGACGTAACAATGCAATATCTGTTACACTGCAGCATCTGCATGTAAGACAAACAAAGACAACTGTCGAGTTCACAGTCAATATGTCTCTTGATGTGGGTTGTTGGAAACGTACCATCCCAGACTCCTGTCTCGCTTTGGCATTTGGGTTCCCCGTTGGCTTACATCTTTCATCTCGGGGTATTGCCCATTCATTCATTGATGTCATTCAAAGAGGTGTGATTGGTGCCTGGCTACCACAATTGCGGCCTGTGGTTATCAATGTGAAGCGGCTGGTCATTTTGGCAGATTAGGTAGGAATATGAGGTAAAATAAATAGGTAAATAGTCTCTTAATATTTTACGGTTGCTGAGTTTTGAATTGTGACAAGGGAACAATGTAAAATACCCCTATTTACAAAAAGTGCTTTCAAAATGGCAGATTGTTTGTAATTACAAATTCAAACGCCAATTGGCACTAGACAAACAGGTGATGGTCTCATACAAGCCAGAGCACATGCAAAGTTTCTCTAACATACGGTGGCTTGTGCTTGATTACACCTTTATTGCTCACCAAAAATACGGCCCAATAACATACATACAAGCTGGGTCTTTTTATTAATGTTCTGTTTGTCATGTTTTCTTCAGACCCTAGGATGAGTTATTGCTTGGGTATTCTTATCTCTCTGTGGGGTTATCCTGATAATGCCATGACCAAATGACAGAGAACAACCAGTTTACATAAATACTGTACCGCTACGGAGTAATTCAAAGACTAATGGAATTCTTATTTTTTGCTCTACCAAACACACTGTGTACTATAGTTATCTTATTTGTAAGGGTAGGACGATTTTACTAAGGTATGTATCAAATAAACTGCAAATGATCAACTCCGGTCATTATCAAAAATGACGATGGTCCTTTATAATCACATAGCTTGAAATAATTGACCACACCTAGTTTAAGAAATATCACAACCAATCACAAATCCATTCAAAATGTGGAGTGCGGGAAGTGTGTCTTTTGGATGGGGATGCACTCCTATGTTTTAATTGGCTACAGCTGGAAGTCACTATTATTTTGTCTTTTAAACCAATTTAGATTTTAGATTAGAACCAATTTAGATTTTAGATTAGATTTTTAAGGTGTGACTTTTGATCTGGAAATCCATTTTAGATGTGATAAAGTGAACCGAGTGGCCCATTAAAAATACCTTTCACTCGCAATAGCATGTTAGTGGCTTTTAGCTATATACAGCCAGGATTGTGCCGATCTCACCATACTCATATATGTAATTGTATTTGTTTGTAATATGGGTTAAACTTGATTTTACACACAATCACAATTGCCATCTGTTGTTATATATTCTTAAATTAGAAGTAATTCTCCTTTGCAATTCCATCTGAAAAATGTAATGCAAATCTCGTATGAATTTTCAATAGAATAATTACACTAATAGACTTCCATTACTCTGGGGTTTGGTAAAGACAAATTCACAATTTCATTAATTGGTTGAATGAATATTCTCTGGTCTTGAGGTGACTTGAGGTGATTGTCTATCTCTGAGGCCTGATCTTCTAAAATCTGAATGAAAAAAAATCTGGTTATGGTTCAGCCCTAAATGACATGAAAGAGACCCACAATAATGTGTCAAATATTCACATCAAACAGTGAGAATTAAGGCAGAGATTGCAACGTCTGTAGCAGTCAACTGTCCAGCAATGTTTACCTGGCTCCAGTTTATCTCTCACCAGAACACAGCCTATAATTATGCAGTCAATCCTTTGAAGTTAACACTTCAAGGTACCACAAACCTTGCTTAATATTCTCCAAGGAGTATATATTCCATAATTACTTGCACAATTTTTGCCTATTTTTCATGAAAGTAAACAGATAGATAAAAGAATGTAACAGATGTTCTTTTGTCTTTTCTGGTTTCCTGTGACGTGTTTTCATTTTCATGCAAATAAATCCTAAATGTATAATCTCAGGCGTTTTTGGGACAATCACTTGCTGAACCCAATAGCGTACGTGTAAACTTTTGTCTCTCAATTTTTTCCTTTTTAAAATATAACTTTCTCTGATTTCTTTTACAAACCTCACTCTCAGTAAACCAGAATTATAGCTTGTTCTAAATTAATGGGGCGTAGGGTGGCCAAATATTCTCTCATACTTAGATGTTACCATCTCTAAAACGTAAATGAAGTCTTGAGATTTGACAGTATCTTTCTTTTTTTCATTCTCTACTAAGCTTCTTCTCACTTGTCTTTGGTTAATTGGCTTTAACTCTGTCGACCGCAGATCTAGATGTTTTTTTTCAATTGTCAAGCGACGCTGTCGATGACAAGTTAACAGCGCTGCCAAAAATGAATCGCAAATCGCCTGTGCTTTCTCATTTCATTCGACTGCGAGGTAGTTTGTTCCCTGTGTTCTCGTTGTGTCATTCAAATGAGGAGTTGCTTCCTCTTGCTATTTAGCATTATGCAATGTATAACAGAAATGGCTCTTATTGTCAGCCGAAATCTTTTAGCCTCCAACATCATATTAGGCTGTAGCCTGTCATTTTGACAAGAGCCCAAATACTTATTTTTATTTTTTAATATTGCTGAAACTGCCTTATTTAGGTATGTTTTTTTCTAATGTTGCAATACAAACAGTAGAAGCTCATGAACATATATTAGAGATTTCTATTGTCTGTTTTCAGTCTCTGCATCTAGATTGTTTAAAGAGTATTTTTTTAACATTATAGAGAATAACTTGACAGGTTTATCTTTGGCTACTTCAATTCTTAGAAAGGCACTGCATGACTTACCACAAACACAGGATGAACGATGAACTACTCACTGTCTCTAATCGTTTTTTAAATGCCTTCATTCGATTTTGATGTACTGTATCACTGTGTGGTGGAGGCGAAAAGACCAGGGAGAACATGACCACAAATTACAACTGTCTTCTCTCTCCTTTCAGCCAAGTACTAACATTTTTCACTTACAAAACGTTGGACCACGTCCTGTTTCAAGTCTCGGTAAAAAATGGCTCCCTTGGCGACGGTACTTTGCATTAAAAGCCCATTGGCTGTCATGTAAATCTACACCACACACTTAACATGGAGATCAACTGGTAAACGCTGAGAAGGGTTAGGTGTAAATCTTCCAGAGATTAACCAGAGATAATATGGTTGGTTTAGTCCTGACAGTTTTTGAGTGCATACTTTATTTGGACATTGCTGCCTGGGCCACTTGCTACACGCACAGTTCTGACATGCTTGGTGTGGCAATGTGTAATTTTGTTTAACAGACACACACAAACTAAGACACACATTAGTATATTTTCATCTGCTACTAGGCTTTACATTGAAAATGAGGTGTTTGCTTACATTTCATAGTTTTAGGTATAATTGTTTGATTGGGAGGGATGATATACACTAATGAACCAAAACATTTTCTCATTTCTAATATACTGTTGGTCTTCTGTGTGCCACCGAAATCGCACCAACCCATGAAGACATGGACTGACTCCTGCAGGTTTCCTGTGGCATCTGGCACCAAGACGTTAGCAGCAGATTCTGTCCTGCAAGTTGCGAGGTGGAGCTGCCACAGATCAGACTTTTTGGTTCAGCACATCCACTGCCATCAGGGGTGACATGAAGGGGTATTCCTAGTATGCATTGATGTTCAGGTAGGTGGCAGGTGGCAAATCGGCATCCACATAAATGCCCGGACCCAGGCTTTCCCAGCCAAACGTAGCCCAAAACATCACAGTTACTGTAGAATAATAGGAAAAGGCAACTTTCTTCCACTGCTCCCATGCTCAATTTTGGTTCGACCCTCCTCTGACCGCTGTCGGTAGGTACTCACCAGTGCTGAACGGGAACAACCCACAAGCCATGCCATTTAAGAAACACTCCAAACCAGTCATCGGCCTAAAAAAAATCTGGCTCTTGTCAAAGTCGCTCAGGTCTTTACTCCTGCCTATTTCTATTGCATCCAACAGGTTTTCCTTTTACGTTTTTATTTACCCAGACCTGAATATGTGCCCTTCTTGTAAGAGATTATCAACGTTATTTGTTATACAGTGGATATAAAAAGTATACACACCCCTGTTAAAATGCCAGGTTTTTTGATGTGAGAAAATTAGAGAAATATAAATTATGTCAGAACTTTGTCCACCTTTAATGTGGCCTGTAATGTGATAAATTCAATTCTTTGAGGGGGAAACATTTAAATCTCGCAATAACCTGGTTGCATAAGTGTGCACACCCTTAAACTAACACTTTGTTGTAGCACTTTTTGCAATCTGTATTTTTGGGTAGGAGTCTATTAGCATTGCACATTTGGACTTGGCAAAAGCGCTCCAAATCTTTCAGATTGCAAGAACATCTCTTGTGCACAGCCCCTTCAGATCACCCCACAGATGTTCAATTGGATTCAGGTCTAGGTTCTGGCTAAGCCTTCCAAAACGTTAATCTTGTTCTGGCAAAGCCATGCTTTTGTGGATTTCGATGTGTACTTTGAGCCATTGTCGTGCTGAAAGTTGAAATTCATCTTCAGCCTTCTATTTTTCCTAAATTGCCTGGTATTTGTAACTGTTCTCTCCACCCTGACTAAGGCCCCGGTTCAGGCTGAAGAAAAACATCCCAAAGCATGATGCTGCCACCACCATGCTTCATTGTGGGTATGGTGTTTTTTGGGTGATGTGCAGTGTTGTTTTTGCGCCAAACATATCTTTTGGAGTTATGGCCAAAATGTTCAACCTTGGTTTCATCAGACCATAACACATTTGCCCGCATGCTTTTGTGCGACTTGATGTTTGTCTTCTCAAACTTCAGCCAGCCTTGGTTATTTTTCTTCGTAAGAAAAAGCTTCCGTCTTGCCACCCTACCCCATAGCCCATACATATGAAGAGTACAGGAGATTGTTGTCACAAGTATCTGTTACGTCCCCAGAGTTCTGGGTTCGTTTTATTGTGTTTTTTGTATTGCTGGTGCTGGTTGGGTTTGTGTTCTTTTCAGGCAAGAAGTTTCTGGGACTGTTCCGGCAGCTGATTGGAGGTTCAATGGGTGATTGGGACTTGGGACTCCGCCCATTCATCAGTGGCTGCAGCTGCCTGGGCTTTTTAAAAAGCCCAGGTTGTGATCAGTTCAGGCTCTCAGTTCCTGCTGACTGGTTGGTTTGTACCGCATGTGGGGATCTTTATGGTTTTGGGAGGGATTAGCTGGCATTTTTGTTTAGCACCTTTGGCCTTGTTTTGTGTGTATTAGTTTATCCCAGTTTTGTGTTCCAGTGGGCAGGACGGAGCATTTTGTTTGGTGATTGTTTGTGATTATAATTTGTAATAATTGTCTTTCTCTCCTTTGTTGTTCTTTATGGAGTTGGGGAGTAGATTTAGAGTTACCCCGGGGTATACATCACCCGTAGGTATATTTCTGTCTAGAACCACTAACTAGACCTGGGCGGACCACCAGCTGTATGTTTGTTTAGGGCACCTTGGTCGTGTGCCAGATAGGGGTTCTTATGTGTTATGTTACTTGCAGGTTAGTGGTTGTGTTTTGTTTTTCTTTGCTTTGCTCTGTCCAGCCCGCCCCAATTTCCCAAGAACATCATTATTGTTTAATATTTTTCATTTACGTAATACCGTGGCTGAATAAAAGCATTGTTTTAAGGTATTTTAAGTTGTCCTTTTCTCGCACCACAACACCATACTCCCTTTGCTGGCATCGGTGGGCCTGAGCAATGGGTTATCTGGTTCCCCTCCCTTTAGGGAGCTGGAACATAACACACTGCAAGTACTTGTCAGAAATTCCTTTAATGTTGCAGTAGGCCTCTGGGACGCCTCCCTGACCAGTTTTCTTCTTGTCTTTTCATCAATTTGAGGGACGTCCTGTTCTTGGCAATGTCGCTGTTGAGCCATATTTTCTCCAATTGACGATGGATGTCTTCACTGTGTTCCATGGTATATCTAATGCTTTGGAAATTATATTGTACCCTTCTCCTAACTAATTATAAGGAACCAGGGTATGTCTGGGTCTAGTCAGTCTGACACTCCCCCGATCAACAGAGAGGGGGAGTCATCAGACTCGATCAACCTCACCTGAGTTCTGAGCACACCTGTCGGTAATTAGGTATGGGATATAGGTGTGCTCAGAGGCTCACTCATTGCGAGGTATTGTTCCTAGTGACTTGCTGAGCGTTTGATAGAGAGAATATTCATTGAAGTCTTCCCGTGTACCAGTCCTTTGCTCCGTGTCCCGATTCCGTTTTGCTTAACCCTTCTGTTGTCTCCTAGTGATTCCCGAGTCCTGATCCTGTGCCCGTTTACCTGACTACGACCACGCCCGATCCCATTGTACCTCTGACTGCCTCTGATCTCTCCGTGTTGACCACTGCCTGCCTGACAACGATTAAGCCTACTGTTTGTCTGTACTTTAATAAAGCTTTGCAGCTCTGCGATTGGACCTAACTCTGTCGTCTGAGTATTCGTTACACTATCTTTCAACAATGAGATCCCTCTGATGCATTGGAAGCTCTCTGCGGAACATAGCTTTTGCTCTAATATGCAACTAAGAAAATGTCAGGAAAATCCTACTGGAACAACTGACTTTTATTTGTGATTAATCAGTCACTTTATATGATTGCAGGTGTTCTATTTAACATGAGTTTGAATGTGATTGGTTGACTCTGAACACGGCCACATCCCCAGTTATAAGAGGGTGTACACACTTATGCAACCAGGTTATTGTAAGGTTTTTATCCCCCCCTCAAATATTTCAGTTTGTTTTTCAATTGAGTTGTTCACATTGTAGGTCACATTAAAGGTGAAAAATTTTCTGACATGATTTATGTTTTTCAAAAAAATTCACATCACAAAAACCTGCCATTTTAAGGGGAGTGTAGACTTTTTATATCCACTGTACATAAGCAGATATTCTGTGTGTGTGTGTGTGTGTGCGCAAACTAGTTCACATAGGCATTGTGATGTATAAAGACTCAGTGTTTCATGGGGAGCTGATGGCTCTGTGGGAGAAAATGATGAATGTCTTACCAGAGTGCACCCATAATGTTCTCTCTTTGTAGGTATACAACATCACCTTCTGCTCTGCATTAAATGTGAGCGCGGCATTAAAAGCGTGTGTCACTGCTTTTCGCCTGATATAGACGCAGAGGACAAAGAGGAGTAGGGAGAGAGCGGCAAGAGAACGAACAGATGAAAGATAATGTAATCAGTTTTAGATGTAATAAAGTGCAGCAGAAGCTAGTGCACAGATCAACTGAATAGAGAGGTATAGTGCTGTGTGCAAGCCTGGGGCACGTTCAGCAGGATGTAAAGAAGGAGAACTGTGAACTGTGAGATCTTTGAGATCAGGGCAGAACATTCAAAAATATGTGAAAAATACCTAAACATTTAATATAATGATTCACACTTAGATTTTATCAGTTGATCCAGAATAAAACAATTAATTTTGTTCTGTATTGTATTGTATCTATATGTGATGTATGAGTAAACACGTGTAAATTAATCAATTGGATTTAACCTGTATTTTTGAAGTATATTTAAATGTGTTTTTCCTAAAAGTCTCATATGCATATATTCCATCATGCCTTTATGAATATATGTAAGCGATACCTATGCATGAGTGTGTTTTTTATGGACAGAGACTTGGTTGTAGCACTCAACAATTTACAGTCTTGGAGCTTCCTTGCTTGTTGGATTTTTACAGTGTGGGTTCTAAGAATAATGAGCAGACCACTAGGGAATCCCCTGTTATAGATTATTTTAGATCACTCAGTAAGGAATGGTTGGGTAATGTTGGAGATAAGTTAGCTCTCAGGACTGATGGAATAACTAATGTTGGAGATTGTGTTTTGCTTGCAATTACCATGCCTTATCTCTTGTCTAAGACAAAAGGTCACAAAGAAAAGCATGTGAGAAGTAGGTGGAGATAACAAACTGGACCAGATGGTGTGACTGATTGTGAAACTGACCAACCATCTTCCTGTTTTTTAATTTACATTTTTTATTAAACAAGGTAGGCCAATTGAGAACAATTTTTCATTTGCAATGGCGACCTGGGGAGTAGCTGGGATTTGAACTCTACCACTCTAACACTACCACTGAGCTACCAACTGCTCCGTTTAAACCTGTATAAACTGACCAAATGTTTGATTCTGGTAAGAGGTTCTGGTCAAATAGACTGTAGGTGAATTTCTTGTAGAAGACATAATGTTCTGTAAGATTCTAAAATAAACAAAACCGCGGAAGAGGATTGTTGTCTCTTGAATCCTAACCGTAAGATTACTAAAGTGGTAAATAGGTTCCACCACACCCTTAACTGATAGGCCACACAAAAGTCTTAAGCGGCAACAAAGTACAATGTTCTAAATATTACCAACTGGAATCCAGCTGAGAGAGCAGCCAACATGTTATCACCCACAACACTAACTCAAAACAACCAAATTAGTAAATTGCAAATAAAACAAGACCAGGTAAACAGGTGCAAAAATCCAACTGGTTAAAGTTTGGATTCGGTTTGGAAAATATACATTATTAACTACTTTTTATTATAAAACAAACTTCCTGCAGCAAAGCTTCCTGGGAAATGTTGCTGGTGTTATCTAATGCTTTTTGGGTGAACCTACAAATCATACATTCTACAGCCCAATCCCCATGTCCCCCCCGAAACCCTAAGCCCTGAAGACTTAATAGATGTTACCTGGTAACTGATTGAGTGCAAAAGGCTGCACAGGCTCAAAATGCTATCTCATATTTTCTACTTTCGTCCTTATGCCAACATAGGACTAACCACACACAATCCAGGCAATATGAACCACCAGTGAGCTTATATGTAAATTATTTTAACCATTATGACATCAGGATTAGTTGCTCGTTCCATGCTTTTGTGTTTAACCTTCTTCTCTTTTCTCTAAAGAGACGAGTTCATTAGGATTTGTTTCTCACTTCTGTGCTTCCCTTAGTAACCCCTGTGTTTCATGTCACAACACTGTGAACACCCTCAAGCAAAGTCTGCAGAAATGTTAAAACTATGTTTTATTTCATACCTGGGGATCAAACAATGCTCCCTCACCTGACAATACCGAACAAAAACAACCCCCAAAGCTGAGCTAGTGCGGCTAGCAGAACGCTAATCACGTTTGTGTATGTGTAAATGTATGAGTGCATGTCCTAGGCAGCGCTTTATGACAAGCGCTGCTATCTAACCCTTCAATAAAAACATAATTGCCACATTCGCTGTCGCTAACTACGCCTTCATTCCATTGACAAATACACAGGTGTAGCGTGCACAACGTGTCGCCACCACGTTCCCCCGTTCACAGTTCTGGAAAGGCGGGAGTCCGTGGCGAATGATGGATCACATATGGCCATTAAATTGTGCAGCCTGTCTACGCAGTGGTCTGTGTGCGGGAGCGATCAGGGGAGAGAGATGAGACCCCTGTGTACGTAATTGTCTGTTTTATACAGGAACATCATTGTCCGTGTCACCGTAGGGGAGTCACAAGCTGAGCCATTATAGTTTCAGCAGGCCTTGACTAATTGAGCATCACTACTCCTCAACCAAATAATGGGAGAATAAAGAAGAGAAGTGAAATTGAGAGAGAAAGACAAACACGGAGATTGACTCAGAAAGGGTCTTATCGAAGGATACAGAGGGAGGGCCGATGAGAGGATACGAAAGGGAAAGAGACGAGATAAGGACACTACACACTGGGAAGCTGGCCTTTGGTAATTTGCTGCCAGTTACCTACCACGCCATAGTCTCTTTTTTATATGCACCGGTGAATCCATTTCCTCTCTACTGAGATTGGAATGGACACTAAGAAAGATAGGAAGAACAAAAGAGAGAAAAGAGAAGGAACAGCCATGCGTGCGAGTGCTGAAGCACATCATAACGCACGTCACAAAGTTCTAACGTCATTCGTTTTTTTTCTCCCCCTATTTTCTCTCATCCCTTTTTCTTCTCCGATTGGTGAGGTGGACCTGTCAACACCTGCCATATTTCTCTGACGAGGCATTGGTTGGTTAATAAGTGCCTGGATAAATTTGCTTTTAATTGATTAACGTGCGCTCACTCTGGGATGTGTTTGTGCAAGGCTGAGTAGCTTTTTAATTAGGACTATTAAGCAAACAGGTTTCTGGGACGAACAAACCCTCGTTCCAAATAGTCCCCTATTCTCTTCAATGCCCAAACTTTGACCAGAAAACTACAAGCGCTGGCCAAAAGTATTGTACTACTTTACATGGGACAAACCCGTGGAATATGAATGAATAGCTCTATTTCTGGAGGAAATAGGTTTGGCTTTCAACTAATAGTAATGAGTGTGCTGCCTGAGGGATTATGATTCTTCTGGCTACCTGCCAATCAAGAGAATGAATGTGAGAATCTAGTGAATTTAGTATTACTTTGTATGTTAATTTATTAAATTATAATCAGGAAAGTGTCAGAAGCGATATACAATCCATGCTTGCCATGGCAGAGTAAGGGAATTTAATTAATGCTGTAAAACAAACCTTTTGAGTTTGTTCTTGATTCACAATTGCATAATACTTCAATTTCAAAGCAAGCTCTAATCTGTCCCCATTGTATGTTATGCTACACAAATCGACACAAAGCCAAGTCTTCAAATTTGAACCAGATGTAGGTATACAATTGTCAAACAATAAAAAAATAATAATTTGCTATGCAAATGAAAATCTAGTCTTGTATAGTGTTCGACCAAGGCAAAATATTGTCTAGTTTAAGATACAAAAATAATGTTACAAAATCTAGAGGATCTATATGGAGTTGTTAATGTACTAGAGCAGGGATGTCAAACCGGTTCCACGGGGGGCCTAGTGTATGCAGGCTTTTGGGTTTTCATTTAAATTAGTTCCCAGTTCAGACCTAAACAACCAGTAGATGGTAGAACCTTACCAATTAGTGACCTAATTAATCAATCAAGTACAAGGTGAGAGCAAAGACCTGTAGGCACTCGGCCCTCCATGGAACCGGTTTGACACCTGTGGACTAGAGAGAGAGTTATTAGAGATTTCAACAGAGCAAATATGAAGAAGGTGTTGCCGCAGGACGACTGTACTCTGTCTCTGGACACGGCTGATGTGAGGAGAGCTTTTCAAAAAAGTCAACCCTCGGAAGTCACCAGGGCCAGGTGGCATTCCAGACCGTGTTCTCAGGGGGTGCGCCGACCAACTAGCAGAGGTTTTCACCTCAATATTGAACCTCTCCCTGACTCACTCAACAGTCCCCTCGTGCTTCAAGCAGACCACCATTGTCCCTGTGCCAAAGAAACCTACCATCACCTGCCGGAATGACTACCGCCCTGTAGCACTGACCTCCATCATCATGAAGTGCTTCGAGCGGTTGGTCAGAACACACATCTGCTCCCTGTCACCTTAGACCCCCTTCAATTTGCATACCGCTCCAACAGATCTACGGACGATGCCATCGCCCTGACCACACACGCCCTCCCATCTGGAAAAAGCTAACACTAACGTGAGGATGTTGTTTGTGGACTACAGCTCAGCATTCAACACTATTGTGCCCGCCAAGCTCGTTCCCAAGTTCAGGACCCTGGGTCTTAACACCACCCTGTGCAACTGGATCCTAGACTTTCTGACGGGAAGACCCCAGCTGGTGAGAATGGGCAATCTTACATCCTCTGCCCTGACCCTGAGCATTGGAGTCCCGCAGGATTGCGTACTCAGTCCCCTGCTGTACTCCCTGTTTACGTATGACTGCGTGGCCACACACAGCCCCAACATCATCTTCAACGTCATCTTCATCTTTGCTGACGATACCATCATCCTTGGTCTCATCTCCAAAAATGATGAAACAAAATACAGAGAAGAGGTTAAAAACCTGGCTACATGGTGCCAGGAAAACAATCTCTCTTTTAACGTCGGGAAAACTAAGGAGATGATCATCGACTTCAGGAAGCGGCAGGGGGGGAACATGCCCCCATACACATTGATGGAGCTGAAGTAGAGAGAGTACCTGTCTTCAAGTTCCTCGGTGTGTTCATCAGTGATGACCTCACATGGTCCAGGCAAACTGACTCGGCAGTGAAAACTGCCCAAAAACGCCTATACTTCCTGAGGAGACTCAAGACGTTTGGTATGTCTAAAAAAACACTGAGCAACTTCTACAGGTGCACCATTGAGAGCATCCTGTCAGGCTGCATTACTGCATGGTACGGAAGCTGCACCGCTGCTGACCGCAAGGCCCTACAGAGGGTGGTAATGACTGCAGAGCGCATCATTGGCTGCCACCTCCCTTCTGTGCATAGCATCTACCAATCACAATGCCTCAGAAAAGCCAGGAATATCATTAAGGACAACAGCCACCCAGGCCATCGCCTGTTCACTCTGCTCCCATCTGGTCGACGTTACCGCAGTATTGGTACACGCACTTCCAGACTAAAAAACAGTTTTTACCCTCAGACCATTAGGCTCCTCAATCAGCAACACTGATTTACACCAGATCACTTTTATTGCAGTATTTAAGTATTTAAGGTTTGCATACTGGCCATATTATCACTTCATTATGTATATTTTGTAGCTATGTATATTCTGTATATTGTTGTAAGTTTGTTTTTATTTTTATTCTTCTAACTACATAGTTGTTGCTTGCCTAGTCACAATAATTTCATTGCGCAGTTTAAGTCATTCTGTACACATGACAATACAACTTTGACAATACAACTTTAAACATGAACAGGTAGTGTGTTTTCAAGCTTTGGTAATTCATTTTAGACCAGATCATAACTGTGAATAAACCCAAAAGGAATGTTCAAAACAATTCAATGTCACAACAAGTGCAATCCATGAGTATTGTATGAATTCCATGAACTCAGTTGTTGTGACATATAAGTGAAAAATGGCAACAAAATTATTTTAAATGACACTGATGCATTCATCATCCCTAAAGAAAACATGACATTCTTAAAAAGTCTGGATGAGTTAATGGCTTTATTGCAAATTCTATTCAGATTTTTGTATTGTCTTTTTCCAAACTGTGTTATTAAAACAAATACTTCAATCTATGATAGAAACATTTACGTGTGGGATACTCGTGTCTGCTGGGAGTGGGTATTGCGTGGGAAGGTCAATATTCATTATCTTTTGTTGTTAGGAATGTGTACAAAGCCTATAGTACCACGTTTGATATTCAAGACAAAGTAGTCAAACATTTGCTACAGTGTGTTAACAACTAAATATCCAACTAACTGAAGACAAAAATAATGTGGCTGTCCCGTGATGTAACGATTCCAGCCAAACAGGATTGTTCCAGTCCTTGTTTTCGTATTGGTCCCTTGCTAGTTGCTGTCATGTACTTATTTGGAGTTCCAGTCCTTGTTAGTTGATTAGTCTATGACTTTCACTAGTGATGGGCACTCCGGTTGTTCGGGTCAGCTCACCAAAAACAGTTGGCTCTTTTGGCTCCTAAACGGCTCTTTAAAAATATGTTTTGCATATTTTCAATTTAAACAGCTTGCGATAGCTTGATTATGGTTGGTCATACTCCTGCTTGGAATTGTGTGCATTGAATTTAGACTATTGCTATACTTTCTAAAACCTCTGCCTGAACGATCGAAAATGGGTGGAAGTTGGTGTAAATCATTTTTGCCAATGTCATTATCTATTTGGCCTTGTTAAACTACAGACATAGACTTTTCGTCGTTAGAAGACTGTGTTGTTTTGGGTCACGGAGTACACCTACTTGACTGAGTGGATCCATCTCCACAAGGGGAGGTGCTCACTCTACCATTATCACCAGCAGGCTGGCTAGTTTGACGAGCTCCACTTCAACAAGCTTCGCCATTGGGTGCACAGTTCGCATATGGTGGTGTTAGTTGTGCGTAGAACAGGCTTTATATGAAATGTTGTTTTGGCAAATTCTGCACTGTGCTCTAACATAGTCTGCATTATTATAATGCATCAAAACGCTACAGTGCTTCCAAATAATTTCCAAGCTGTTGTTTTCACAGCTGTCCTTCCTATCTCTCCTGGTTTGTTAAGTGTGTGGCTGTGAGTCAGTGGGCTCATCCCTCACTCACACATCTTTGGTTCAATTGTTGACACCTTGTGTCTGATTGACAAGAATAACTGGCGAGGCAGAACGAATGTGTGCGCTTTAGCATATAATTATATTCACTTGATTCTTGATTGTTCATATCTTATTTTTTATAAATAGATTCAGCTTTTCTGATATCTGAGCCGGATCTCAACATTCACCTACAAGAGTCGGCTCATTTGCGAACATGGGTTGACTTGATCCTAATGTTGTATTGTGACGTTCCCGTACCCGTGTAATTCCAGCGCATGGCTCTCGGTTTTGATTTGTGAGGCATTAGAGCGCCTTTTATCAACCTTGCATTTTTCTCCTAAAAACACGAATTGAGTCTGTCTGTGGATTCAGTTGTCTTTAAAAACATCTCTGCTTTGTCGGATAAACGTTTGACAATGGTCAATCGTACTTGAGATTCAAACATGCAGGATAGTGCAGGATAGTGGTAATCTATACCAGCATAGTAAATGCAAAGCATGATGAGGGGGTGTGGTACATGGCCAAAAAATTATGCCATTCTGAGAGCCAGGTTACAGACCTTAGCCAACATATATCCTCAATACACCACACACCCCCAAAGTACTTTCTTTGCTAAACCAGTAACCATGCATTAATAAAGGTAAAACATGTAGTATGTTGGTGGTATAAGATATCATATACAAATGCTTTAGTGCAAAAATGAGAAGAAAATAACAATCTCAGTTGAATGTGTCCAGCTCCATGCATCAATGGATAATTTAAATCCTTACCAACAGGAAGCAAAGTCAGATGGGCTGTATCCCCGAGCAATGGATTGCCACAACCATCATTGCTCTTACCCCTGCTCTACTCACTGTATACCAAAGATTGTACCACTAGCAATGAATCGACTAGTACACTACCACTCCAGCCACTCTGGCACTCACCATTGAGCGAATTGTACCATGGAGAGGTAAACTATCTGGTATCCTGCTTGAGATACAAATAATCTGGGGAAAAAATCAAGGAGTGGTGGTTAACTTATACATTTCTCTGAAGATACATTCTGGGACTTCCTGGTTATAAAAATGACTAACACGAATGTGTGGCATGCTTTGAAATTTGGAATTTCATGGATAACTGAGGTTTGATAGTGACCCTCTGCTACAAAAATCGTCCACCAGCAGATGGCAGGCAGGCGGGCAGTACAGTTCAATCTTGGCCAAATAACACCTCGACAGTTTATTTCCCTGCGCTGTGGCCCTCAGCAACCAGATATCAGTTCCAAAAACTGGATTGTCCTCAACACATTAACTCCAAACAGTAAACGTAACAGCTGTACTATACTGTCCTGACTTTAAATATGTACACGTAATATCAACTGTAAACTAAATGTATATGATGTATACACCACTCATATCACACTATTTTAAAAGCTCACTACGCATTGTACATAGACATATGTCAGCTTTATGTATATTTTCTGTTTTCTCTTCCTTCATGTTGTCTAGCACTAACATCACATCTAAAGCAACATTTTAGGTATGTGTAAATCAACATTTTTGACTTTTACCCTCCATTTTTTCATGATATCCAACTCGTGACTTGACCTGCCTCATCGCTGCAACTCCCAGCAGACAGTTGATGCCGAGATGACGATATGTTTCCTCTGAAGCAAATCCAATGCGTTTCATATCTCGTCGTCCTGCTCGTTCAACCGGAAAGATTATACGCGAGAGGAAACGCACTCTCTAGTCTTGTACCCTGGTTGTGCTCACTGTTGCCCAAGCTGTCACAAGGAGTTGCTAGAGGGCAACGAAGCAAGACAACGATATTTTATTTCAACCCCCCCAACCCCGGTTGGGGCTGGTTGATAGCACCACACTTGGATGGAACTCCAGGAAAATCCGAAAGCAGGATTCAAATCCTATTCTCACAAAAAACAACAATGCAATCTGATACTGATTTTGATCAGCTGTTCAAACAACCTGGTCGTCCTGCTAAAACCATGCCACCTAGAGGTGTACAGTTCTCTTCTGAAGCACGTTGGAGCGGACACATCTAGCAACTCTAGAGCATAATGACAATGTGGGAAGCAAACAAGCCAGAAGAAGAAAAATGTTATGATAGCATGTTCCCCTGTTTTAGAAAACATTCATAAGCTACCATATAGTGCTCCTGAAACCTTTCATGCACTCATTTTGCATGGTGGAGAGGCACTGTTAGTCGGCCCTACAGCCTATTCACCCTGCTTTTGGCAGTAGTTGTCTACCGAAAAGCGCAACTATAGTCGATCATACACAACTGCACACTAAACTGCCTCTCAAGTGAGGCCCCTTGAAAACTTTCACACATTTGATAACAACACACATTGACGGTAAAACAATTTTGCACTACAGATGATGTTTTTGTATGGTTTCACATTATCTGTCTTTACAAGTTCTCAATTTAAATGAATTTGATGCATTTGACTGTACCACTAATTTAGGGGCGGTCTGTTGATTTTCCATAGTTAAATATCTATAAAAAAGATTCCAGGGCTAACCATTTTTGAGGGGTTTTGTCCAAATTAATGTTACTATACGTAATATAAAAAAAATGAATTATACAAACCGATTATATCGTTATGGCTTGTTTCACTTTATTTGGTTACATGTTTAAAGACTAAAGCATATTAAGGCTTTAATTGAATCATTTGTTTTGTAATGCGATGTAATACAATTCTACAGTCGGTATTGAACAATTTTCTTCTACTTCAATTTCCTCTCAATGTCAAACCCAAAAAAGCTTTCTTTTCATGCAATCTTGCCAAAACACAGGTTTTAATCCAAGTGCCATTTCTGTTTAGCAAACACAATCCAGTTTGTGGCCAACACTCCAGTTTTCAATTAAAAAAAAACACATTAGTATAAATAAAAAAGTAAATGATGCAATAGAATTTTGAGGTTCTGTGGATATTTTGTCCTCATTGATCTTTGGGAGATTATATCTCCACACTGGCTTGGGAATGCCTCGGGATGACCCAGTCAGAGCTGGTTAATATGGACAGGAAAAGGAAACTTTGGGTCCCGTGCTAGAACTGCTGCCCCCGCGACCCGACCTCAGATAAGGGTCATGGGGAGGATCAACAGCATAAACTCGGTACTAGCTCATTTGTTGCCTACTCCAGTTTGACGTTTGGCTACATGTGAATGTATCTGAAATACGTTAACTAAGTACAGGCACACATGGGCAATATTGTACCAACTCTGAACGTGATGCCATTTAAAACCCTGTTACTTGAACAGAATTGAATATGTGATTGAATTGACGACGCTCAAAAGTGATGACTCGCATATATGGAGGCTTCTGTAATGAGAGATCTTTAAAACCCCCCAGCTATGGTGCTAGGAAAAAGCTATGGTGCTAGGAGAAAGTGCTAGGATAATTATTAAAATATCTCCTGGAAATGACTATTAATCCCACCCAGACCAGCAATCTGTCAAACCTTGATAGCGCTTTATCACTGCACCTTTGGGTCATAAAACATCAATATATAATTTTTTTGTCTCTCACTGTTCAAATAAAGCTACCATTACCATTATAGACTGATAATGTCTTTGTCAATGGGCAAATGTACAAAATCATCAAGGGATTAAATACTTTATTCCTTCACTGTATGTTTAATCGTACCTGTCACCGCTATACTGTCGATTTACCCCAGCAAGTTTTTCCCACTCTTGGCACATTTTCGGATAATGACCCAAAAACAGCTATTACTATCACAGTGAGCCAGTGAGTGCATGGCTGTCCTAGTTGTTGGCAGATTAATCATCCCACTGGTTTTAATCACAGATCACCCTCTCAGTCCACTACACTTGTGCTAATCATTCTGGCTCCACAGACTCCAGACTTTTAACTAACCCGCCAGCCAACGGAAGCTTGCATCTTTTGTCCGTTCAATACATTTTCTATAATACTATTATTGTGTTATGTATACAACTGTCCTTAACCCAAAGACCACACACATACCAACACACATTATCCAATGCTTCAGCGCATGGAGTGAATTATTTAGAGTTAGAGTGTTTTTTGGTGTTTGTGGCTTGTGAGGTTTCTGTCACAACTCCATGTGCAGGCATAAGAACACTGTTAACTTCAAGCCTTTAGTGGATTTTAACTACTGACCTTTCAGCTATTGGCCCAATGCTTTTAACAACTAGGGTATCTTGCAGCTGTCGACTGTACATTGTGTGAATTTATAATACCAATATTAAAGACTGCTTGCAAAACATTAATAATAGCTTATCATTATCACAGGCAGAGTACTCAGTCTCCGTTTCATGAATTCTTCATTCACTACAAGATGTAATTAAGACTCTCTTTTAATTTTCCATCAATAATTTGGAATACCTTGTCGAATGTCTTTTAGTCTATGAACAGTTATACACTACAAATGTTTTTAGGCTGATTAACAAGGGAAAGTATTTATATGAAGCAGAATGTCTAAAAGTGTTGACGGTAACACTTTAGATAAGGGTACGGTAATAACCAATAACTAATACATGAATTCACATGAATTAATACATGAACTCACATGAATTAATGACTTATTAATGCATTAACTAGGTGCACATGTGTTAATAAACACAAGCAATCAAATATATACATCAATTTGTTCAAAATGAATGTATATATTGATAACGTCAGCCTAGCTCTATTAAGGTTAACCAATATTAGCTTACTAGTTAGGACTAACGTCAGCCTAGCTCTATTAAGGTTAACCAATATTAGCTCACTAGTTAGGACTAACATATGAAGTGATTGTAAAAGTTGTGTAATTCACTTCTGATAGCAGTTAACCGCCTCAAATAATACACTGCCCGAGACAGCAGAACTTACCAAAATGTTTTTAGAGCAAAGTTGTTTTTGAACAAATTGATGTATATATTTGATTGGTTGTGTAGCCAATCTTCATAAGTTCGTCAGTAGTGTACTATACTGATTTAACTTTATGCATTTCAGTGCGACATCCTGAACAAGTGATTGTAGATGACGCTGAAATCTGTATACACGTTTCCATGGCAACAACACAGTAAATGTCCGCAATGTTTATGATCGCTCATTAATTTCAGTTTATGCTGATATAATTTCCTGTTTATTTTAATGTAGATAATTTAATCAGTGGAACATACTGTTTTGAATATATTTACAGCTAATAACTTTGATAATTAGTTTTGATAAAGTTACACGCTACAACACCAGAGTCAACTGAAAGGTTAGAGTTGAGTGCGAGAAGAGGGAAGAGTGGTGATAGCGAAAAAATGCCGAATATTTAAGCTCTTGTTAATTTTTCTACCGCTGGTTTACAAGGCGAACACGTTTTCATGGTGTTCCAACGTGTTCCATGGTGTTTTATAGAAAAGTTAGAGAAAGAATAAATATACAAATGGACATCAGTAAGAAGCGTGTAGTATTTTATAACCAGGGTAGCTACAGTGATTACCAGGTACAAGCGGTGCTGAAACAACGTTGACCGTCACAGAGGGATAACCATGGCTGCAGTTTTTCATAAGGCAGAAACACTGTTGTTATGAACTTTCCAATGGCTGAACTGGTCAATCGCTGCACCAAGCCTATTCAAGGACTTACTGAAGAAACACACAATGACAAACTTAGTTTGTATGCAAGCAGGTGTAAAGACGTAATTTTGAATGACGAGAGTTTGATGTGCAACATTTCAATAATGAAGATAACTAAAGTTCTTCCCATAAAGTAGGACACTTGAAATGTTGTTGTTTTGATTTTGTTTGCTGACCTGCTGTGGTTTGCATTAAACATGTTATTATGCTTTCTTGTGTGGTATATTTTGTGGCCGTTGGTAGAGCTTTTAAAGATTAATATGTCATTTATTAATGTTAATAAATCATTTATTAACATTAATAAAGTATGAATTGTTCACACTTTAGATTAGGGGCTGCAAAACAGTTTATTACTGGTTAGTAAATGGTTATAAAGGATCTATATTAATCATGAATTAAGGTATTAGTATATACATTTATTCATGTTTATAAAGTATATATTGTACTTTTTTGTGTTACCTAACACATGCACACCTAGTTAATGCATCTATAAGTCATTAATTAATTAATGTATTTATTATTGATATTACCATACTAGTTTACTCAATGTTTATTGTATTAATTAACATGTATTGATGTGTGTTTTGACAGTTAATAAATCATTAGTGCCATTCACAACTGCATTCAATGAGCGATACTTCACAATCTGGAAAAGAAAATCACAAAGGGAGACAAAAATGACATACTAGATATTGTGTTTTTTAAAAAGGTGAAGATACATCAAGTCAAAGGTTATCTTTCTAGCATCATGTTTTCGTGTGAGGTCACAATATTTTGTCAAGATTGAGCTTAATGGGTACCAAGTGTATTGTATTCTTAAAAAATGATTTAACTTTAATTTAAAAGCTAACATTCTTATAAACTTACATATTGTTATATTGAAAAGTGAATGTATTGCAATTCACCATGTATTCATCAGTAACATATTGAAATGGTAGCTAACAGATTAACAAATTGCACAGGTGTAAAGAAAACCCTGAGGACTGGGATAGAATCCAAGCGCAGAGCGCCTGAGTTTAATCAGGAAAAATACGGTACAGGCAGGGATGAGGCAAAATCATAGTCAGAATGGCGGAGTCTATGCAGGTCACAAAAGGGTAAGGCAGAATTGTAGTCAAGCGAGAAAAACTATACAGGAGGTCACAGTAGAGCTAGGCAATAACGTGGTCGAACAAACAAGGCTAGAGATAAGGCCTGGTACACATCAAATTAACTTTTCTCAAAGGTAACAAACAATACCTCACACTGAAAACACTATAAATATACCTAAATTGGACACAGGTGTTAGAACTGAGGTGAATGAGAACGAGTTCTGGTGGTTGTAGCTGATGTTCCTGTGGCTTGACTGGTGGTAGTAGTAGCAGGTGTTACAACAGGGACAAATAGCCAACCAGGCTGTCCACTCACACGCTACTACTAAAAAAAACACTGCCTGTATAATGCCTCACACTAAAAGTAAGTGGAAAATAAACTTTAACATGCAAAACAAAAAATCTCTTTAACTCTATGCTCGTTAAATTGGAACAGAGGCTTTATAAATCACTCATTCTTGATGACTTGGTCACAGACTAATTGTGTAGAAATGCTGAAAACAAGCGTCATGTGTATCTTTGCCATATCTTAAGCTTAGGACTGCCATCACTAAGTACAAACACTGTTTTGTTGCAATTAATTCTAAGGAATTCAACTGCATCTACGGACTGATTGCATCTAGACAGTCTTTCAGTTTGTTGTTTTATTTGTTATTCCAGGATCCATTGAAATCATGTGGAGATTGAAACGCTACTGTTATACCTTCACTTAGTTGTGCACTGTAGATCTCTTTAATTTTTCTTATGGCTTTTAATGAACTCGCTACTTAGTGTGCATTTCCCTGCAGTAGGTGGCTAACTGTGTTAGGCCCTCCAACTCATCCCATGTTAATGACACTATTTGTTTGTCCACCTACACACTGCTAATGGTCCTGCAAGAGCGAAATTTCTGAATATGCCTCTTCACTAGCACTTACTTTTCTGAAGACACTTGTAAAAAGTAATGGATGGTATTGTGAAATATGGTTTATACATATGATATAATGTAGCATTATAACCTATGTAAATATACTGTAAATACATTTGTCTGTACCACCTTTCAAAAATAATAAAATGGATATACAGTTAGGTCAGGAAATAAGGGTAAGGGTCTGTCGTATATCATATGAAACGTTTATGAATTGCAACCATTTTCATTTACAGTCTCCTTATTTCAGGAGCTCAATAGTAAATGGACAAATTAACACAATCATAAATAAAATGTTCATTTTTGGTATTTATCTAGAATCCTAGCAGGATATGACAGAAGTCTGGAAGACACGGGCATAACAAAACACTTGACTTGGATAATGATATGACTACCTCCTGGAGAGTGTTCTTTTCTTGGCTGGATGCTTTGAAGGAGTTTTTCTTTACTTTAGAAAAAATCATATGATCATCTACCATTGTTGCCTTTCGTGTACGTCCACTTTTTTGTGTAGGGGTGCATGATAATGACAAATATTTGATATTGCGATATCGATATTACTATTGATTTTCTTAATCATATGTAAAAACATCAAAATAGATTAACACATCAAAACAACAAGTTGTCTAACAACACAAGGAATTATTTCAACTGACAGTCATATTGGAATGGTACAATACAAAAACAATAAAGACCATGTCTACAGAACAGGACATCTTAGAAACAAGTAAACAAGTAATAAAAGAATTGTATCAGAAACAGGGCCTTGTTTCTGATACACTTTCTCCATCAACTCGCTGGTAGAGGCTACGGGCTATTGTCAAAGCTCTCTTCTTCTAGCTGTGAGAGAAGTGGCCAATTAACTTCTTCTCATCATCTTTGATTGCCTTTCCTACAAAAGTTTTTCAGTAAACAATACAAAAACATAGTTAATATATTATTTATTAATTAAATAAACACTACATAGTCACACAGGGAATAAAACATGTCATAACACTTTTTTATCTCTGTTAAAACAAGTAACAAAAGCGTTTTTTATTCAAATTTGTCTATCTTCGGTACCTATCGTTTTATTGAAATGTAATGTGATGTATTGGAAAAGTGCGATACTGTTGTAGAAAAAAACTATTGATCACTTGACCACGTCTCGTGTTTTATTATTTTATTTATGTTTCTTCAAGCTCTGGCATCTGGGGGGTGTTCTCCGTACGCCGTTAACTCAGTTAGCCGGATTTGATTGTTGTCGATTTGGCATAATCCCGGATAGTTCGGTTCTCCGAAGCTCATCCTGTACTTGTTGTCATAGCAACGGTGCGTAAGCTTGAACCTGCTCCGGAGCAGGCTTATTTCATGTAAACACGATTAGATATCGGCTTTATAGGCAGATGTGACGTGGGAAGTCATTCACAGCCATGTCCTGTACGTTAACAGAAGAACAATTCGCAGTCAGAGCTTATTAAATAATTCCGTATTGTGAAATAGACAAGACCCTTTAATGCAGAGCGAAACTCTATTGAGATGTATCGGTTTTCCCGTTAGGGTGTCAAATACATAATTCATTTTTTGGATCCACACATTAGATGTTCGACTCGTCGGATATACCGTTATACCGTTTGCTTAACCTTAATATTATTTGCGAGTGGCTCGTTCCTTTATTGTAGATGCGAAAAACGTGGGGGAAAAGTGTGGTCATATTTTTACATTCCTAACAGTTTTGACTTTCACAAGTGAAAGCAATGTATCATTACCCAATGTTTAACAGCTGAAATTACTGTACCACCCAAGTAGCAATGATGGGTTGGCCCAACGTTGGCTGTAAGTTGGCATTGGTTGTATTAGTCGCGGTTGGAAATCAGCTTGTTTGCCATCGTTGGCCCGACTAAGCTTAAGTCGGCATTTGTGCTGATTGGTTGGAACTTTAGACTGTCCACAACAACGCTATTCCCATGCAGCGATGAACAAAGTGCTGTATCACATGAAATTATAATATGTTTCCTGGCCTATACTATTTTGCTATAATGTACATTATTTTTGTTATAAATAAGATGTTAAAAGTTAAACGTTTATTTGCCTCAAATATTGGTGTTGCTGTCACTTTAATATTCTTAGCTGGTATAACGTGTTGTCGCGTGAATTACAAACTAACGGTTCATTTAGGGTTGTAGTGTAGCAAAGCCAACTAAAGTTGCCTACATTTATAACTACAACATTGTTGGTATGTATTCATTCACTTTTTTTAATAATTACATAGGTTTATAGTTTAATGTCAATGTTGTTTGGGGTTTACAACCCAGACAGCACGTTCAGTCTTAACGACGTTGGCAATTGGAGGGCACCATCGGCAAAGTATCAGAATTCTGTAGGGGTCCCCTGCACAAAAAAACGTAGGTGGGTAAACCATCGGCGGGATGATTCAGCCACACGATTCACACTCCGGAGATCGGCGGAGGAACCGTGAGGAACCATTTTGCCGATCCCGCTTCTTCTTTTTTTTTCACAAATGCTGCCTGCTGCAGCGTTACGTTGGGTCTAGTTGGCGCGTTCAGGTGGCGCATGCACGTTTTTATGCGCGTGATAAAGTTTACGTCGCCTTGCATCGTCAACATCGCCTGCCTGTGGTAAGTTATGTTTATCCATTTCAAACACACAATTTTCCGTCCAGTATGTGTTTATTTTGTTTTGTGTACTTATTTTTCTATTGAAAAATATTATTTTGTTAGAAAAACGTTGAGTTTTCTGAGAAATGTTTTCGATATAAACGGATGACAGAAATTGGTGCCGGTGGATAACGTGTTTTTAGACTTGGTTAACGTTACAACGTAACACCAGTTAACTATAGTTGTTATTAACTAAATGTTGACTTGGTTAGTTATTATGATTGACTGTAAATATGTTTGCGTGTTAAATATTGTCTGAGTTATTTAAGACAGCTTTTTAGACATGAGGGGAACTCGGGTTTTGACGTTTCAGTCTGAGGAGAATCGTTCGGTAAACAGCCAGGTTAAATAAACAGTCATAAAATTGACGGGCTCTCTTTTTCCACATAAAATGGGGTCCTTTTATAATGCTACACTCTGAAGGCATTTCTAAGGATTTTGTGTATGTAAAATGCTTAAAAATTAATGACAGCTCTTTGGTTGTGTGTTTCTATGGTAACGTTAAAAGTAGACCAGTCAAGAGCTCAGTTTAGTACAAGCCCGCAGCCACTGCAGACGCCACTGCGCAATGAAGTGACGTTAAAGTGATAACGTCAGTGACTTTTTAGACACACACAGTGCTCGAGTACCGGCACTTTTCCTTGCGTACCGATACTTCTCACATGCAGCGGGTACTCTACCACTGACAGAAAAATCGTCAGTGTCAGAGAGATTTGTAATGACCTAACGTAACGTTACATAAACTACACTACCCAGAGGTCAATACGTGACTTACTAAAGATCTTGACGAATCGCGTAAAGGCAAGCAGTCGGTTCACCCTATCTGGAGCTGTCTGATGGCTGCGGCTTCCGCCTGAGCGTAAACACATTTTCTCTGGTGAAATCCAAATCCTAGAAACTTAGAAAAAGTGTGTCGAATTTGAAATTGTAAGTCATGTTAGCCTGGCATTAGAAAGGCAATAAAAGAACGCGTGTGCCAGAGGTAACGTTAGTCCAACCAGAAACATTGTTAGCGTTGATCTGAGCGGAACAGCTAACACACGCACGCACACGCACACACACACTCATTTGTTTAAATTAATTTGTTGATAATAAATATAAATAAATTGTTGTTGAACCAGAAAAACATCTCTTTCCACTATAAAAATCTCAAATGTAATGATATGCAAATGACGGTACCAGCACATACAATCCAAAGGCTCTTTTCAGAGCCATTTTACACAGCGTCTTTGCATTTGTACAGTAAAGTATGTGTTTTAATTAACCTCAAAGACCATTAAAGACTTCTCAAAGACTTCTTTTAATGATAATTAATTCCTAATTGTCGACTTTTCAGCACATTATCTGACATTTTTCAATCGTTACTTATAAAGATGTATCATTGATAGATATCGTTATCGTTGTATTGCCCAGCCCTAAATGGGGAAACACTATCTTTAATTAATCTAAAGTTATTTTGCACATATACATCAATGCACATGTATGTAATAACTTTCCCCTGTTTGCTTGTCATGATTATTGGCATCCTAAAATGTTTAACTGCCTGGCACATTCTTGGAGTTTGACTTTTGATTTGTCTTAGATATTCATAATAACATAATTCTCAACATTTGGTAATGACTGTACTGTAATATGGTGTGTCAACAATTGCGAGTAACATATTAATGTTCTTTCTTTAATTTATTAGATTTTACTTCGTCCTCCACTGCCTCCAGAGTTGTTTCCTGGCATCTCTTGTTTTAAGGTTAGTCATTGAGGCCTGCGGGCTGGTGCCTCTGGTCTAATCACAGCCGTGATGATACAGAGCTCTATCACACTCCTACTCATGCAATATTGCTTAAATAAAAGAACATGATGTTTGTTAAAGGCTTTGATAAAGCATTAGATTTTCATTGTATTTCCCTCTAAACACAGATAACCACATTAATTAAGGTGAAGTTTGGCACATATCGTCAACATGGCTGGTTTTCCTTTGAATCTGAGGGACCACTGGTTACATATTAGATCACAACCTGGTCTAATACATATTGATTGCAGGGTCCTCAAATTGTCTATAAACTAATGCTCTCTACATATAATATGATTATCTGTTCCACAGGCAATGTTCAGCCCCACTCATATTCCAGATCCTGTCCAGTTTACAGCTCCAACACAGGTACACAGTGACCATCATCACCCTAACATTTAATCTATAATTTGGTTCTTAGCTGAAGTTCACTTCAGTCATGTGAAGTTTGCCATCAGGAACACAATATATGAGCAGATGGATCTAACTAGGCTACTACTGAAACATTAGCTTACATACTGAAATCCACTGCTTCATCAATCCCTTATTTAATCAAAATGTATGTCCCTGTTTGTTCCCTACATTTGCTATGTGTGTCTGATTCACAGCAATGTACAGTTACTCCCAACAGCTATTGTTTTTTACTGGATGTATTGTACACCTCAGCTGTGCTGTTGCCGTTTTTGTTGCTGTGCTGCTCTATAAGGGAATAATAACCATAATTTAGGTCAAAATTCAAATCACAATTATTATAGCCTAAACCAGGGGTTTATGACTGTGTAAAATAGTATTGAAGTCTAGATCACTTGTGGGGTGATTCGGACTTGGGAGCATGATTCTGATTTCTTTCTCTTTTGGTTGTCTTTGGTTTTGTTTTTATTTCTGAAGCATGGCAAGTGAACCATCATACTGGACGTGGAAACGTAAATCCAGGGCAAGAGTAAAAGAGCAATTGGCTTCCATTCAGTCTGAATTTGATGTTGTTGATGGAGATAATGTCATTGATGAGGATGGAGTCATTGATGAGGATGGAGTCATTGATGAGGATGGAGTCATTGATGAGGATGGAGTCATTGATGAGGATGGAGTCATTGATGAGGATGGAGTCATTGATGAGGATGGAGTTTGAAGGTTTTCCATGTGATGTCGAAGGGATAGATTTAGAGGCAATTTTGTCTGATGAGGTTTTGATCTCTGATTCTGATTCTGAGAGTGAAACAAATGTAAATGATTTAGAAGATAAATTGACGACATGGGCACTTGAAGAAAATGTTACACACAGTGCTTTGAACAAATTATTGCGAATTCTTAAGTGCCATCACCCATCGCTGCCATTAGATGCTCGTACTCTTTTGAAGACCACACGATCTGAAGTAATTGCTCTCCAAGAGAAGGCTGGCGGGACATATCACTACTTCGGGATCCTGCCGTCGATGAAGTCGACCCTAGAGGCATATCGCAGTAACTTGACCAGTGGAATGTGCCTTAAACTTCAGATCAATGTCGATGGCTTGCCATTGTTTAGAAGTTCATCAACTCAATTTTGGCCAATACTTGGGTTTGTCCAAAACCTCCCCAACCATAAGCCATTTGTGATTGCCCTTTTTGCTGGAAATGGGAAACCTGAACTTTATGAGTACATGGAGGATTTTGTTGAGGACATCAGCAATTTGGAGAAGGGTTTTTTTTTTTTCAAAGAAATTCCCTTGTCTCTAAAGTTGGAGGCCATGGTTTGTGATGCACCAGCACGTGCGTACTTGAACTGTGTTAAAGGCCACGCTGGTTATTCAGTGTGTGAAAAGTGCACCCAAGAAGGTGAATACTTGAATAACCGTGTGGTTTTTCCCATCACTGATGCACCCCTCCGACGAGATGAGGACTTCATCGACATGACTGATGAAGCTCATCACCTTGGGTCCTCACCCCTTCTTGCCACCTCTTTAGGCTTGGTCAGTGGTTTCCCTCTGGACTTCATGCACCTTGTCTGCTTGGGAGTCATGAGGCGTCTAGTTTACCTCTGGCTTAAGGGTCCATTGTCATGTAGGCTCTCAAGTGGACAGGTGAATATGCTCTCTGAACAATTAGAGAACGTAAGGAGATACACACCAGTAGAATTTAACCGGCAGCCAAGAACACTAACAGAGATAGACAGGTGGAAGGCGTCTGAGCCTGTGCTCCTGAAGTCCTTTCTGCATGCAGCAGTTTACAAGCACTTCCTGCTTTTTTTTGTGGGAATATTGATCCTCTCTAGCAAAAAGCTGTTTGCCACCTACACAGACTATGCGAACAATGCCCTTGTTCTCTTTGTGCAGCACTTCAGGAAGGTGTATGGTGATACCTACATTTCTTACAATGTACACAATCTTGTGCACCTTACACAAGATGCCAAGGTGCATGGAACACTGGATTGTTTCAGTGCGTTTAAGTTTGAGAATTTCATGAAGACTCTAAAGAAAATGGTTCGAAAGCCACAATCTCCCTGCTCCCAGGTAGTGAAGCGGATCCTCGAGAGGGGTACCACTCCAGTGCCACGGGTGGAAGGCTTGGGCCTGAGAAGGGAACATGTAAATGGACCACTGCCAGCCATGTTTCCTAATGCTGTTCAGTACTCCGTGTACAAAACAGAGCAATTCACACTGAAATTAGACAGGGCGAACTGCTATGTCAGTATAGAGGGTAAAGTGGCCAAAATTAGGAATATAATTTCAGACAACAAGGACATTTACCTCCTCTACTCAACATTTTCCCAGCAGTCAAGTTTTTTTGAGTACCCTGAACCCTCAACAGTGTTTGGTGTGTATTTGATGGACAGTCTGTCAGACTCGACACAGCTGTGTAATGTTGGACAAGTAGAGGAGAAGCTTTATGTAATTCCTCATGGACAACAGTTTGTTGCTATCCCCTTATTACATGTACACTGAGTCCAGTTTAAATCATTTCAACATAGATTTGATCAGTACAGAAAAAAGTGATTTTGACCTTTACTGTACTATTAATTTTGCATCAGAAAAGCCTATACCTTATAGTGGCCTTCGATGAAGGAGCGAGTGGACCGGTTGCAAGGGAATGGTTTACAGGTAGGCCAGGGCAATGTAGTGGAAATATTTATCTTTCACCTAGATAAGGCTACGGGAGAACTCCATTGTCAACATCAGCTTAATGCTGAGTGCTGTAACATTGCAAATGTTATGCTTTATGTTGGTATAAAAAGTTGTCAACTGTCTATCACTGTCAATAAAAGGTATTTTTTATCACTCAGGCAAAAATGATGGAGGCATGGCTTGGTGGCCTCCATATAAAGACTCATACAAAATACTCCAAAGTATTTTAAAGAGGACATTACCTAACCCATCTAAAGGATGGAAACAGTACTCTTGTCGAATACTACATGAGACAAGTAAGGGTGGGGGGGTTAACATGTCCTGATGTTACTCTTTGTACTTTCCATGTTGATGCTGTGATATAAAATTAATTGGTAACATACAGTACTAAACATTGCCTACAGGCTGCTTTGAAAGTCTCAGTAAGAGGTGGGGCCTGTCCTGCCACACCTCTGATCTGAATACAGACAAAGAGGAGCTGCCAGCAGATCGCCAGCGGAGAAAGTGAGCATCATATGTGGTTTGACTTTTTGATCATCCTCTTTGTAATCACACAGAGTCACCCATGTCATATTTCTCTCTGTTCGATGTGATCAATATGAAAACTAATTTTTGTAAAAACGTTTCATTTACAGACCATCGCGACTTAGATCACCATCACCACCATCATCTCCTGCATCGTGCCCTTCATCAGACACCCAAAATGCACCACAAACATCACAGGCAAAGAAAAAGAAAAAGCACAACAAACCTTCCAAAAAAAACCCTCCTCTCCCTCCCCTCCTACCTATGGCTGGAAACAACATCAGTGCTGGCAAGTGGGATAACTATTATGACCTTAAGTTTCCATATGTCCACTAGAAAATTAATTACACGCTCATACTTGTGATTATGTCTGATAAGAATGTGTAATCTTTGTGTTTATTTTTTTTTTTATTTGAATCCTTGTTTTTTAAATGACCATGACAGTGACAAACAGGGAGCAGCCTTCTGTATCCCACCCAAGTTTCCATCAAAGGAGCAAGCCTAGTAAGACATTTTATATGTATATTGCTGCACTTCTCATACAGTGAATTTCAGATGTAGATATCTAAGGTGCAAATCTTATGGTTGATGTGCCTTTAGATATTTCTGTTGTAACCTTTTTTAATCCCCTCGAAGTGTCAGTAAGAAGAAAGCTGTCCCACCCTCCCACCCCTCGTTTAACTCCTGCAGTCCATCCCACATCATCGTATAGTGAAGGTAAGTCTCATCTCATCTCCAACCGCTTATCCGGGGTCGGGTCGCGGGGGTAGCAGCTCTAGCAGGGGACCCCAAACTTCCCTTTCCCGGGCAACATTAGCCAGCTCTGACTGGGGAATCCCGAGGCGTTCCCAGGCCAGTGTGGAGATATAATCTCTCCACCTAGTCCTGGGTCTTCCCGAGGTCTCCTCCCAGCTGGACGTGCCTGGAACACCTCTCTAGGGAGGCGCCCAGGTGGCATTCGTACAAGATGCCCGAACCACCTCAACTGGCTCCTTTCTATGCAAAGGAGCAGCGGCTCTACTCCGAGTTCCTCTCGGATGACTGAGCTTCTCACCCTATCCCTAAGGGAGAGGCCAGCCACCTTTCTGAGAAAACCCATTTCGGCCGCTTGTACCCGCGATCTCGTTCTTTCGGTCATGACCCAGCTTTCATGACCATAGGTGAGGGTAGGAACAAAGATTGACCGGTAGATCGAGAGCTTGAAGGTAAGTGTCCCCTCTATAGTAAAATGCATCAGGTCCCTAAACTCAAGCAGACACAGTGTACTGCACAGGTCCACAGCACATACCATAGTTTGATGTTCCAGATATGATTTTCGAGTTTGTTAGTGTGATCAGTAAGCCAAGGTTTTCTGTCTTTTTAAGAGACCGCAGTTATTATTCGAGAAGAGGCGTCGGGACTGGAGGACTGTAGGACTGAAGGCTTTCCTGACTGTAAGCTATTTAAGACGCAGACCAATAACACACTGACACACACTAACAATCAGCTATAAGCTATTTAAGACACAGACCAATAACACACTGACACACACTAACAATCAGCTATAAGCTGTCTAAGCTATTTAAGACACAGACCAATAACACACTGACACACACTAACAATCAGCTATAAGCTATTTAAGACACAGACCAATAACACACTGACACACACTAACAATCAGCTATAAGCTATTTAAGACGCAGACCAATAACACACTGACACACACTAACAATCAGCTATAAGCTATTTAAGACGCAGACCAATAACACACTGACACACACTAACAATCAGCTATAAGCTATTTAAGACACAGACCAATAACACACTGACACACACTAACAATCAGCTATAAGCTATTTAAGACACAGACCAATAACACACTGACACACACTAACAATCAGCTATAAGCTATTTAAGACGCAGACCAATAACACACTGACACACACTAACAATCAGCTATAAGCTATTTAAGACACAGACCAATAACACACTGACACACACTAACAATCAGCTATAAGCTATTTAAGACACAGACCAATAACACACTGACACACACTAACAATCAGCTGACGCAGACCAATAACACACTGACACACACTAACAATCAGCTATAAGCTATTTAAGACGCAGACCAATAACACACTGACACACACTAACAATCAGCTATAAGCTATTTAAGACACAGACCAATAACACACTGACACACACTAACAATCAGCTGTAAGCTATTTAAGACACAGACCAATAACACACTGACACACACTAACAATCAGCTGTAAGCTATTTAAGACACAGACCAATAACACACTGACACACACTAACAATCAGCTATAAGCTATTTAAGACGCAGACCAATAACACACTGACACACACTAACAATCAGCTATAAGCTATTTAAGACGCAGACCAATAACACACTGACACACACTAACAATCAGCTATAAGCTATTTAAGACGCAGACCAATAACACACTGACACACACTAACAATCAGCTATAAGCTATTTAAGACGCAGACCAATAACACACTGACACACACTAACAATCAGCTATAAGCTATTTAAGACACAGACCAATAACACACTGACACACACTAACAACCAGCTATAAGCTATTTAAGACGCAGACCAATAACACACTGACACACACTAACAATCAGCTATAAGCTATTTAAGACGCAGACCAATAACACACTGACACACACTAACAATCAGCTGTAAGCTATTTAAGACACAGACCAATAACACACTGACACACACTAACGCACACAATTGCAAACTCACTAGGGCTGTCAATCTTCCTCTATAATATTATTCGAATTCCATTCCTTATTTTTTGTAACAAGCATTAATGTGTTTTTCCACATCAGTGAATGACGACCTTCATCTTACTGAATGTAAGTTTCCGTTAAATATGTGATGCATTGGGTCTTTAAACTTGTGGCTTTAAGCACACTTGAAAAGTTTAAGCGCCAAAAGCCTACTTCCTGTTTGGCAGTTTCACCATCTAATGTTATAATTTCATAGTGACAACCATTAATTGGCAGCAGGAAGCCGAATATGAAGGGCTGGGCTCTCCTGAACGTAAGCTATTTAGCATGCAGATGGAGAACATACTGAGACAGACACACACACACAGGTAATCATTCATCTTTGTTTTAACCTTTTTAATCGTTGTGTTTCAAGTGTCTGTGAACACAAACATGCCGCAGTGTCGTGAAACCCCCCTACCCCGTCCAGGCCTTCCACACAGGACCCCTCAAAGTAAGACATGTTTTATGTGTCTGTACTTCTTACTCTATGTTATGTAGGCTGTGTTATGTAGGCTAGAGGCTGAGACAGGGTAGTCACTAGAGTAGCTGGCTGCCTTTCGGTTTTAATTTGGCTGGGAAGTCTCTCTGTCTGTCTATGTTTCTCTCTCTCTGTCTGTCTGTCAATTCAAATAACTTAATTGGCATGACAAACAGGCGTTCATATTGTCATAGCATATGAAAAACAACAAAAAATACAAAAATGTTATAAAACACAAACTATAGATTACAAATTTAAGGTTATAGTATTTACAATCAATTGCTCAGTGACTGGAGCGATCTGTTTTAGTTTGAGTCCCACTGGTTGTTCTCTTCTCGTGGCAAGCGGTCACGTATCTTGCAGCTATGGCTGCACAGCCTGGGGTTTCGCCCAGCAGGTATGTGGGTTAAAGGGTGGGAGGTTGGTCATCAAATTTGTTGTTGAATTTTGTAAATAAGGGGAATAACGTATCTGTAAGTGTATGTCTCTCTCTGTCTCTGTATGTCTCTCTCTCACACAGTTGTATTAAAAAACAAGACACATTTCATACTTTGTATTTTGTTAACACCTATATTTTTTTCGGTTTTCCACAGGTCAAAGATTTGCCAGATCAGCTCCTGCTGGATGCACAGGTATTTTGGGCAGGTTTTCTCTGCTGTTGTCAGTAAACTACTGCATTCTTTGTTAATTGTTTTTGTATAATTTTGTACATTTTCTTCCTGTACTTTCCCCAGCTGTTGAAAGGCTCCTTTTGGAGCAGGTCGGAGAACTGCAGCTTAAAATGGATTATGTAATCAAACTACTTCAAAAAAATAATTCTGTTCCTGAAGAAAATGTCAATTTGAACATGCTACCACTGCTTACACTGCAAGACCTGGAGAACTTTGATGACCAACTTCGGGCCGATAGCACCTTTAAGAAGAAAGTGGTATGTCCTGTCTGTGTCTATCTCTAAAGCACAAAAGCCCTGATTTATCATCAGATAAGAGATAGAGTATTGATACTCTTTTGATCCAGTGAGGGAAATTTGGTCTCTGCATTTATCCCATCCATGATTAGTGAAACACACAGAGTACACAGTGAACACACAATGAGGTGAAGCACACACCAACCCAGTGTCACGTTCAGCCAGTGTGGCTGGCGTGGCATGGAATAGTAGTTTATGGACTGTTTGTTTTCCTTAGTTCTCCCTTGCCCGGCCCGGGACTCTTATGTTGATGTCTGAACTCCTTCCATGTTTCTTTTTAATTATGTAGGTATTTTATGTATAGTGTAGTTATGGATTTAGGGCTGTATGGATTTATGAGCATTCTTATATGGCCATTGTTATGTAGGAGTGGCTTGTGCATTTTCATGGTTTATTCTAGTGGTTATGTGTTTACATTTCAGCCAAGTGCCACCTTTTGGAGATCTGTGTCATTACGTATGAATTACTTGATTGTTCTCTCTCCTTTAAGTTCTGTTAATTACCGGTAACTGACCTGTCTGTGCTTACAGGTATTACAGCAGGTTGTGAAATGGGATTAGTCAAATTTATCTTTTACTTTACAGATAACTAAACTGTCATTGTCTGGTGGCAAGAACCTAAAGGAAACAGTTTGGAGAGTCTGCACAAAAATATTTGATCAGAATCTTTCAACCCAGCTGAACTGGTGCGGTAGGGGTCAGAAGACAGGCCTTAAATCACGGCCTATTCATCAAGTACTCCTGAGTAAGTCCTACAATGTGTTGAAGCAACATTCTGTCACTATTCAACCCATATATGGTGTCTGTATTTATATCAGTTCTCGATTTTTATATACTGTCTTCACACTATTCTCAACCAAATGTCTTTTAAGTTTCTTTTTTTTTTTTTAATGCTCTGACTTTTCTGAATTGTCTTTATAGAAACAAACGAAGATATAAACGTTTGTGCTACTGTCTTATTTTTTCCCCCTGTTGCTTTATTTTTTTGTTTAGGTGCTGTGTTAAGAAATCCTGCCCAACAAAATTCCACTGAGGCTGATGTAGAGATGACCGTGAGAAACTGGCTGCGACTGAGCAGGGACAGGAATGGGGGACGGCAAAGGCGGGGCGAGCAAGCATCATAAGTGAAATAATTGATTGGACTGATTTTAAACTGACTAACTATTTTGGAGGGAATTTCTTATTTTTTTGTAGTTTTCTATGTGTGATTTGTGGAGTGTTGAAATAATAAAATACATGTTTTGATACTGCTTTTGCAAAAACAAAGTAAAAAGTACATTTTCAAGCTCATCTCCTGGTGCCCTCCTTTCTCCTGTAGCCTATAATTTGCATGACCATCAAACTTAATTTAAAATCACTGCGCCTTCTTTTTTTCTGTTAGATTTACATTTCCCAGGTTGTCAGATGTTTATGTGTAGGGTGTATTTCATACACAATCACTTGAATGTTTTTTGTCATAAAACCTGGCAACTCAAATAAGGAAGCGGCTGCAGACTGCGCAGCCACGGAGTCTCGACGCATGCAAGTTGGCTAGTTGCCTTATTAACTAGCCTACTCTTGTCAAGTTGATGGGGAAGAAATGTTATGATTAACACCACATAGTTATTGAGTGTTGTTGATACACAATAGGAAACGTGTGTCCTTTAGGACATATCTGGCTGTTAGCCTAAACAAATCCATAAGACCTAATATAAACGGTGGCATCCTACTAGAGCGGTGAAAGGCATTCAGACGCCTTGCTCCTTTTGACTTAACACTGGTACAGCTGATTTTCAAGCACGGTGTGACGTTTCCGATTATCAGCTTTTCCAGTGTTAAGGCAATGGGAGAGCGAGGCGACCGAACGCTTCCTCGCTCTAGTGGGATCGCGCCGTATAGGTCATCATAATTACTTCGGCTTTACGTTGGCTCACGGTCGGCGATCATTGTAATGCCACCATCTTCCCGATGTCTTGCCGATTAGCTACCGATCTCCATAATACATCTCACCGAGGCACTTTATGTCGGGCAGGCACAAGCGCCCCGATGTCGGCAAGAGCTAATTTGTTGTCTGGGAATACGGCAACATTGGGCCGCTAGACAAAACTCGATTGGCCCAACGATGTTTGCCAACGTCATGCCAACGGATCACATGACAGAAGCCCAACGTTGGGCCAACACATCATTGCTACTTGGGCATTCATTTGGATTATAGGTATACTTAATTTAATGCAGCAACAAATGACAAAATACTGTATTTTGGTACAGTATTTTGTATATTACTTATCCATATACCCCCTCAGCTCCTTAGTATAATTTATATTGTTATATTCATATATTTATGTATACGCACCTTACTGCCAAAGTAAATTCCTTGTCTGTTAACACATTCATGGCGATTAAACACTTTTTTAATTCTGATTTCGGATTCTTGATTGCTGATATGAACAGACAAACACATGCATTTACCTGCTTTAAAAGAGACTTAGGTGACTAAGAACAATATAAGTAGTAAAGACTACCATTTAATTAGGGGATTACTCATGGACCGACTAGAACATGGGAACATGTGTGTTGGAGTTTGTATGAATAAATGTGGGCAGAAATCGTATTTTACACAGTGGGAATTGTGGAAGAAATGTACTGTCCTGCGGTGGCTCTGACATTTAGAAAATATGAAATGAATTTATGACATTATTAAAATAAATATCGTAACAATTGATAGAACCATAACATAGTGACCACTAAACGCATTTAATTTGTCTGCTACTTTTTGCCAGCCCTCTCCTGGCTTTGCAGACTTTGCGGTGTTCCCTTGCGTTTTAATTAAACATTCAAGTTCCGCATAACCTTCAATCAATATCTCTGGTTCTGCTGAGGAGAAAAAGTGGGCGTGATCTTTTGCCATAATGAGTAGCCAATAGGAGTGTTGCTGATCAAGGTTTCTACTATCGATATATGTCGCCTTTTAAACGAACGCGTGGACGCGCATTTATCTCAGCTGACTCAGTCCAGCTATACTCATCGTAAACAGCAGGTGTGTTCGGAGAACCGAATTAGCCGGATGATGAGTAGCCGGATAATGTCATCTTGGATGTCTCATTTGATCTCGGATGTATTAAGCGACGTACGGAGAATACCCCCCTGTACTGCGACAAGTTTGTTGCGTTTTGTTTGGGATAAGATTATGCACTCATCGTATAGGAGCTTGTGGTGGTTTTTGAGATGAGAAAATAGGTTGGTTGTATTGCCTCTTACACAGTGTATCACCACAGATGCGTTTTGCAGAGTGCAACAGCTTGAGCAACATCTGTTGGCTTAAAGCCAAAGTACTTCTAAGCCTCCAATGAAGCATTATTTTTGGCCATTTACATTTCTTCTTCGATCTGCGTTATTTCATTGTCTCCCTAAGTCACACTCATCTAGCACACACATCACGTGGTATGATTCGTAGTGTATGTTCAAATATTGGACCCCTATGCTCACACTTGCAAGTGACCGGGCAACTGACCAATGACACATGATAATTATATAGCGGATTCTAAATTGAACACAACCACGCAGCTAACAGACACACCTCTTCATAAAATAAACTGAATATTGCATACTTTCCTGATATTGCGCAACGTGATATCGCAATTACGGTATTGAGTCGATATATTGTGGACCCCTATTGCAGAGATCATCAGCCAATTTAACATTTTGTACTTTGTACTTAATAGGGATGCAGCAATCCAATATTGAATATCGAAATCGTAATGATACTGGCCAAAAACGCCCAGATATTGTAACAAAAAAATAAGAATGTGATACAATCCATTAGCCCAGGGCCACCCCTAAGCCAAACTAAGGTTTTTGGTAAGGTTAAGCAAAGCACATTCAAACAAATGTATTATTAACAGCTTTGTAGTTTAAAAGAGGGGAAAAGATGGTATCGGATTAGCAGATACTCAAGGTCGCAGTATCGGTATCTGACATGAAAAAGTGGTATCGAACAATTTGGTGCATACTATGGATGGCTCATTTGGTCTCCCCTAATGTTACTGATAACTCCCTGATGGATCTGCATCGAGACCATATGTTGTGTGCTTATAGAATCCGCTTCCAAAAGTGAATGCCACACCTGAAATCAACTACAGACATTTACCTTTACTTTAATTTATTTTGGAAAACAGCCAAGACAACAAAATGTGTGTCAGTGTCCAGCTTTTTCTGGACCTATTCTTATTTATAAAAAAACATTGCCACCTCCTTTCTCAAAATATAAAAACAATCTATCACCCTCTGTAAGGGTAACTTTGGTCCTGTTAGGGTCATATTGTCATGTGCTCATGCTTGTCAAGTGGCACACAAGGGTATTGGAATGTGAAAAATAAAAAATATAATATCAAATATTGTTATTTTTTAATTTAACTTTTATTTAACAAGGGAGACACATTGAGACCAAGGTCTCATTTGCAAGTGTGCCCTGCGAACATCAACTTACGAAAACAATAACAATTAAAGACATACATACAATTACCAGAAATACTGACAATAATTGCAACGATCGATTGAAACAAACACAATCGAGTGGGCTAGGAGGAAGTTGCAGTTATTTTTATCTTATTTAACTTTGAATTCACCTGTATCACCTGCACTTTAACTGGTACGTGACAAAGGAACCCAAATTAATTTCTGATTGTATACTATTCCACAGATAAGGCGCTGCGAAAGAAAAGGCAGAACAACCCAACTCAGTGGTTACACAAGATATCTGCAATACTATCAAACTATGGGATCTAGTATTGAAACCAGAAGATCAATATGCCAACAGTGATATTGAGTGCACCGGAAGCTTGCTAGTAGTGCTTTGTATACAAAAATGTAATTATGTAGGGATCATGCACTTTTAAGGAGGTCAACCAACTTTCTGGTTTAAGATACAGTGATGTGTATTATAACTGTCTGAAGTAATAAAATGTAGTTCTTTATGATAAATAGGCATAAAGGTTGACTGAACTATTTGTCTCCAGTTCACCAAAAAAAGCAAGATTGGTTTCTGTAAAAGAAACCCACTTTACATTTAAGCTTTTTAACAAGCTCACAAGTATGTTTCTTAAATTAAAGGTTGCTGTCAATCCAAATACCAATATATTTATATGAAGAGACCCGTTCCTAAGAGTGAAGCTGGAAGAAGAAGATTTTGAAAAAAACATGTATTTGAAATTGGGCAATAATTGTTGAGATCACAAATATCTTCCACTTCCTGATGAAAAGGCAACAAATATGCAGATTTCCATAATTTAGAAATAAGCCCTAAGGATAAAGTCAAGTTAAAAATATGTGTTACTGCTCCAGAAATAATGAATGCTTATTAGACCAGGTTACAGAAAAATCTTCCCCTATAGATTTCTTGGATATTATTATAACTGCTTAGCTTGTCATACATGTTGTGTGTTTGCTGTATTTCAGAATATCTATACTTTTTTAAACTGAAGAACAAGTTAGTAATTGCATTGATTATTACTGCAAGTTTGTAGTTTCCACTGCATTTCGATTTTCTTGCTGCACCAGTTGGTTTTGCTCTATCTGCCTCATACCTCCATGCCAAATTCGAAACTTCCAGATTCAGTAAAAAACAAAACTAAGCTAGTCTCCACATTGCCAGCTACCCTTTTTCCAATAATTGTATTATTGTTGCCCATTTGAAAATGACAAAGTCTGTCCATACTAGCTTCTCGCTTCAGTCTTAGCTGTATTCTGTACCACTTCCTTTAGAGTTTCACATTTCTTAGAGTTTGACGTATACAGGGCCATGTTTGCTCTTTGAGAGTACTGCTGAGTGGCTTACCTTCAGGTGGTACTTGACCTCATGATAGGACTTGTACATCTTCACATGGTGTTGGCACATTAGCGTGCAAGATGTAGGCCATAAAATGGACTGTGCAAATAGTGTGAGTCTGGCTAGTGCTGGGTCTCTCTGTGTCTTCTGGACATTGTTACACCACTCATTCACTATGGTCCTCTATCATAGTAAGGAGGCTCATGTCACATGCATATCTATGACAAGAAACGGGAGGTTGAGCTCCCTACAGTGGATAATGAATTAATTGTTCACTAAACCATAAAATAGGAGCACAGTCACACACCTGTATATTTTATGATGAAAGGGAACTGTTTCCACTTCATTAAGAATTAAATGACTCCTACTGCATCTAGTTCTGGGCATGATATGATCCTCAGTGTCTGACTGTCAGCATCGTTTTGCTTGTAGTCTCAGGGCACAGTTGGTTTAGGCCTCAATGATCTTACTCCAGAAATCTGTTTCTTTCTTAGTTGACTCGGGAACGACATTGCACCTGGCTTTATAAAGCTGACAAAACTTGGTCCTGAAGTGTATATTGTGTGCATCATATAGCATGTGAACTTTGGTCCAGTACAATAGCTCATTGTACTGGACCATGAGGAAGGATGTACTATTTGAGAATGACGAGGACAGCCATGTTGAATCTCAGCTCAAGGTGTGCTCACTTTTCCTCAAACAGCAACATAAGTCCATAAGAATGGACACCAATTTATGTTATGGCTGAGTCATCAGTGGCTGTGAAACAACAATGAAACCCAGGACCATTTTGTTAGTAATACAGTTGGCTTCATCAATGTTGGATGGAGAAGGGAAACCTTGTTTTCTAGAAGATGTAAATTTGGATAGTCTTTGCAATTGTTTTGGTCTTTTAATCATGTGTAAGCACCTGTGTGAACTGGCCCCCCACCCAACGCAAAACCTTGGCAAATTAGGCTTAATCGTTAGTGCTTCGTTTGTGCCGTTAAAATGTTGTGTTGCTGTGTTGTGCTGCTGTCATTTTTTAGATATTGAATAATGTTTTATAAGTCATTCGGAGGTCACTCAGCCCTCCAACATGCTCCAAAATAAACCAAAATTAAACTCAATTGTTTATGCTTTGTTTGAGTGGGTTTGTGCTGTTAAATTTAAATTTGTGCTGCTTTGGTTTTTCATATATTAACATTTACATATATTTAATTATAGGCGATAGAGTCACCAGCCCCCCAACATGCTACAAATTCATCCAAAATAGTTGTGTTTGTATGTGCTCCGTTTTTGCTGGTTTGTGCCATTACACAAAGAAGATCATTTGACTGTGATCTTATACAGCGTGGAACATTCTTGAACATTAGGCCATGGCTTTTGAGGCTTCTGATACATGACATAATTTTATTCAATTCGAGATGTACTTGTGGATATATTTCAAAGCCTATCTTCAAACTCGGTGACTCTTGAGTTGACATCATGCGAAAAAGAAAACAATTAAGACCTCAGAAAAGAATTGTAGACCCCCACAAGTCTGATTCATCCTTTAGAGCAATTGTTAAACGCCTAAAACTAGTATGAAAGTATGAACACCATGGGACAGCTTAGCTGTCATAGCACAGAGGAAGGAGAGGTGCAAATCAATCTTAGTACAACAGCAAAGGAACTTGTAAAGATGTTGGAGGAAACCGATACAAATTGATCTATATCCACACTTAAACCAGTTATATATCAACATAACGTAAAAAGCTGCTTTGCAAGTAAGAAAACACTGCTCTAAATCTACCATCAAAAAGTGTTACTACCGAAGAAATAAAAAGGCCAGTAATCTGAAGAACACCATCCCAACCGTAAAGCACTGGGGTTGCAGCACTGGGGTTGCAGCATTGTGTTCTGCCGGTACTTTGCTGCCAAAAAGACAGGTGCATTTCACAAAATAGATGGCATCATGAGAACGGAAAAGTATGTAGATCTATTGAAGCAACATCTCAAGAAATCAGGAAGGTGTAAAGCATGGTTGTAAATTGGTCTTGCAAATGGACAATGACCACAGGCTTGTGGAAAGTTACCCAAAAGTTTGACCCAAGTTAAACAATTTCAGTCAATGCTGCCAAATACCTATTGAGTGTATGTAAACTTCTGACCCACTGAGAATGTGAAGCAAGAAATAAAAGCTGAAAGAAATGATTATCTCTACTATTCTTCTGACATTTCACACTCTAAGAATAATGCGGTTATCCTTACTGACCTGAAAGAAAATTGGACGGGGATTAAATGTCAGGTATAGAAAAATCTGAGTTTAAATGTATTTTGCTAAGGTGTATGTAAACTTTTGACTTGTAAATGGTCACCTATTGATCTTGTAAGCTCTCTTGGTTGGAATGCCACAGTGGTATTATCAGCAGGTTTTTATCTCATAAAGCATATTCTGTTAGATCTTCCATTTTCTCATATGTTTTGGATGCTTCACCTGCATTTGTAGTGAACTCTTTCTAGTTGTTCCATCGTTAATTGTATTGTCGTAGAGAATGCAAATAACATGTCCTGGTAGAGCAGTTTTGCAAGAACAATCAAGAGTTTTGGTTGTTCTCATTAACATTGACAATCTCCTGTAATTGGCTCTATTTGAAGCGGTTCTTGACTCCCATGTCAATTGACCCTTCGCTAAGCCATGCCCGAAAACCGCCACAGGCCAATCGTGGTTTAGCAACCGTAACTAGGCGCAGGAGGTCTGTCAAGCTTTCGAGCAAGGGAAACATGCCAACGCGTTGTGCTTATGGATTGTGTAAATCTGATACCCGATATCCTAAAAGTTTGGACGGGGAGGTGGAATTTTTTCCTTTCCCCAAACCAAAAACACAAGGGGAGAAATGCCGGGCGCTGATCAAGCAGTGTGGGAGACCCCATTCACAACTAAATGTCGACAGGATTAACAAAAACACTTACGTTTTCTCCAATAAGAACACGCTAACTCATCACAGCATTGCTTAGAAAATGACGGTTCTTTGTTCATAGTGTATTTATTTGAACGTAAAATAAGATGATTAAAGGCAATACCGAGGCTCACTGAAATACTTTAAAATGTATTTCAGCATTTTGTTAATCGACGTCCTACCCCTGAGTACCCCAATCCGATCGCGGCACTCCCGGTATTAGGTCTAAGGACGGAACATCAGGGGGCTTGCCCAGAGATCTCCAAGGAAAATGTTGTTATGCAAACTTAATCAGTTCATTAACAGTAGTCATCATGTGTTCACTATAGGTACACTTTATTACTGCTGTGCATGAACATAGTTGTTTCTCAATTTGTGTGTTTCCCACTTGAATGGTTAGCGTATGAGGCAGCTGCTGCTTGCGCTGGGACCGGCTTTCGCTTCAATTTTAAAGACGTTATTCTCTAATAGGTTGCATATTATGTCGTGGATATATCCCTCGAATGCATACTGCAGCCCCTTTTGTCTTGCTCTTTCAGATATTTCACCTGTTCGCCAAAAATGACTAAATATCTCATTGGGAATGTCTGACACCGGTGCATACATACTGCAATAGACGTGCCAGGCTCGAAAGCTTGGCAGGCGTAGCAACAGTAATTAGGGAGGGCGTGGCTTAGCGAAGGGTCAATTGGTTCTTTTTTGGGACTGTTGGGGCTGGCCATTTGTTATTTAGTTGTGCTGTGAAAATTAACATTTGTGTTATGAACTACACACTCATACTGGTGGCTACATTGACTGTTGATGCAAGACTCCAATATGTGAATGCTTTTTATTATAGACCAATTATCACCCTACGTCACATCGACGTCACGCATGTTCAACCGCCAGAAACATTCAAAACACTATGTTGAAAGAATCAACTTTATTGGAAATGTCGATCCTTATAAAGTCCCAAAAGACCAGTGGATCCGCGACCCTGACGCCTTACCTCCCATCACATTTCCTAATATATTTTCTTATTTTGTTTGGGGTGTCAGTATGGAACGCAATTTGCGTCAATATTAAATAGATAAATACAGCTATGAAATAATAAATATATCTATGAAATTAGGCAATAATTACATAAATATGTGTAAATATAAATGTATAAATCACTTCATATGTAAAGAAATAGTTTTTTTTTTATTTCAAAATTATGTTTTCCATAAGACAACATTTATTTATTTCGAGGGACTTGTATTTCACAATTCCCCATGTATTTATTTCAAGGCAGTCCTTTTTCATAGGACATGCACTCTCAGCGACTAATAATCCACCTTGTTTTAAACTATTTTTTAACATACTCAAATAAATAATTCATACAAACAACATGTGTTTCTCTCAAGTTGTATGTCTTGGACATGACCACACAGAACAAAGTTGTACACATCAAGAGATTTGTACGCTTTTAACTTCTCCCGGGTATAAACGCTTGGAGTGTCAATCAGGTAATTATATATTTCTGGCCACTGAATGCTAGGCAATTTCGTTTCGTCGTTTAACGATTTACAGGGCGCTATGGCATAAGGATCTGTAAGACGTATTCCACACATTAATGTAAATTTTGTTAAAAAACAGTGCTTATCGCTGGGTGACAGGTTGTTGTAGTAAGCAGAGTACACTTTGAAAAGATAGTTAGCTTAACGATTCTTCTTTTGAGTTATTCTTTTGCGCTATATCAATATAGCTAGATACTCTCTACTGCGTTTTCTGCAACCTAGATGCGCGCGCTACCCGAATGTATACAAACAAATAATTTGTCTATAGGGAGCAAGAAAACACAAAACTTGACAGCATTGTTTATGTATGGGCCAAAAAATGTGATTACTAAATTACTTGTGTTGTTTGTAGAGACTAGTGTGACAAGAAAAAAGACATCCTTTCATAAACTAGCTAGGTAATCAGAAAGGAACTAAGAAGCGCTGTCTTTCTAACATGTCTCAAATGTTTTTTTCACAGATGGAATAACTATCAGTGTTCTAAAGCCTTTTTTATGCTTCTGCGTCGAATCGACGGCGTACCCTCTCCGACCCCTATGCGTCGACGCGAACCCCTCTCCGAACCACCTCCAAAAAATTGTAACTACGCGTCGAGATGACGCAGACCACAAGGGCTGTGATTGGTCGGATTATACATCTGGATGTGAAATGCAACGCAACCCAACCATAAAACGGCCACATTGTCGTAGGAGTGACAGCGTAGCTACGCCGTGGAGTTGACGCAGAAGCATAATGAGGCCTTAAGATAAGGATAGTCTTATCTTAACTAGGGATGCACCGAAATGAAAATTCTTGGCCGAAACCGAAAACCGAAAAAGAGGAAACCAAGACCGAAAACCGAAAACCGAAACACCGAAATAAATTATGCCAATTATTAGTACCATTGCATTTATGGATATGAGGCACCAAGGGCGTAGGTTTGGTCTCAGCTTCGGTGGGGACATTTCTCCCCCCCCATCCGGCAAGTGAACTTTTACTGAGAATAATGTGATTATTTTTGCGTTTAGTTGAGACAATAGCCTGTTGCTTTTAGATGGTAATGCTGTTTGTCAGATTCAATATATTGTAGGGACCCTGGTGGTGCCACTACTCCGCCCCTACTAATGGGATATCCCAAATAGGCCACATTACATAAGCAAAATATACACAGGAAACATTTCCACTGTTTATTGTGACTGTAAGATTCTAACATATGGGGTATGTATTAACAGAAAGCACTGGTAACTTTACCGTTGTCTTCAGTCACTCTCCTGTGTACTTATAGCGCGTCAGATAACTCCCCTCCCCTAGGTTTTTTAGCCAATCAAATAACGGCGTTTCTAGTACCGTACCGGCTCTGCGGTTGGAATTGACCCAAATCGCTTCACAAACTCATAACGGAGTTCGCTAAAATATTAGTGGGGACAATTTAGTCATGTTAAAATGTTGTTGGGGACATGTCCCCCCCTAAACCTACGCCCATGTGAGGCACTTTCTTGCAGGATTTCACTGAACATATCAGACAACGAGGGTGCATGCCCCTCATCTAGTGCAGAGAGACGAGTCTTTTTTTCTGCGCTCTGATCTCCGTGCGCTGCTGCTCCGTGCGCTGCTGCTCCGTGCCCTACTGCTCGGTGCGCTATTGCTCCGTCTCCACGCGGGTTCTCCGCATCCATAGCCGCCTGGATCATTTCTCGTGCGCGCTGCTTTATTTCTGCATCCAAGTAATGGTCTTTATGATCACAACATATTTCGGCCGTATTGTTTCGGTGATAAAAGTATTTCGGCCGAAAACCGAAAATGCCCTTTTGGGCCATTTTCGGCCGAAAATTTTCGGTGGCCGAATATTCGGTGCATCCCTAATCTTAACCTAGCAAACACTTTTTACCACTCCTTAAAATCTGTTCTTGACAGTGCCCCAAATCTCAGTTTCCGCCTAAAATGACCCATCCCAATCTAAATGGATATTGCTCTGGAACAGAACAATGTAGGAAGATTTGGTAAAGGGAATTTAAATTGAATTTTAACATTCTGAATTTTGTGGAAATGTTCAATTAATAAAGGATAATGTAACACATAATATCTGGCATGAGCTAAAAAAAAAACATCATAAGTTTTTATTTTTCAGTGACTTTGAAAATGTATATCTCAGACTCTGAATCATATGTGTTCCCCTAGGTCTCTATGGAACGCCATTTGCGTCAATATTAAATAGATAAGACAACATTTATTTATTTCAAGGGACTTGTTTTTCACAATTTCGAATGTATTCATTTGACGGCACTGCTTTTTCATAATGACACGTTTTTCACAAGACAACTTTGATTTATTACATTGGACTGTTATTTCGAAATTCCCCATGTATTTATTTCAAGGCACTCCTTTTTCATAATGCCGTATTTATTTCATAATGACACATTTCCATTTGGTATATTCAAATGAATGGGGCGAACCTTTATGCACTATAAGCATGTAGTATATTATAAAACAGCCATTTTTGAATTCCGCGATCTTTGTGTTCAGGTTGTAGTCGTTGTATAGGGTACTGCAAGTATCTCTAGTGGTTGTAAAAGGGTACTACTGCAAAATCCCGCACACGGGATAGCTGTCTAGAACAGGTTAGTTAGCTAACTAAAGAGGCTGGTACTCAGACTGACTTATTGTGGTACTGTTAGCTAAGTTAGTTGGCTTGTTTTAAAGCCTTAATATTACCTTAGTTCTGGCAATCGATGGTAATTAACGTTAATGTACCTGGTGAACTTTAATTAGCCAGGTATTATGCATGCACATTGTACACAACTCAAAAAAACACAATTTGACATTTCAACTTACTGGTCAAAATATTGCAAGTAGCAGATGATGATGGATGATAAAACTGCTAGGGGCCAATTATTGTGACACACTAGTCAAACAAGCACCAAACCAGCTCTATCACCACTTCGGGTGTATCAAACGTTAAAGCAACTGATAATTTATTTGGGGTTGAGCGGGCATTCTAATCAAAATGTATTTATGGAACCATTAAAACTATAGATCTATTTACACTACCGTTTAAAAGTTTGGGTTCACCTAGAAATGTCCTTGTTTTCCATTAAAACATACATGTAATGAGTTTGAAGAGGATTTATAGCCAACTGAAAAAGAATTATAGTCATTGAGAGGATTAGAATTTACATTAGTAATAATGGGCCATATTTATGAATTGTAATTCGTTTTTTTCTTTTGAAACTCGTTTTGTACAAAAGTTTTTCTTTCTTGTAATAGATTGCGTAACAAAAATTTAAATCGTTTTTCGTTTTTCAAACGTTTTATTGATTTCGGTACAATCATATACATAGACAATTCATGAACACAATTTTACATATGTTACCATTCATCATTACATGTACTGTCAGAGACCCTTTGTCAAAAACTATCAAGTACATTTTCTATATAAACAAGTTTTTAAACAATTCTGTTTTTGGTATCTTCCATTCTTTCTTTTTTCCCTCCATATTTAAATTTAAGTCATCCTTCAAGAAATAATCTCTAAGGGAATTACAAGTTGCACTTAAAACCATTTCATGCGGGACAGAATATTTCTTAAAAGCCAGCACATTTCTTGCTTTCCACAACCCCTCTTTTATGCTGTTTACAATTGCCCACCATCTATTGAAATTATCTGGTGTTTTACAACTCAAAAAGCCAAATGCGATGTCTTCGTAACATTTAGGAGCTTTTACAATATCTTGTAACCAATCCGAAACCAGTAACCACACTTTTTTAGCAAACACACAATCCCAAAACAAATGCTTAACAGTTTCATCACCCCCACAACAAGGCCTTTGACATTTGGCACTGCGTGTACAGCGCCTTCTTTTAAGGAAGTGTCTTGTGGGCAAACATTGATGTACAGATTGCCAAGCTAGGTCTTTGTGCTTGTTTAACAAATATGGATTATTTACATTTTTCCAGACTAGTCTGCATTGCATTTCGGTAAGGATGCCTACAGGGGTCAGCTTTTCTACTTTTCGAGCTAAAAACCTTTCCACTGAAGTTCTTGTAACACTACTTGTCAAGACATCTTGTATACCTTCCTCACAAAGAAACCGATTTACACAAAAATTTAAATGCTCTGTTACAACATAATATCACTGGCTACGGATAAATTCTAAATCATTATTGGGAGGGTAATAAGATAAGGCTCCTGGTGGGTTCAGAGGTTTGGCCAGTACCCCTCCCCCACCTTTGGAGGATCCAAGCGCTTCCACTGCACTGTTAGCATGGACTAATTGTAATCACCTGTGGGTTGTCTTCTCACCTGTTCTCTGTCTGTTAATCAGTTCATGTATTTAAGTCGGGTGTTGTCTGTTCTTCAGTGTCGGGGCATTGTTAAGGTATGTATGTATGTATGTATGTATGTATGTATGTATGTATGTATGTATGTATGTATGTATGTATGTATGTATGTATGTATGTATGTATGTATGTATGTATGTATGTATGTATGTATGTATGTATGTATGTATGTATGTATGTATGTATGTATGTATGTATGTATGTATGTATGTCAGAGCTGTGCTCGAGACCACCTAAAGCGAGACCGAGACGAGACCGAGACCGAAGGGGGCCGAGACCGAGACGAGACCAAGACCGAAGGGGGCCGAGACCGAGACGAGACCGAGACCGAAGGTGGCCGAGACCGAGACGAGACCGATACCAGTCATATCAACACTAAATAATATGACATGTTTTTGGTCCAATGACCAATGTAAAAAACACTTGACCAACAGCATCAGATCATCTACTGTGTTGTCATCCTGAATTAAATGAATTTTATTAAAAGAGTATCTAGGCCTATTTATTGTCTTATGTAAACATAAAATACGAAAATAAAACCATGATTTTAAAATGCACAGGCTATGATATTAAAATTTCTAAAAATCGAATAAATGAAAATCCATCAAACTGTATGTCCTATGTTGATGTAGTAAATGCTAACACATTTTAGATCACAAGCGACTTGCAATCAAATGATTTGCGCATGATTGGCCGATAAACAAATCTATTTATAATTATTTATCCGTCCACAGGCACGCAGCTTCAGTTGTTTGTCTGCTTGAGCAGGACACGCAAACGAACCGGTTGCACTGCGCACAGTGTTCATTATTGTTACGAGTGCACATGAGACAGCAGCAAACTAACCCGGTTGAACTGCGCACAGTGTTCATATAGATCAGACCAAAACCCTTCCAGTTTAATAAAGATCGGACCAAAACGGGATCAGTTTCATATAGATCGGACCATAACCGTTCCAGTTTTATGCTCTTTCTGCCGTATGCCCCCCGGACTTATGTATGTCCCACGTCCTTCTGTGTGCATGAGTAATTTCATTTATCGCCCATTTGTAGTTAGCCTATTAATAATTATTGTTTATATTCGTTTAATTTCGATACAAAACAATATTTTGTTGAAGTCTCTTGTAGGCTATATGAATACACTGTGGTTCATTCGTTATTAATTATTGAGTGCAATAGGCGCATGACACATGAATGGGGCTGTATGTATTTGGCGGAATTCGTTCTGTTTATTTAGTGAAACATATTTCTTTATAAACGTACCTCTTTTTTTGTAGTTCAACCAAGCCAATCAGACTATTGTCTATATGTGTTCTCGTAGTATTTGTCTGTGTATCGCCCATTCAACCATTGCCATATAGGCTCAGTGAAGTGTGATCGGTGTCTGGGTACCGCAATTAGGGTACCAACGCCCAGCGGCGTGGGATTTTGGCGACAGGAAGGCAGTTTAGGTATAAAAAACATGTAAATAGTAGTTTTATATATTGTTCGGTTTGTGATTTTGCAATTCTGAAAACGGGACAAGGTAAAATGCACGTATTTAGGAAAAGTCATGGAAGGACGTCGGCTGTAGCTTTTCAACATTATGTATGTATTTTAATTACTAACCGCTGTGTGTTTTCGGACAAATTATTTATTTGTGCTCAATGTACTGAATATAGGCAAAACGAATATAATGGCAGATTGTGCAGACATGATCGAGCATATGTTTAAGATTGAAGTATTTACGTGAATGGGTGCACGCTCTAGCGACGCTGGGGGTGGGCTTTTCTTCAAAAGTAGATAGCCATTGGCGGGATAAGCCACATCAGAAAAAAACAGTCTGACTCTGGACGAAATACAGCCAATGGAAATACAGCCTCTACATGTCATACTTAAATATTTTTCTAGAAAAAATTGTGGGCGATAATTTCTACGCTGGTCTCGGCTGGTCTCGGAAGAATTTACGAGTCCTTACTGTCCGAGACCGAGTCGAGACCGAGTCCAAATGTAACCGAGACCGAGACGAGACCGAGACCTTAAAAAAGTGGTCTCGAGACCGGTCTCGAGACCGAGACCGGTCTCGAGTACTACAGCTCTGTATGTATGTATGTATGTATGTATGTATGTATGTATGTTTTGTTCTTGTACTGTATTCCTGTCAGTCTGTGTATTTGTTGGGTTGGTCTGGTTGTGGTTCATAGTCTGTGTCTATGTTTATGAGTCCTGTCTTTGTTTCTAGTTTCCTGTAACCCGTTTAGTAGTCCTTGTGGTTTCATTCACTGTCATTCCTGTTTTAGTCTTTGTGTGTTTCATACTGTGTCCTGTTTGTTAGTCCGTTTGTGTTTAGTTCGGTTATCTAGTCATTGAGTTCTTGTGTTTTAGTTTGTGATATTCCTGTTTTGAGTATACTCCTTGGTTTGACATTTTGGTTTTGTGTTTCTGTTTCTGTTAAGTATTCCCAGTTATAGAGCTCCAGTTAATGTCCTGTCTGTGATACGACAATTAAAGAGCCTTATACTGCATCCCTGCGTTTGTGTTCGAGTTCTGATTGCCTGAAAGAGGCCATTCATTACACCTGGCTCCACTTGGTTCGCCAATACGGTGATCAGCAGCTGAAATGAAAAGAATAATGGCAACATTAGCCTATGTACTCTGTCTCCAGTTTGCATTTAAGATTAAAATAATATTTATTTGAAAACTTTACTCACCAATATTAGGCTATATGTTTTAGTGTAGGATAAGTATGTAATCCCCAGTATATGGGTTCAGCCAGTCCTGCGCTCTAATGGTGCGTCCAGCAGCATTGGTTGGCCACTGGCAGTTGTTGAACAGCTTAGATCAACATGCCTTTACAGCCACGAATTCCCTGTCATTTTGCTGTCATATTTTAAGAGACTGTCAATTTTTTGCATTTCGCATAACCCACCGGGTCATTATTTTCATTAAAAGTGAGATTTCAATCTTTTTGCCGGTGCAACCAAATGTAATTGCCACAGTCTTGCACAGTCCTGCCTGCGTTTCACCTCCTCAGCATCCATTCTTACGCTAAATGAAACGCATCACCTGACCACTCATTCACCGCGCAACCCGGAGCGCAAGAGACCGAGCCCGACATCTTCAGCTCTAATGTAGATGTTCTGCCCTGTAATATGTTTAGGTTTGCTGTTACCTCATGCACTAATATCTGTATTTCATCTTCCAAAAATCAAAGCTTGCGCTTTCTCTTTCCCGTAGTATAATCCATGGTAAATACGTGCGGCCCATTGTTTGCGCTTAAAGAGATGCGCTAATGGTGGGCAGGGGTATGCGCAGATTGTGTGATGAGTGTCAGGTTTGATAAATACTATGCAAAATGTGGAAGCATAGCGTGCGCTATTAGCGAACTTGCTAAACAGACGCAGCGCAAACTGCGCTAGTCTTACTAAATCAGGCCCTCTGTTTCTAAAATCTTTTAGATGATTAACTTAAATTAGCAAAAACAACGTGCCAATACAAACACAGGAAGCATGGTTGTTGATAATGGGTATTTGTACTCCTATGAATGAGAATCAGGTTTATTTGCCATGTCTGTTTACACACACAATATTTTTTTCTGACCACTAACTGCAGCGTTAGAACACACATTTTAAGACATACACAAAACAGTGAAAACAGAGCAAAACATACAACACGAACAGTCAGGAGAATTAGCCTTTTTTGGCGTATTTACTATAGATAATATGTATAATATGTATCTGATTAGTACGGAGACCCTTAGTGGTCATGGTGGGAAATAAACATTCAAAAAAATGGTGGGAAAGAAACTTTTTAATAAACAATGCTAATAATATCCCTGGGAATGTAGGAAATGAAAAACGATCAACTTTGTCTGATGTAAGTACAATATTATCGATTTGGTTAAAGTGTTTACAACAATGATGAAGTCATTTGCGCCATTAGCAGTCCTTTCAATTGCTAATAAAACGGTCTGCGTTTTAGCTATTTTAAAACGGAAAACGTTGTTAGAAAAGGGAAATTCTAACCTTTATGCACAATCTAAGCATGTAGTATAATATTAAATGGACGTTTTTGAATTCGCGATCTTTGTGTAGAGGTTGTAATGGTTGTTTAGGTTACTGCAAGTATCCCTAGTGGTTGTATAGGGTAGTGCAAAGATCCCGCAGATGGGACGCCTGTCAAGAAGTGGTTAAACTCCTCACAGGAAAACAATATACAAAAATGTTGCAGCCACTTTGAAAGGAGTCTTTGACTCCCTTTATTGAAATCTGTGTGAAATCCCTGTCCCTATGTGGGCATCAAGAGAGCAAAAGTGCTATGGTTAATCTCACTAGCACTTCCGTTTGTCCATGCCATTAAAAAATTAAGGGTAGAAAAAAGCCACATATTGTACCAATAATGGATTTTTGTACTAATAATGTCACGTGACGTCACGACTGTCAAGTGAGGACTTTTCTCACAGTTTGCCTATTTGGTTGTAATAATGTACAGTTTTCAGTTTGGGATTTGTAAGGGTATTTAAGTTGGGTCATTTGTATGTTACATTGCTTCACATTGTTACTTCAAGTTACTTCTGTTTTGGTGAGTTTTTGTTTGTCATAGCTGTGCTGAGATATACTGTATCTAGTTTGCATTTGGTTCCTCTCTCCTGCACTACACCCCTGAGTCGTGACAGAATGTAAAGCCCAAAGATTAGGATCCAGCAGAGCGTGACAAACAAATTTTCGGAGGGGAATTTTCTGAGGATTTCAATGGAACTCCGAGACGGAAAACCTCTACCATCACACCACAGAGCAGTGGGCATGGAGTAAGCTGGAGACGCTTGAGGAAGAGCATAGGCTACGAACAGCCCATGGAGCGGCTACCAGGGGCAGTCACATCGGGTCAGCAATCCTTCGAAAGAGTACACGGGAGCACCCCTAAGGCACCCTCAAGGTGGCTACAAGACACCATCCACGCCCTGTACCATCTCCTAGACGCCAGGTAAGGCCCCCTGTGAGTCCCGCGTCCACTGCTCCAGCTCTGCAAAGACTCCTTCCAACCACCAACATCACGAGCCCAAGAGCTCTGGTCCCCTTTCCACTGCATGAGTCTGCAGAGGTCTGGCCTATGAAGCCCGCGAGGGGCTGGACACCATTAACAGAGCTGCCTTTACCACGGCTCCATGCGCCTACCTTCACTTTCATTTTGCCTTGCCTGTCTTGGGCTACTGTCACAAGTGAGGAACTTTCCTCACTCTGTGTGTTATTTAAGTTGGCCCACTCATTTCTTTCAATTGGTTGTAATAATTTGCATTGATTTATGTTATGTCCGTTTTGGTGATTGTTGAGTCATGACAAATAACCTGTAAGGATAACCTATGAGCATATATGAAGCAATTGTGGTTCTACCCCTATCTTTTTCCTCCCATTGGTGTTTGATAATAATGTTAATGGTTATAATAAATATCATTATGTACTTTATTAAGCTTTCTTTCTCCTCTACTTTCAGGAATTGATTCAGAATTACTAAATCAATATCCCATTGCCTTTCATTTTGCTATAACATGCCATTTATCCATACATTATAAATAATAAAAATACATTTACATATATTTACCATGTTACCATATCATACATTGTGTGCATGTTATAAAATTGTACCAGTGTCTCAGAGAGGAACCAGACCCGTCATACAATATACTTATCTTGTTGTTATATTTATTCATATGTATGGTAGGTGTTGCCAGGCAAAATGTATATTTACAATAAATTAAAACATTTCTTTTCCCCAGTTAATAACAAAATGAAATGCTATCGTAATGCTAAAGACACTGTGCATGTACTGTGGTGAGGTCAACTGGCTGATGGCCTGGTGCAGTCAAAACAACATTGTACTTAATGCTGACAAAAACTGTGGTGGTGTTGGTTAACTTCAGCAACGGCTTCCCACCTTCACCCATTGAGATTAATATCTCAGCTGCCAGTTGGCACAAATTTCTGACACCTGAACAGTGTCCATGTCCTCCATAATTGACCATCTGCCCCACAAAGACTAACAGAACTATGGTGGCCACCAAAACACCTCCAAAATGTTAAGTGTTTATTTAAAGGCTGCACTATACTATAGATATATGCATATACAATCTAAATAGAGCTCCAAATCTGTGTACATCAACTGTCAGATAATGCATAAGATATATTTGTACCCTTCATATCGATACATACTTTACATTGTGAAAACTGTAAATGCATGTACAATCATGATATCACCACTGTAATGTACACTAATTATTTTTACATGGTAAGCACATAGCAACTCACTGGGTATTACTAAACATCAAGTTGCTTGTCCCTGGGTAGTTCATTTATAGGATAAAGTCTTACCCTTTATTCAGTATAGCTTTTGAACCAGCCCTTAAAAATGTTGAAAAATATAAAGAAATGCCATGATATTTTGATGAAACTTATCAGACATTCTATCCAACCACCTGTTGGCTACCGACTCCATGTTCTTTAACCCTAAGCATCCTGCCAGCCCTAGGATGCAACAACATGGGCCTAGTATTATAAGAACATGGCAGTACTCTTTGCATTGCAACTTTTGTTCATCGCCTAAATAGCATTAACATCACACTTAAAAGTAAAAATCGTATTACATGATTCCATGAAGCTGTCACAAGTGGGGAACTAGGTCACAGGTTGCGTGGTATTGTTTTTGTAAGGGTTACGGATCAGTCATTCTAATTGCCGGTGTTAGCAGGACATTACCTGTGATAATAATAAATAGTTACTTATGCCATTGCTCTGGTGAGAGGTATTGTTCTTTATTGACTTGCTGAGCGTTCCACTGGGTTATTCTCCTGAGCTTGATTATTTTGTGTACCATTCCTAGCCTGCTTACCTTTTAGGTCTCTGCCTAACCCTTGTCTGTGCCTACTAGTGACTCCAGTGTTTGAAAACCTGCCTGCCTATCAGAATTCGCCTTTGCCTGCTACCTTCAATACCGCCATGAAGTATCTGATCTCTTGTTACCATACTTCGTCTGTCTGACACTGAATACCCTCCTGTGTGATTAATAAATCCAAGCCAATCGTTATACGTGGGAGCTGCGACCACATTCTCCAGCGAGGACATGCACGTGGCAGTGCGATTGGGGGTCCGACTCCCTCTTGTAGGACGGTAAGTACAGCGAGGTGGAGGCTGACTCCCTCAATTGTGTGCTCATGTGGTACACTGTCACACTGCTGGTAGGGAGTGCTGGCTGCTGTTCCACGGCAGCAGGGGGCACTGGCTACCGCTTCCGGGTTGTGGGTGAGGCTAGACACACAGCTGGCATTGCCCGTCGTCTGGGAGCTGGTACCGGGCGTGTCTGGTGCTTTCGAGCCCGTAGTGACCCCCTTTTGGTTCTCTCCGCGGCCCTCTTTAGGACTGCCTTGGGGATGTTCCAGCACTCGGTCGGGGACCCGGTCCGGGAACCCTGGTACTCTGCCTGTTCGCTCCATAGGAGGGTCATACCCGAAGTACGCACTGAGATGCCTGTATTCCTCCTCAGGCTTCTCACGGCCACAGCTTGGGTGACTGTGGGTGACGGTAGGGGTATTCCTCTGAGCTGTATTTATATCCTCGGAGGATTCCCCCTACCGTCAAGCTCTGCTGGCCTTTGATCATTAGGCTGTTCCCTCTGTAGCACAACCTTAGGTGTAGTGTGGCAGAAAGGAACCAAACGCAGAACTTTATTAATGTGTTTTATTAAATAAAATAAAACAGTACAACAACGAACGGGTAACAACATACACTGACTTGACCTCTAATTGCTCTTACCGTAGCGACTTACGAAATACATTCAAAAAAGCATCTAAAGTAGACATACACTCACCAAACGGACGTAACTTAAAACGTAACAATGAACAGCAAAACTGGGGACAAACGAGGAAACCTAAATACACATACTGATTGCTAAATGAATACCGGGTGTGAGTAATGACTGCAATATAATCAATCGAATGAGTCCGGGGATGAGTTAATAAAATGAAAGGAACCCGGGAACCACGGAGAATGATGATGGGGAACTTCTACAATGCCATCATTAAATTCATCACTGTCTGGTGGTATGTCATCTGCTGTGCAGAGCGGGTCATTCACTGCAATATGCCATCTCCATGTGAGTTACACACCTCCAGGACGCTGAGGCTGATTCCTTTCACCCTGGAAATTGACTATTCAGAACTCTCTCCTCTGACAGAAGGTTGAGGTCTATCAGGACCAAAACCTCATGCCAAAAGAACAGAAGTTTATTTGCTTTTGCAGTAGGCCTCAGAAACATGCGCTGGAACGAAACTGACTATAGCCTGCCCCCCACATTCACACATTCAAACAAAACCCACACTGGACAATTGCACCTTCATGTTTTACTTGTTTTTAGTATATTACTGTAGTCTATTGTCCGTATATGTTTATTATGTGTGTTAATCGCTGCATCGGGCGAAAACAGATTCATTATTTGTGCAAAGCTCATGATTCTGTTCTGATGAAAATATATTGTGTTATTTTACATGTCTTACATGTCAGCCATGCCATTCATATAGACATAGCTTCTTTTCTTGACACAGATCCCTATATTTGTAGATTCATCTGCAGGAGAGGTCAAGTAAAGGAAATTAGGTTCGACAACAGGGCCAAGTATGTTGCTGCAGAAAGATACATTATTTGAGCTGTGTAGGAACTGAATCATGAAAAGATACAGAATAATCTATTGTCCGAGGGAATAAAGTGGATATTCAACCAGACAGCTCAATCCTACCACGGAGTTGTGCCAGTTGTGGCTCATTCGTCAGGTGAGATTTATACCAACATTAGTCCTGTTGGACAAAGAAGGCTTAGAAACATCTTTATGTGAAGTGGAAGCCATCTTGAACAATCACCCAATCACTGCTGTATCTGACAATCCCAATGCTCTTATGACTTCCTTCAGTTGAATGGTAACCCTATCATTCCACCTGGACTATTCCACAAGGAGATTGAGACAGTTACAATACCTTGTGGATCTGTTCTGGCGTAGATGAATACCAGAATACCTTTCTTAGATGCAGAAAAGGTGTCTCCGAACAGAAGATTTGGTAGTTATTGTAGACAACACAATACCCAGGAACACTTGATGTGATGATGTGAAGGGCCAACATATTCCTTACGACCAAACCAATGAGTCTCCTAATAGGTTTGTCAAATAGGTCCGATATAAAATATTTGTCAACAGACATTTCGTCAGACTAAATATATCTTAGATATGGTACTTTAAAACACACTTTATTGTGCCCTATTGCATAAATATTAATACCTACAGTACAAAATGCTATACTGTACATGTGGGGGCAGTTTGCACCATAGATGCCCTTGTACTGTGAAGCATGAAAGTTAAATACAGGGTCATAGAGGCTACTGCTGCATTACATATTGGAAAGAATAATACAGTATCTTTCTGTAATTATCCCTCTGACCGGGTATTATGCAAATATGCAATTTTTTTCTGAATTTTTAGTTATGCACTGATAGTTTGAAAAATATGAGAACTGAGGTACTGGCACTTGATTAGAGTGTTCATTAGAATTACGTTGGTGGAAAGAAAGAGAGATAGAGTGCAGCTTGACAACTTCATAAGATTTTACTGTACGGATAAATGTTCTCTTGTGTCAAATTGCTATCCTTTTTCGAAAATGTAAAACTGTATTAAGTTATACAGTATCAAACCAAACATTTACTGAAATACAAATATTGCAATTTCAATTATAGATGCTTTATTCCAAAACACTTGGAATAGACACTCTAAATCCATTATGTTTTAAATATATGTTAGGTTCAACCCCTCTGCTGTGTTGTAACAAGAACACATTTGCATTACCATAGTTGAAAGAACATTGGTTATTAGGATGTGAATCTGAAAGAATTTTACAGAAGTTAGAAATGAAATACTAATACATAGGACATGGGTACAAAAGATGTTCCAATTGTTCAGATATGCCTGTGTATCGTATTGTTTGGATATCCCAAGTGGAAGCTGCATCACACCACCCCAAACTAAAAACCTAACTCTCAACCTTTTGTAAGGTGGCAAGAAAGAAGGTATTACTCAAAAAAGGACCATCGGAAAGCATGAGTGACACACCTGCAATGTGAGAAGGGATTTTGATAGTTTTTTGCCTTAACTAAAAGATCCATGTTTTGCATAAACATAACATTTCCATGCCTAAAGTGAAGTATGATGGTTGCAGCATAATGTTGTACATTTTACTGGGCATTATACTACTGGGCATCTTACTGGGCATCATATTTAAATTGGAGGAGTAAAAACAGAAATACAAACAAATTAAGCTGGGAAGCTTATTCATATTACAACAGGACAACGATTTCAAGCAAAAAGCCAGAGCAGCATTTAGGTTGTTCAAGAAAGGGAATGTCCAACAGTTCCCGAGTCTTAATCTCAATCCCATTGAGAACATTTGTCATTTTAGTCTTGACAAACCGGCCTGAACAACCATGGAGAAAATCACAAGATTGGGGCAAAATTACTCAAACACAAATTTTAAAGCTGGTGAATACTTACCAGAAGAGCATTGGAGGCAGTTGATTAGACTGCTTCACCCCCTATGATTGTTATATCATTATCTTGTGGTTTTCAGTACCAACCAAAATGCCCTAGAAGGAATGCAAAGGCAAGTTGACATATTTTCTTCATTTTATATGGCATTATGTAGATAAAATGCAAGCATTTTGCTCCTGCCAATATTAATATGATTACATTGAAAACTTAATTTGTTTGGATCTTCAAACTATACATCTCCGTCATGTGAGTGATGGAAACCAATAAAGATGTCAGAATTTATTTGATAAGTTGACAGCAGCCATCTTACTTCTAGAAGCCTGGCATCACACAAATCAATGGAGTTTAATCTACTGCAGTTATTTAGGCTGTAGTGAAATGTAAAACAGATGATGATGGTGAACAGAGCAACAACAAGCATTCGGTCGATATTGTATCATCATTAGGGCCTACCTCATATCCTGTCTGTGACAGGGTCCTCAGCACTCACACAGTGCTGTGTTTTGGTCACTGAGTGCAATATGGCCTCACTGCTTCAGCATAATCTAGCTACTGTGGTTCTGGAACTTGATTGCTTTCTCTTTAGAGTCTCTGGCTTGGTATCTGTAAATGACAAAGTGTGAACTGCTGATGTAAAATAGACACTATAAATAAACACTTGTGATTGGTTTAAGAAATAATTGTAACTGTTCTTTTGGTGTGGTCTCGCTTTCTTTTGGACTTGAAAAGCACTAAGACAGCAGCACTTTTTGTAGTTAGAAAATGTATGATTTAAATGCTATAGACCTTGTCTCCGACGCCATGAGGATTCGTAGAACCGAGGGCCCTACTACCCAGGGTTCCTCATCTACATATCCGTTGCACTGCATTTTGTCTTGTTTTTCCACATTAAAGTATCTCTGCACACTAATTAGACTCCCTGGGTCAGAGATCAGGTAGCTGGAGGAGAGAGAAAGAGAGAGCACATCCCTTTATCCTCTTGGGAAAAGGGGGGGATGTGGCCTCCGTCAGGCAGAAGGCTTTTTTGCGACATCTGGGCTTGGAAGTGTGGAGAGCAGCATGCTGACAACTCGATTGGAGAATGTCTATGAGGCTGTGTGGAAAGGCCTTCCGTACATGTATTGACGCACACATTGTGTCTCCGGGGGCAGAATATGTGGGAAGTACTAGCTACAAATATAGCTTATGTCAAATATATAGAACAATAAGATGTCATTGGTATAATTGCAATGTGTAGTATGTTTTTTATCCGACCTGTGTGCAATTACGTTTAACTGCCCTGCTCAGGGATAGAACTTCTCCGAGATTTAATCTACCAGTCTCGCGGTTACTGGTCAGATGCCCTAACCGCAATGTTCCCCACTGTGGTCTGTCACATATACATTGCATGACACATCAATCGATCATTCCAGAAAGTACATATTTGAACATTTGTAATCCAAACTAAAGGGAACAATCCTTTAGTCTAGATTCAAATTATGATTCAAACAGTTTGTGTCTTAAAGGACCATAACTTGAGCTGCCTGGCCACGGCTAAAACCACACAACCGGGGAAATGAGATGATATACAGCTTCAAAGCCGAATCTGAACTCACTGAACTAGACTCACTGAAAAAAAAGCTGGGAGTTCTCCAAGTAATTGCATTATTCCATTCACATTTATAGTAAATGTAAATTCACGGACTGTGCAGACACACACGATAATTGTCCCATTAATTGCTTTTTTCAAGTGGTCGTTGCACCAATTCTTATTGGTGGATTACTGAGCATACTAGCTTTTAATGACTCGAAAAATGTATTTGTTTAATTGATGTTTGATATCTTCTATTTAATCTTTTATTACCGTATTTATTACACTGCATGGGGGAGCGTGCTCAGAAGTCGTTTGCTAAACCTTAGAGACCCGCTGTAAACTGCAAAAATGACGAACAACATTCGATTATATTTGATATTCTCCTGTCCTCTGTTTCACGCTCAGCTATACATCTTCTCCCCTATTTTCTCTATTTTAGATCTCCCTCTTGCCTGCGTGTTTATGTTCACGGGGCAAAATGCAGACGTCTTTTCAGCATCATTTGGATGAGAGATGGAGTCATCATCCGGCGAATCCCGTTGCTGCCGAGACCCGGTCTTCAACTAGCGCGATGCGTTCGGGGTGTGGGGGTTGGGTTACTATGACAACTGGATCCATTTGGTCAGAGCTGAGTGAGGCCAGAGGAACCCAAAAATCTAAAGGGATTGTTCTGCATGCCTGCTCAGATATGATAATCCTTCGGAGATACTGGTGGTGGTGAGATAGAACAGAATTGCAATAAGTAAGTAATAATAAGTTTGAGGACACCAAAGATGCAAGCGACTATATGCAAACTCAAATTTGCATTGGCATAGTGAGTTAGTCATCATACAAAAGCAATGTCCAAAGTAATGTATAGGTAAATCATAAATTAAAACATGGAAAACACAAGTGCAGGCAGACAAAAAAACATGCATCCAAAAGTTTTTTTAACCCCTAGCATTGTAGCAACCTGAAAAATTATTCTGTATTTTCCCTGTCCCATTCAATCTTAAACCCATCACTAAACCTAACCTTTGGCCTGTCATTAACCTTACCTCAGACACATTCCCATACATGTATCTAAACAACATAAGCTTCAAAAACATAACATTAAAGGGCCACTTCACCGAAAAAAAATATTTTTTCTCACTTATCGTGGTCACTTATGTACGGAGCCCCGGAGGTGACATGAAGAAAAAAAAACTAACACTAAACTCGAGAACTTTACGTTCATTTTCGAGAACTTTTCTTTCATTCTCAAGAACTTTACGTTCATTCTCGAGAACTTTACGTTCATTCTCGAGAACTTTTATTTCATTCTCGAGAACTACGTTCATTCTCGAGAACTTTTATTTCATTCTCGAGAACTTTACGTTCATTCTCGAGAACTTTACGTTCATTCTCGAGAACTTTTTTTTAATTCTCGAGAAATTTCTTTAATTCTCGAGAAATTTCTTTCATTCTCGAGAACTTTTCTTTTATTCTCGAGAACTTTACGTTCATTCTCGAGAACTTTACGTTCATTCTCGAGAACTTTACGTTCATTCTCGAGAACTTTACGTTCATTCTCGAGAACTTTACGTTCATTCTCGAGAACTTTGATTTAATTCTCGAGAACATTTAATTTAATTCTCGAGAACTTTACGTTCATTCTCGAGAACTTTGACTCGTTGCTGACCGGTCCCTGCTGATCCAGATGGGACCGGCCAAAGACACAGTGGTGATCGGGAGGATCTTCCACGTATTCAAAGCGTTTTGTCTACTCAACTCTAATATCTGATCGTTTGTCTTCTTCGTTATAACGTTTATATAAATATTAATGTTTGGTTTATGACTAGGAGCGCCAACAGCCCGCGGGCGTTGCAGTTAGTAATTAAAAAATATATATAATGTTGAAAAGCTACAGCCCCGTCCTTCCATGACTTTTCGTAAATACGTGCATTTTACCTTCTCCCGTTTTCAGAATTGCAAAATCACAAACCGAACGCTATATAAAACTACTATTTACATGTGTTTGATAGCTAAACTGCCGCCCTGTCGGCAAATTCCCACGCCGCTGGGCGTTCTAATTGCGGTACCCAGACACCGATCACCTCACTGGGCTTATGACACCAATGGTTGAATGGGCGATACGCAGACAAAAGACTGATAGATTGACATATAGCCTACAATAGATTGACTGGCTTGGTTGAATTTGAATGAACTAGAAAAACGAGGTAAGTTGATAAATAAACATTTTTCACTAAATAAACAGAACTAATTCATCCAATTGCATCTATGTATACAGCCCATTCATTGATTTTTATTATTATTTATCAGTTCTTTGTGTCATGCGCCTATTGCACTCATTAATTAATAACGAATAATCATCGAATAATCATCAGTGTATTGATTTAGCCTACAAGAGACTTCAACAAAATACAATTTTGTATCGAAATTAAACGAATATAAACTTTATCAATAGGCACACGGAGAAGGACTTGGGACATGTCTGTTGATGAACTCAAAGCCTTCATTGCGCTTTGTAAGTCCGGGGCGCATACGGCAGAAAGAGCCTGAAACTGGACTGGTTTTGGTCCGTTCTATATGAACACTGTGCGCAGTGTAACCGGTGTAGTTTGCGTGTCCTGCTCAGGGCACAAACAACTGAAGCTGTGTGCGGATGTGGACCCGAGAGATAAATATAAATAGATTCGTTTATCGGCCAATCATGGGCAAATCATTTGATTGTGCATGTCGCTTGTGATCTTAAATGTTTTAGCACTACATTAAAATAGGACATAGGCCTACAGTTTGATGGATTTTCATTTATTCGATTTTTTATGTTTTTTTATGGTTACAAGACAATAATACTACTACATACTATTTTAGTAAAATGTTTTATTTCATAATTCATCGTAATGCATTTAATTCAGGATAATTACACAGTAGATGATCTAATAACACAGTAGATGATCTGATGCTGTAGTAGATGGATGGCAGGTTATTCAGTGACTGGATGGTGAAGCTGCGGATGAGAATGTAGGTGCTAATTGGGATGATTCGTATGTTAATGACGCCAACGGGCGCGGGGCTCTGGCGATTAAAGGGGTGAAAACCGCTCTGGCGCTTCTACTGTAAAAAGCGTAGCATTATTATCATGTGCAGTAACAAAGATAACAAAGACACTAAATAATTTGTTAATACAAATTATATTTATCATAATTAGATCAGAGATCTGAGTCCAAATGAAAACTTCACCCCGAGTGTCTTCGTTTGTTACTGCACATGATAATAAAGCTACGCTTTTAAATCATAAACCAAACATTAATATTTATATTAACGCTATAACGAAGAAGACAAACGATCAGATTAGAGTTGACAAAAGAGTAGACAAAACGCTTTGAATACGTGGAAGATCCTCCCGATCACCACTGTGTCTTTGGCCGGTCCCATCTGGATCAGCGGGGACCGGCCAGCAGCGAGGCAAAGTTCTCGAGAATAAACGTAAAGTTCTGGAGAATTAAATAAAAGTTCTCGAGAATGAACGTAAAGTTCTCGAGAATGAAATAAAAGTTCTCGAGAATGAAAGAAAAGTTCTCGAGAATGAACGTAAAGTTCTCGAGAATTAAATAAAAGTTCTCGAGAATGAACGTAGTTCTGGAGAATTAAATAAAAGTTCTGGAGAATTAAATAAAAGTTCTCGAGAATGAAATAAAAGTTCTCGAGAATGAACGAAAAGTTCTCGAGTTTAGTGTTTGTTTTTTTTCTTCTTCATGTCACCTCCGGGGCTCCGTACTTATGTAGTAGAAATGTGAAAGAATTTTTGAAATTGGTGCCTTCTAGGCAGAGAAAAAGATAAAAATGTGTTTTTGGCTCATGTGGATGAAATACACCAAATCCCAGAATGCACTTGTTTCGCTGCTCTACGAGTCCACTCCCAAGCCACGCCTACCGGCTCGAGAGGGCAGGCAGAAGGGAAGGCTAGCTACTAATTGACTGGAAAACAGAAGACACCGGTTAACATGAGTCTCCGTGACAAGTAAAGTAATTTAAATACTAGCCTTGCGTTGTATCGGGATGTACATCCAACACAAGGAAAGGACATGTAGTTAGTTTCCATCGTTTTCCCATTGAACATTTAGAGCGGTGTAAACAGTGGCTGCGGGCTATCAACCACCCCAAGTTCCGAGAATATTTGTAATTAATAAAAGTATATACATTTCTTCATATTTCCCTGTACTCTTTTGTAAGTCAAAGTAATACATTATAGACTTTGAACTTTTATTGTTTTTAAACATAAATAAACAATTTCACACTCATAGCTCTTCCAGAGCTTCAGCAATTTCTTGATAGCCACAGTATTGTCCGTCAGGAGCTGGAAATCTCTGTCTGATGTCCTGAACAACACAGGCAGGCAAAACAAGACGATATAGCCTTTCCCCAGTCTCTCTCCTTGCAGGACCCATTCCACGAAATGACGGTAGGCTGTTAGGCGATATTGTCTGAAAACAATAAGCACAACGTTAGCAAGCTATTTGCACCTACAATAGGCTAGCTAGCATATATGTAAATATAACAGATAGCTCAGCTAACTGACGTGAACAACAAATAAATACTCACTTATACTGAAGCGTCCGTTTGTCCTTGCAGGCTTTGGCTGGCGTTTCGAATTGACCTTCGGAATCCTGAAATAAGTTTTCAAAACTCATGTGTGGATCATACTGGGGTGCTCTATTACGCATGCTGGCGGTCCCGTTTCTAATGCAGATTCAGTTATTTCTTCAAGAAGAAAATGGCATCGCTGAAATTCGCAACAGCAGTGGGACTCTATCTGTGTCCATAGGCACACAGCGAGAGCACTGGCACCACCAGTCCGCCCCAGCTCGACTCTGTACAGGCTCTTCCTCATGACCGCCAGGCAAGCTTCGCTCCTCTGCTGCAGCAGCCTCTTGTTCCTCCGTCAACCGCAACTGTTTTTCGCTGTATTGCGGCTCGTACAGGCAGCCACGAACATCGGATTCGTGCAACAGATCTTCAAAATCCCTTTCTTCCATTTCGTCTTCAAAATTACATTCTGCCATTGTGTTTAGTCTAAAACTCGCATTTCTCCACAACAAGCCAGATCGGGTTAACTTAGCTACAAGATGGCTGACACTGTTGAGAATCTGTGAGGAGGCCTCACTCCATATGGGCGGGTTGAAAAAAAATGCGGAAGTAGCATCTACTTCTGTCTGTAGTTTATAGCCTCTTTTAAAAAATCCTCCAATGACGTAAAAATCGTCATTTTACGTCATTGTAGGATTTTTTTCCTGACTTAAAATCAAGATATCTCTCTTATGAGATGGAGTTGAGAGGTGGGAGTAAGGTCATTGGAAAATACTACCATTTGTCTACCGATACAAAGCTAAATGCAAAATCGGTGAAGTGGCTCTTTAACAAATCTGCATGAACAAGATCTGACACTAAGGCCCAATTTGAATACTCCCACTTACCCCTTCCCCTTAGCCCTACCCCTTAGTTTACCCCTACCCCTTGGCCCTCGAAACCGAGTGGTAAGGGCTACGTTCCCCTAGGAATTGGGACACCACTCGGTTTTGGCTAAGTCATCATACATCGTCGCTAGCTGGCTGCTACGTCACCAGAGGCGACACAAATGTTGATCTCAAAGTTCGGAGATACAGTCTGGAAAACTGTGTATGTTGTCGATTGTGTGGATTTTAGTTATGTTTTTGCGATTGTCTGCAACAAATCGCAGAAATCAAGCGAGAAGAGGTCTACGACGCCTACGAATGCTGGTAGTTTAACTTATGGTATGTATCGATTGGTTGCAAACAACATTATCGTATTGTATTTAAATTTCAGGGAACTAACCAACAAGGTAGCAAACATTTTTCCCAACTCAGCCATTAGTGGTGTAAAATTGTTTTATTTTCCAGACTGGTGGTCCAACAAGATACTGTGCCATAAACCCCAACACGCCTATACTGCGCATATGGTTTGATGTATCTAGTAGTTATTTTATGTTTACTTTGGTGGCGGTGCATATGGATGCAGATGTTCTTCTGTGTACTATTGTTTTTAATGTTTTTGTAAAGCACTCGTGCTATATAAATAAACCTGCTTGCTTACTACTGAAGGCTGTTTTCAATAAATATTTTCATCCACACTGCATGGTGTTTTGTATATCTGTTTCAGTGATCACTGTTTTTAATGTCATTGATCGATGTTCAGAAACCCTTAATCAAAAACCTGTATTTATTGAACAAAATTGTAAAACATATACAATTGTTAAATAACAGTACTATTTACATTAATGTGCAAAACTCACAACAATGTGCAAAGTGTAACAACAAACAAACTACAGTTTTTCAACCATTTTTTCAAAGAGGCCCAATAACCTCTCTGTCTTGGCCTCACCAGTGTCCTGTATCATATCCAAATTATGTTGTACACCTAATCTTCATACAGTCTATGGTTGTACAGCATGAAACTTCTGTTCATTTTCTGCCCGAAAGCAAATTATTTGCCGGGTTTCCTCCGGCGTCCCTGTGTGATTCGGGACGGTATGTAAAGCACTTTAATCGCTATTCCAAAAGCAACAGGTTATGTTATGCACTGATATGAATTATCTGATAAAAGAGTTAAATGTAGACAAACATGCATTGAGTAAAGTCTAGTCAGAGAAATATGGGACTTTTAGTGCAAATTATGTATTTTTGGCGTTGAAAAGTAGCGATTTTAGAAAAACCTTCAATTATTAAAATGGTTAAAATATATATGTACAGGACTGCGTAGATCACAAAAAAATGTGTCGTAATTTTTAAATTCGTTATTTAATCCGAAAATACTAAATTTATGGGTCTCTTTTTCTGATCTAGCAGCCATTGTTGACGTCTCGCAATGTGTTCTGGGTACCCCTTGGTTTCAAGTAAGCTCTTGGAATTTCTTGGTTTCAAGGGGTATATACCCCTACGTCTTGCCCCTTCGTCTTGATCAAAATGAGTATTCGGACAGCACTTGGTGTCGCGCGAACGCGCAAAACTAAGGGGAAGGGCTAAGGGCCCACATGGAAAAAACCTATATGAGGATATATGTGCATATATGTAACCTATATGTTACCTATATGCACATATATGCTGCATATATGCACATATATGATAATATATATGCTGCATATATGCACATATATGATAATATATATGCTGCATATATGCGCATATATGCCACATATATGCACATATATGATAATATATGCTGCATATATGCGCATATATGCCACATATCGTCAAAATGGAGGTGCATATATGTGCATATATCCCTTACGGAAAAAAAGTATATTAAAGTATACTATGTATACTACAAAATGGATAGTACACTTTTAGTTCACTTTTGATATACTTTTAAGAAGTATGCTTAGAAAAAAGTATATTCAAGTATACTATAAGTATACTACAAAATGGGTAGTACACTTTTAGTTTACTTATGATATACTTTCAAAAAGTACATTTAGAAAATAGTTAACTTACTTGAACTTTTAAGTACACTACCAAATAGAAAAACGTTTTTACACATTTCTTCTGGAGATGTACGTTTTCTTTTATTATAGAGCAAAAACAGTCTAAATATTTTTTAAGTAGATTACAAGTAATTTTTTTAGATCCATCTTGTATATTCTAATACTCATGTCTATGAAATGCATTGCACGTTAAATATTTTTTGTTACTGAAGCTGAAATCATAATTACTGCCAAACATTTTGAAGCCCTATATTCATATACTATACTAATAATAATCAATTGGAGTATTAATAAAAATGTCTATGAACTAATTCCGCCTTTGCTGTATGTATTTTGAGGAACATTTATAAGTCTGATATGAATGAAAGCCCGGACAGACAGGACATTAACATATATTTGAACATATTTTACATGCATTAACTGAGAAAAATGTCCAATGAAGCATCAGAAGAAGGCGGATGTAGGCGGAGCTGATTAGCGACGTCACTTCCTGTTCCTTGCGCGCGAGCAAAATATCATATGTTGAACCGGAGATATTGCAGCATGTTTCAGTCGCCATAAACTACGCTTTAAACTCGAGAATCAGGTGTAAGGATTCCAAAAAGGACAAAGTACAGATGGAATGAACAGGTGAGTTTGAGCTAAATTCTAACTTTATCTAGGCCTATATGAGATAACAGCTAACTAGCTACTTGGCTATGGTTAATTCTCACATCAACATTAGCTAGATAGCTATTTACGTCTGAGCCATGTAAGAAGACAACACGTAACTAGCCCTTGTTAACAATTACTTATCTTTTATCTGCATCTTTTGTTTTTCAGGTAACTGGTAGCTACAGTTACTAATTAGGCAAGGTTGCTAAGTAGCTTGTTTGTAAGAGACAGGGAACAAAAAATTAACATGTACTTTATCCTAATAAGCCATGTAGCCACTAGTTTGCTGATAATTTTTCTTTCTTGATGCTGTGTGTTATAAATTCTAACACGCTGGGTGTTTATAAGATGTTGCATTTAACGGCTATAGTATAAATTAAACGATGTACCTTACCCTTTCTCATTTCTTCAGGCTTCAGAGGAAGTTAATGTCAATGCAGAATACTCTGTATCTGATCCCAACAGCAAAGAGGAGACATACCCAATCTCAGTAATGAAGAGGATGATGACATACACAATCCCAACAGCATGGAGGACAATGTACCCGATCCCAGCAGTGAAGAGGAAGACGTAACTGATCCCAGCAGTGAAGAGGAAGACGTACACAATACGAACAGTGAATGGGGCGACAATTCATCTGCCTTGGTATGTTTCACGCAAGCGTGTATTTGGAATCCTAATTTAATATTGCGCAATTTCACAAATTCAGATAAAAGGTTAAATATATTAACCATGTTTGCTTGTTGTCTTGTGTTTTTTTACAGGGCATGCTAGGGAGAAATTTGAAGAAATAACAGTGCAAGATGTCCAGAGGATCTTGCACAAGAAGTGCAACAATGAATGCTTCAGACAAGTAAAGGCAGAAAAGATGTGAGCATGCATTTCATGTACAAAAATGAAGCATATTGTTAAATAAAATAACCATGTTTATTTTAACATTTAGAGTTCAAAATAGTTCTACAATGTACAACATTTTAAGTGTTCATAGCTGGTTTATCCCCCTTTAATGTAGCTTTGACAATATTATCTCATGAAAATATTTATGAAAACACACACGTTGTGTGTCTTGCCTCAAGATTTATTTAGGTATTTTGAATATGTACTGTATTTCCTTTATTTTAAAGATGTTAATTACACTTGAAGACAAAAGTATATTCTAAAGTTTCAAGTGGAACTCCTACCAGACACATGGCACTGATTGTTAGAGTATTGTTTAAGGTTCACTTGACAAACATGGCTTGTACAGTTATACTATGTGTTTAAATCTATTAGTAAATCATAGTAAATTAACATTTATTAGGTTTACTTCTTGAAGTACTTACATGAGTTGAAAGTGCACTTGAAAGTATTCAAATGTATACTTAAGTACTTCAAGAAGTGTACTTCATGAACTGAAAGTGCACTACACAGGTTACTTTTAAGTATACAAAAGTATACTTTTAAGTACTTTAAGACATCATAAACTAAAAGTACACTACACGGGTTACTTTAAAGTATAAAAAAGTATACTTTTAAGTACTTTAAGAAGTCTACTTCATAAACTAAAAGTACACTACACGGGTTACTTTAAAGTATTTAAAAGTATACTTAAAATAAACTAAGTGTACTCTAAAGTGTACTAAATAAACTAAAAAGTGGGCCAATTTAGTCTACTTAGTATAAAAATAGTATATAAATAAGTACTTTAGTACCTTAATAATAGTATACTTTTTAAACTTAAGTATACTCACAAAAATGAACTTAAAGTATACTTTTGTTTCGTAAGGTACGGTAACAGATTTGTTTTGGTGTTTGTGTATTAAGTGTAATACGTCTTTGACGTAGTGACCTAGCCTCGACTGCAGCAGCTGATCTGTGAGCACGTTTGAGTTGTTCCGAATGATTCTGAAAATAAAGATAGCCTGTTTATTTCCAATTCACGCATTTACCGTTGAGCGCAACATAAGTTCAACACTGTCTTAGTATGTTTGTCTACATTGAAGAAGTGGCCGGCAGCCAGCCGTGGGCAGATAGGCACATCTATAATTCGAAGCTCACGCAGCTGAGAGGATTAACAAGTTAAATCGTTTTTTTAATGTTCAGTTTTTTTGTCTTGTTTTTGTTCTATTTGATTGTTCTTAAGTAAATAAATAATGTACATTTCTACATTTTGGGCTTTTATTTATGTTGCATAGTAGCTATGGATTTCAATAATTTAACATATAGGTGCATATATGTTAGGTGCATATAGGTGCATATATGTTAGGTGCATATAGGTGCATATATGCACCTAACATATAGGTGCATATATGCACATATAGGTGCATATATGCACATATATGTACATATAATATAGGAAAACGGCCAATTTTATATATGTCACATATATTAAAAACATATATCAAAACCTATATTAAAACATATATGTTTATATAGGTTCTTTCCATGTGGGGGGGAGTATTCGGATTGGGCCTAATTCTTAACCTAATACTTGAACCTGAAACTGATCCCAATGGAAAGTTCGACCCTATACCTAAGCCTTAAGCTGTACAAATATAAAGTTTGACAATTTTCGCAGGGACTTCTGGTTGTATAGCGTACTGTAAATTCAAAATCACATACACATATACACACATGAACACGGTATCTTTATAACCTTCCTTTTGGCATTGATATCCATTTTTAATGTTCCTCTAACTTTAACCTTGAACTTACTTACCCTAAAATATGCTGTTCTGACCCCGAGCAAGGCAGTTACAGACACTAATTGCTCCAAAGCAGTTGCTGTAATGATAATGTGTTTTTGGTTAACTTACATGGTAAAATGAGGATAATAATAAAGAAAACAAACCTTTAAGTAACTTCTATGCCTAAACGAAACCCCAAGCCTGAATATTGATCAACCACACTGTCAAAACTATTAAATGAAACCCATTCAGTAGAATTTGTTTCTAATCCATACAGCTTCGAGTTATTACCATCAAATCATCCTCAGCTTCACCTACACTTATTAGCCTCAAACCATAAAAATAGCAACAGCAATAATGGAGGTAATAATCATGTTGATACTATGCCAAGTCCTAGAGAAAACCTTTTGTCTTAAAGCCAACTTCCTAATAGGCAAAGGGCGGAGGGTGGGGGATAATATAAAACACTCTCAGCTTTATGGCCAATGAAGCTAATTCATCAGACGGTAGGAAACTAATATTGAAAAACACCAGGCATTCTTTGAGACTCTGACGCAAAATCCATGATTTGACATTACCGTGACATTTAAAAAAAGGTTGTCTTTCTGACATGCCGGGTTTACAATTTGCTGTGGCCCCTGAAAGGCACGGTGGCGGTAATTTGTTAGATTGTAGATGGAGAGCTAATAAATATTGGAGGTTGTGGCACACACAAGTCATTTGTCTTGATCTTTTATTCCAGGCGAAATCAATGTGCCGTTACTATGCCTATAATAAGAAGACACCTTTTGTTTGTTTTGCTCTCAAACAGTGTTGTTTTTTTGCTGTTGACTGAGGCAAATGCAGAGGAATGGCATTGTTGATTTTTGATATACTTGATATACGCAAATGTATCAACAAACTCTCCAACGCAGTTACATCTAAGCATGACACCTTAAAGGACAGGATAACTCTGACTAGGTTTACTAATTGAAACCCAATGTTCCAATGTTTTTAAAATATTTATTTATTTTGCGACTTGCCCAGTAACATTGTGTTTTTCATTGATGTAATGTGTACCTCTACACATCTCTAATACCATCATTAAGTTTGCAGATGATGCAACAGTAGTTAGTCTGATCAGGAACAATGAGGAGGCGGCCTACTGAGAGGAGGTCAAGCACCTAGTGGCTTGATGTGCAGATAACAACCTGGCCATCAATGCCAAGAAAACCCAAAAACTGATTGTGGATTACAGGAAGACAAATTGCGGTTCTTATTGATAAAACCTTGTATTCACACTGCTAACTTTTTTATTACAATGCTTATTGTTTGTACTATCCGTTACCACTTGCACAGATGTTCCCCGCTGGTATTGCCCTCTGCACATTTGTTACACATTTGCTACATTGCTGAACTGAATACCTGCACATATACTTATCCATGTCAAATGCACATCCTCACTCTATGCCATATCTTTTTTGCACTTTTCTTTTGCACTTCTGGACTGCACCAGGACACCAGCCTGTCTTTCTCCCCCTTGTAGGCGGACTCGCCACCATTAGAGATTAGTCCAATGATGGTACTGTCATCTGCAAACTTCAGAAGTTTGACAAAGTGGGTGTACAAAAAGAACAGGAAAAATGACAAGATGTAAACTTGAGGGGAGCCAGTGCTGATGGTGAGAGGCTGCCTCCTGTTGGAAAGAAAGTCTGTGATCCATTTACAAGTGGCCATGGGCACTCCCATGGTGGTGAGCTTGTCCTGGAGCAGGACTGGGATTATGGTGTTGAATGCAGATCAGAAGTCCATAGACAAAATTCTGGCATCGGTTCCAGGGGTGTTAAGCTGCTGAATAATGAAGTAGAGAGCCATGTTGATCATTAGGGGTGTGCATTGGCACTGCCCTCACAATTCGATTCGATTACGATTCACCAGGTAACGATTCGATTCAATTTGATTCTACGATGCATTGCGATGCATCACAATTCTACTGAGCTCAACAAGGCAGATGTTTCATCAGTCATGAGGCAATACAAGCAGTCAGATTTTGAACAACCGATTTTATTGGCTGCTATGTGTAACAGTCGGACCTTTCTGTTTCTCTTGGCCCGAGATCGACTCGTTCCCCTGACAGCGGAGAGGGGTAATCAGTGACATTTGGGACACCTGCGCGTAATGCGCACCTGTTTTGGGTTGAGACTCTTTAGTCCACTATTTAGTTCAGTCCCTGTCAGTCTATCTTTGTTGGAGCATTGTCATTATATGATGTATACGTGATGAGCGCAGGTACGTTTTGTTCTGAAGTCTGTGATCTATATGATCTTCCGTTTTGTTGTTTTCGTCCGAAGTGTTCGGCGATTCTCAGTTCTGCCTGTCTGAAAATAAACCTGTGGGTTTTAAGAAACTTCTCTGCGCCTGTGTCATCCCTGGTACCTGCCGTGAGCTCATTCGTTACACTATGTGTGTATTATCACTCTCCTGTATCTTTGACATAAATGTCATTAAATAAAATGGTACAGGGTATTGGATATGGCATTTTCAAACCTGAAAAAAAACATAAATCACTGCTTTCGGTGCTTGGAATGAGAAATGTTTCTCTTCTCTCTGCTTTAGAACCATTTGAAATTAAATAGGACAATAACAGACAACTTTTTCCAGCAGTGACCATAAGTGTTTTTCTACACACAGTACAATAGCAGCTCTAAGACAGGGCACTTCCTGAACTCCTGTGCAAATATTAATCAGTAATTACAGTCAAACTATTGGAACAACAACCACCCAGGCACCCAGCAATAAAAATATTCAGTGCAACACACATAACCACTTATTACTGTGGAACTTTTTTCAAGTAGTAAAGTCAAGTGCAACTAATCTCAACAAAATAGCAGCGTAGCAGGTTTAAGACAATGACAATTATATAGCTTATACCGGGGCTCAATTGTTTTAAGCATGTGGCGAAACCCCGCATGTTCTACCACAGAATAGGGTCGTAGATCGCTATGAAACACGGACTGTGTGATCCTCTTTGCTCTCTCGGCGTTGTAACGTTCAAAATAGCTCGTGAAGTTAGTTGTTGCCAACGTGATTTTAATGTGTCAGGTTTTACACACCGCGTAAGTCTTGTCTAGCTTCCCATTAACTCTCAGATGTCCGCTTTCCAAGCTTTGGGTGCGTTTTTAATTACCCGTCTATCACGGTCATCTCCCTCCGCCATCTTGATTGTTGTTGTTACGCCCCCAGCAGTAGTTGAAACTTCACAACTTTATTGTCCACTCAAGGCCATAAAATAAACAGTAACATAATTGATTAATTGTGCATGCCCCGCATTGCGATGCATCGCCGAAACGATTATTGTTGACACCACTCTTGATCATGTCATCCACAGACCTGTTGGCTCTGTAGGCTAACTGCAATGGGTCTAGTACAGTATCTGTGATGGTCTTGAGGTGTGATAGAACCAGGCGCTCAAAAGACTTCACGTCAGGGCAACTGGTCTGTAGTCATTTAGCCCTGTGATCCTTGGTTTCTTGGGGACTGGGATAATGGATGATTTGAAGCAGACTAGGATGCTGCAAGACTCCAATGATGTATTGAATATTCCTCTGAACACACGTAGCCTCTCTGAGTAGGTCCCTGTCGCCCCTTCTGACAGCCTCCTCGTTGACCGCACTTAGACGTCAAAGTTTAGCTGTAAACCAGGGTTTGTCGTTGTTGTAGTGTATCCTGGTTTGAGTCGAAATGCAGCTGATATATGAAGTCACAGCTTCAGTATATTACAAGGTTATCTGCGGCAGCCCTGAAGATGTCCCAATCAGTACAGTCCAGACTATCACAGAGTCTCTTTGGTTTCACTGCGCCACTTTTTTAAACTTCTTACAACAGGCTTAGGTTTTATACGGTTGAAGGTGGTATTGAAAAGCACCCAAAACAGAGTTCCTTGCAAAACTTAGTTTGTAGTGATTGAGGTTTGGGTTTCAATTCTGTAGAATATAATATTCTCACTATTATTTTCATGAGATTAGTTGGGGAAAAACGTCTCTGGTTACGTATGTAACCGTAGTTCCCTGAAGGGAACAAGACGCTGCGTGAAAACTCTATGGGAACGCTTTGCGTGAGTGCGTCCTGAGGCACCTATAGAATCAGTCCAAAGGCAAGACGGCACGTCATAGGCGGGTGAAGGCACTTCCCGGGAACACCACAAATCAGCTTCTGATAGGCTGAAGCAAGTGCTCACGGGTATGCCAGGAGTATGGCGACAACACGCAGTGTCTCGTTCCCTTCAGGGAACTATGGTTACATACGTAACCAGAGACGTTCCCTATCAACGCTGCGTGAAAACGCTATGGGAACGCCAACACCCACGCTGCCATACGAGCAAGTGCCCGTCATGTGAGGACAAAGGTCACATACTGACGAAAGCACCCGTACCCCTAAAGCGGAGCTGGAGTCAGGAACCTCTTGTAAAGATAGGACAGGTGAGCGACAAGGACTAGACCTGCGCATCACAAGCGTCCTGGAGGTGAACTCCTGACAAACGGCAATCATACTTCTGGTAGAGCGAGCTTGAACAGCCCAAGGCACAAGCTGACCAGTCCACTCTACAGCAAGTGAGACGGCCTCAGCCGCCCAGCCACTCACCCTCTGTTTAGACACAGGACTCCCCCTTCACAGGTAGTCCGGCAACTGAACAAGTGTTCAGGTTTGCCCCACAGGGGGAAATGCGTACGGACGTGCCTCAGTCACGCCTGCATTGCGCCACGCAGCCCTCAAAGGAGCTGGATGGCCCAGAGAGAGACACAGTGAGAAGTGTGACACCCTCCTGGCAAAACCGAAAGTCCACCAACGCTCTATCCCCAAGGGCAGAGGGCAGTAGGTTTCTCCAGGTCTGACGTCAGGGAGGACAGAGGCTGCAGCACAGAAGGTCCAACAGAGTAAGAAATAACCCGATCAGGAAGGCAGAAGCCTTTACCATGCCGGGAGAAGACAACAAGCACTAAGGGGCACCGAAAGATGCGCATAGTGTGAGAGCACATAGTGTGCCATACGGCCTATAACATAGGCTAACACGGCATGAAATAAACCCCTGAAAATACAGGGTATGACACCATGGGCCTGCCACCATGGGCCATTGGGATAAACCCCTCAGGGTCTGAAGGTACGCCACTACGGGCTTGCCACTGAGGGCTCGTAAATAACCCTGTAAGGGTTACAGGTATGCCACTAAGGGCTTGCCACTGAGGGCTTGTAGATAAAGAGTGCATTAGTGTGCCATTAGGACCTACAAAATAGGCCAAAATGGCCTGAAACAGATCCCTGAGAATACAGGGTATGACACCAAGGGTCTGCCCCCATGAGCCATTAGGACAAACCCCTCAGGGTAACTTTGTGACATGGTGCATTATTCTGCTGGAAGTAGCCATCAGAGGATGGTCATAAAGGGATGGACATGGTCAGAAACAATACTCAGGTAGGCTGTGGCATTTAAACGATGCTCAATTGGCACTAAGGGGCCTAAAGTGTGCCAAGAAAACATCCCCCACACCATTACACCACCACCACCAGCCTGCACAGTGGTAACAAGGCATGATGGATCCATGTTCTCATTCTGTTTACGCCAAATTCTGACTCTACCATCTTAATGTCTCAACAGAAATCGAGACTCATCAGACCAGGCAACATTTTTCCAGTCTTCAACTGTCCATTTTTGGTGATCTCGTGCAAATTGTAGCCTCTTTTTCCTATTTGTAGTGGAGATGAGTGGTACCCAGTGGGGTCTTCTGCTGTTGTAGCCCATCCGCCTCAAGGTTGTGCGTGTTGTGGCTTCACAAATGCTTTGCTGCATACCTCAGTTGTAACGATGGTTATTCCAGTCAAAGTTGCTCTTCTATCAGCTTGAATCAGTCGGCCCATTCTCCACTGACCTCTAGCATCAACAAGGCATTTCGCCCACAGGACTGCCGCATACTGGACGTTTTTCCCTTTTCACACCATTCTTTGTAAACCCTAGAAATGGTTGTATGTGAAAATCCCAGTAACTGAGCAGATTGTGAAATACCACCAACCATGCCACGCTCAAAATTGCTTAAATCACTTTTCCTTCCCATTCTGACATTCAGTTTGAAGTTCAGGAGATTGTCTTGACCAGGACCACACTCCTGAAACCACTGCCATGTGATTGGTTGCTTAGATAATTGCATTAATGAGAAATTGAACAGGTGTTCCTAATGATCCTTTAGGTGAGTGTAAGTCCCTCGTGTTTCGGCTGTCTGTGTGTGGAATTGTTATGTTACCGTTGCTACCATGTGTGAGCAGTTTACAATTCCAATCCAAGAGATTGAATGCGCTACGACGCACATTTGTTTATTATTTTCTCATTACGTACAAGTGGGAACGTTTAGGATTTATTTTCCAGAGTAAAGTTTCCTCATCTGAACTAAACCTGACTCCGTCCTTCACTTCCTTAGACCACACCTGGAATAGCCGTGACAGTCAGTTTTTAATTCCATTTCTAAAACAGATAACAGTCCAGTCTGTAAGTATTTGGACAGTGACACAAATGTGGATGTTTTGGCTCTGTACACAAACACTTTGGATTTGAAATAAAACACTGACGACAGAATTTAAGCGCAGACTGTCACCTTTAAGTTTAGGACTGATAGGTGTGGGGAAAAAACTAATGGTCATGACCGAATGCATACCACCTCATCTGTGAAACATGGTGGCGGTAGTGTATAGACTTGGGTCACTTGTCTTTTTTGATGATGTAACCGCTTACGGCAGCAGTAGAATGAAGTATGATCCAACAAAATGCCTCAAAACTTTTTTGATGACACTACACCTTGTTGCAGGGCAATGACCTGAAAAATTCTGCTAAAGCAATCAATGTTTTTTTCCTGACTGGATAAGTCAATCATCTGACCTGAATGTAATGGAGCATGCATTTCACTTGCAGAAGGCAAGGTTGGTCAACAGCAGTATAGGTGTCTGGCAGCATGTGGTAATGTCTATAATTCCCAGGCGTTATATGCAGTCAACAAATGTAGGATTTACAAAAACAACTTTATTAAAGATTATGTATATTTGTCCAATTACTTTTGGTTCTTTTTGGTTGGTGTAAAATGGAAGGACTATTTATATAAAAGCAGTAATTATTTCACGGTTCAAATTAAAGTTGACAGTCTGAGTGTTAGCTTTAAGCTATTTTTCAAACAAATTCCAATGTGATAGAGTACTTTTGTGACTTTCCAAATATTTATGGTCAGCTTGTAGATGCAGACAGTATTGCATAAGGAATAGGATTACATTTTCAAAACAATTGAAAGACTAGCATACATGGAATACTACGACAAGCCCTTAAATGTACAAAAATACAAAAGTACTACCACGCTTATGTTTTGAAGTTTCACAAAAGATGACATTAAACAATGAAAACTCAAAGACTGGATGGTGGACTTGTTAGCCATGAATCAGGCATGTCTGCAAACTACAGTAGGTACGGTTTCTTCAATAACAGCTCTGTTTCTATATATCTCACAGTCCCTGTTTCTGTCTCTGTTCCCATTTCAATTCATCACAGATTTTTAACCTGTCTCTGTATGTCATTACTTGTCCTAAGCTTGTTTATCGGTCTCAGTCTTTTCTGTTCCTATCTCTGTTCTTTGCGCTGTACAGCTTGCATATTTTTTTATAGGAATGAGCACAGGTGTTCAATCAGCTGTGAAGCCAGTAGCCAGGCATTCAACATCACCAAACACAGATCACATTCAACCCAGTAGAAACACTTAAAATGACTTCCTACCTAAAATATTGTATAAATCTGATTCAAATTGTAATCCATGGGTCAAAATCCACTGGGACATAAGCAACCTCACTGATATTTTGGGACAATAAAATGAACAGAAGAACCAGACAGGCTTCTTGATTTTAATTTCTACGACAAACAAGTGTGTTATTATTTCCAAGGCTGACAGGCCTGTGATTTTCATCTAAAGACGGCACGGTTAATCTCCAGGAGGTCATGGTAAAAACACCCAACCAAGCCTGTTGCTTGCTATTCCCAAAGTATCAAGTGATTTATTTCCTGCCTCTCCCATGAGGGACTCTCAGGCCCAGGGGGCCAAGGATACAAAATATTTATGCAGATTTGAGCTTTCAAAAAATGTCAGCAAACATGTCTCAAGATCACAACTGTCAGCCATCATTCGCAAGACAAACCTTGTATTGTCAGCCCGCTCTCCCTTTCTCCATTTCCTCTCGCTTACCTGCAATTCCCAATATATATGCAAATTCTGCTTCCTTAAACAATGCCATGCACGCATCAATCGGCAAGTGGCTGATGTACAAAAGCTAAAATAAACATGGCCAAAATCCGGCTTTCCTGAGTAGCACTATGAATGATGGGGGTTTAGTGGTTTCAACCATGACCTGCGAACCTATGATCATCAATCAAGACATTCATCTTTCTTTATCTTAACATGTCCACAATGAACAAGCCTACATTTGGTAGGCAGTAAGGTTAGATGAATGTTAAAACATTTCATTCGGTGACCAGGGGTCCGTTTCAAGAAGGAGGTTTAACAAACTCTAAATCTAACCCTGACCTCTGAGTTGATTTACCCTAAAATGGAAAATTCTGAGTATTCGGTTTCAGAACAGCTGAATTGAGTTGGTTCAATCAACTCAGTGTATGTTCACTCAGAGTTACACGCGTGCACCACCGCTATAAAAAGGCAGCATGAATGGAGCTGTGATACTACGATTCACGATGGCAACCAGCATTACTACCGCATACGTCACCCCAATAGAGCTTGAAATACTGATGCAGGCTTACAGCGACTATGAACAGGTATTTAGAAAAAAATTGCTGCTCAGGTCAACGCTCTAGTGAATATGTCAGTGTTACGAGCATGTATGTTGCCAAGCACAGTGCAAATTTCTGCTGACAAAATTCGCTAGTACTCGCGCAGACGTTTTGTCAGCCTAAACTACTGTGCAAAAGTTTTGGGTCACTTATAAATATCCTTGTTTTAGTAATATATATATATATATATATGTCCATTTAAATAACATAAAATAAATTGCTAATGTTAAGTATTGGTGCCGGAAAAATATTTTGGATGTCTACATAGGCTTACTAGCGCCCATTATCAGTAAGCATTAGTTCCGTACTCCAATGTCACGTTGTTTTCTAATCCATGTGAATAATATTATAAGGCAAATTGATCGTAAGAAAAACATTTTGTAATTGTGTAGCACAGCTGAAAGGAAGCAATAATGCTGTCATTCTGTTGACATGTTGAGTATTTTCAGCATCAGTAATTGTAAAATCGATTACAGGTTCAAAATGGCCATAAACATATTTAAATTAAAAAAACCTTTTCAGAAACTCGTCAAATTATACCTGTCCTTATCGTAGAGAGAGAGAGTGTAAAAACGAGAGTTGAACGGATTACCTTGTAAGGAGATTTATTTAAAAATAGAAAAAATTTAACAAAAATAAACTCTTTGCCCTGTCCTATGTTCTACTCACGCGAGGAGAAAAAGAAAGAGACCTTCCTAGTGGGAGACCATTTCCTTTATAGATTTTTAGAAGCCCCTCCCATCTAGGAACACAGGTGAGATTCTCCCCCTACAAGTATGAAACAGTATCATTACCGCCCCTAGTGGTTGGATGACTAAAGTACAGTTACTATTTCAACACACAGACTAAAAAACCCTTATACTAATGAAAGTAAAGTTAAACAGAAAATATAAAATGTAAACTAAATGTAAACAAACTAATGCTATAGACTACTAATGAGGTAAACAGAATAATAATATAAAACAAATGAATTACTAAAATGTAAACAAACTAAGAATCTACCACAGTCCTGAGTAAGGCTATTCCATGCAACTAATTGCATCGTACAATGCTTCAAAGAACAGAGCACACTGAATCGCACGAGAACAGAAAGAGGAGTGGCAGGCCCCGACGCACAACTGAGCAAGAGAACCAACACATTAGGGTCTAGTTTGAGAGACAGATGCTTCACAGGCCCTCAACTGGCAGGTTTATTAAACAGTACCCGCAAAACACCAGTCTCAATGTCAACAGTGAAGAGGCAACCATGGGATTCTGGCCTTCTCGACAGAGTTGTATAAAAAACAGCCATATCTCAGATGGACCAATAAAAATAAAAGATTAAGATGGGCAAAAGAACAGAGAGACTGAAAAATCACCATCCTAAGAATTGTATTTTAACAGAGCATCCTTCCAATTCCGATTTCCAGGTAATATGTGTAAAGATGATGCTGATTTTGAAGGTATCAGATGGAAATCATTACTTGTTATTTCTACAGAACCACAGTGAAGGAATTTGTACATAAAGTACATGGGAGAGCTTTTACGGATGGAAGGCCAATTGGTGATAGTTGTCAATATTTCCCAATTTAAAACACTTATATTCTCGTAACTGTTTAATACGCCTTGTATTATTAGTCAAGTGAGCAACAGCAGAGCAAGAAAATAATTATGGCATGAATTCAAAATGTTAGAAGTAGTGGGTAGACGTTTTACCTTTTATTATTTTATTTTAACTGTCTTGGAAAGTTCCCTGTTATCAACACTTACTGAAATGACTGAAGTTGTTTGTTTAGTGAAAGTAACAACAGCTAACATTATTTATTGAAACAACATTATCAGAGGGTGGTGAATTGAACATGGAATTAGCTCTTGAGTCATGACACAAGTTCAATGTTGAGAGAAATGTTTGCATGAGTGCTGTAGGGTATTAGGACGTGTCTGGCCCTGGCTAGACTAGCTGTAATTTAAGTTTTTGTTTACATGGTCAAGCGTCAGTAATGCACACTGTATGCATGCACTATATACAGCACATCCCTACAGGCCAACTTCGAATGGTAGGTTTCCAAGCTCATATGCACTGTGCTGAGGTGTTATGCTCACCTTGACATTTTAGCAGACTTGACCAAGTCAATTAGCTTAGATTTTGTTATTGTAGTGTTAATGCTACCAAGGTAGCGTTTGCCTGGCTGGGTTGCTGAGCCTTGCTAACATGGATGTTGAAAGGCACCTCTGGCAAAATAAATCTGAAAATGTTGCCCATTCTGTTCACAAAAGAGAAGTCTGCGCTAACTGACAAACAAAATACAATGCAGTAAGAGAAACAGCAGGAACACAGGCTACTTCTTCAGGCCAGGTCGTTGAAACATCACGTCCCTTGATCAGCTGGCTTTTGATGCTGCAGCTTGTCCGTTTTCTAAGCACCATCCCGGTCGCAATTCTTTCTGTGGCAGTTGCTATGATAACCAAGTATATAAAGATTTTTTTTTTAGGGAAGATAGAGATTTAGTATTCGAACCAACGCTGCATCATTACAGACTTATTTGTAAATTAAGAAAAAAATACTTTTCAACATTTGTGTAGTACCTCTAATGGAGGTTGGAGGTGTGTAAACTTACAAACAGCCAGTACAATTCGTAGACCCTGTGGTGGTGTAACATTCTATTTTGTCTGGAATCAGGAAATAAACCAAATGTGAACTCCCCAAAATGTGCTGTAAAAGTAATGTGATGTAAAGCACACCAGAAATGTTATAATATATATTTCCATGAATCAACTAACCCCCAATTTCCACTGGATGCGGAATGGCTGCAGAACTGCTCAGCTGCGGAACGGTTGCGTGCTGAGCCGTCCGTCAATACCCACCAGGTCCGGATTTGTTGCGGAACGCCTGCGGCCAGCCGACCATGATATTTCGCGAATTAACTTATGTTCGTGCGATATAACAGGACGTCGTTTCTATAAACAGAACCACAAAACCAACAACATTTTTGATCCAGAGGAATAGAGGGGAAACAAATCTGTGCTTATAATTATATAGCCTATTCAACTTCAAATTACACCTGTTTATTTAGGGTTCCTTTTTTATTGTATTTGGAAAGTTGTAGGCTGTGTAAATACAGTTAACTATTCTACTTGTTGGCATCTCTCCGCTCATTACGATGTTTTCAAGGTGTAGTGCAGGGAAATATGACTTGCCGAGCACGAGATCTCGCGAATAAACGTATGTTGGCGAGATATAACAAGATTAATTGCTGTAGAGCTCTGCGTCCTCCGGCAAAAATAGAAACTGTGCGGATCTGATCCGAAGGGATGCGCCTGGTGGAACTGGGACGCAGCCGTTCCGCAGTCGGTGGAAATCGTCAAATTTGGAAACCGAATAACTCCGCCGTCGTTTCGGAGCAGTTCCGCAGCAGTTCCGCATCCAGTGGAAATTGGGGGTGAACCTCATGCTCTAATGTTTGAAGCAGAAGTGCATTTTAGATTATTCAGCTGTTGTATTTTGGGTTATTCACACAATCTAATTTCACAAATCCCATTATTTTTGTTCTCTCAAAAGTGCTATGAATAATTATAATTTATTGATGTGTTTATTAAACATTAATCAACATTAAGTAATTGTCATTTGTAAGATTTTAATGATTAATGTATCTATATGGATAATTGTTACCATAGTTAATTTGTTGGGGCAAAGTAGTGCAGTAGCATCTATTTATATTTTTATCTAAGTAATTTGCCAGTACTGGCCTGAAACCGCTTTTAAACATGTATATTCAATTAGTAACTCTTCACTATAATAAATTCTGTAAATTCCAAAAAATTATCAAAACATTTAATTTCAGTACACACATTTGTTTGATGTTAATAAAACAAATCTGATATGGTAAATGACTGGTGTCCAGACAAAACCAGGATTCATCAAACAATAATGCTCCTATATTTTATACTGCCATTTCCCGATGCCAGCACCACCATGGTGTAAAGAATACTTGATAAAAAGTAAACAGCAATACTTACCTGGCCAGTTTATTATTTTGGTGAAATTATTATTTGGGGGAATTTTATCACATTTGTGACAACAAAAACAAACATTCTATGAAAAAAATTGACAGACATAAAAATAATAATACACAGGCCAAACCCTTATTTAGTTTCCAAATACCCTAACAATGAAGAAAAAAAATAGGGAATGTAAGAAAATAAGCCATTCCACACCTGGTGGCTCTACTGAGCGTTTAAACAGCGTTGTGTTGAACTAATACCATTTGTTTCTGTTCCTCAACTGCTCAGTCATGCTGGATTAGCTTTCCCTCCATCTTTGGCTGAGAAAGGCCAATCCGCTAGCCTCCCATCTGGGAAAGTGAGACTAGGCCAGGGTTTAAGAGACCCCAAGTAATCTCCATGGTATCTAACACAAAACCCCCCACACACACACCACTCATGGTCCAGTGTACAGTGTTGGCTTCTCAAGCCCCCCTCTGTCCATGCAGAGATTATTATCCTCCTCATCTGGCAGCCCTCTAGAATTAGTCACCCAGAATAAAAAACAGATTTTGCCACTGTTGTCCCTCTGCCTATCATTAATACTAATCTCTCTAAAGCTCCCACTAGCTATGGAAACCCAAACAAACCACAACTTTATTTTCTAAATAGCACATTGAAAAAAAGCTTCCTCAAAAATATGTTAAATATATAATTCAAACGTAGTAGAAATGTAACAAGACAACAAATTCTAAAGAACAAATATTCAGACACAATGACAAATCCAAACAAGTCCTGTTCGTGTTTTGAGACTCTGATGAAGGCATAAAAATGTGTCGTGAAGCATGTTACATAGTCTCACTTTTAGGAAAGTGAAATGCATAAAAGAAAAATCATATTTAATAAGAAACAGACCACCTGTGTCTGTTTTAACATATACATCACTTGGTTGGCTTCATGTTTTCATTTTAATGTGTAAATATCTGTCAGGACATATCCTTCACTTATAATAATACTGTTCATATTTTTGTAGATATTTCCTACAGTTTTTACTTAGTGTTATAGTATAGTTCGTTGTTATTGTGTCTTTAATAGAGTGGTTTTGTTTAATTGGCCAGTTACAGTAATTTTGCGCACTTTTGTGAAGGTGGGCCATCCGAAGCACAGAATTTGAACTAAATATATATGAATACAAACTTTATCTGTCTGCATAACTTCTGTATTTGAATGTTTTCCAACGTTAAAATTATGCTAGTCTGACTTGCGAAGAATATCAACATTTAATGTATTTATTTCTAGCCCGTTTGAGTTGGCACGGGTTTTCTTGACATAGCTCTATCTATTAAACAAATTAAGTTGGCTATAAATTGAGACTTGGTATCATCTTAATATATATGACAATTTTTTCGATAAAGAGCAACATGTCTTCATACACAAATAGTGGTGGCGTCCCGTAAAGGATTCAGAAAACACAAAACAGCTGACAATGTAGGTCTACAATTTGACAGTTAAACTAAACCTAGGCAAAGAAAGAGCTTCAGGCACATTCAACAATATTATTTTGACACAACCTATGATACTATGCATTAACTGAGGATTAAGTTTACTAGTATAGCGTAGTCAACCAATGATTCTGTTAAAATGAGTTGTCATTACAAATATCAGAATACAACCAAAAGTTTTACAAGACATGAAAGTATATCAGATTGGCAGTTGTCTTTCACTGCCACTCAAAGCCACCGTGTCCCCGGTTACGGAGACTCAGACACACGTGATATTTACACACAGGGTACTGTGCTGGAGTTTAAATTAGAGAGAAAGAGTTTCCAGTGCATTGTTTAATCAAATTCTGATGTGCGTATAGACACTTCAAGTATGATCATCAAGCTAGACTAACAAATAAATATAACAAATATAACATTTAATATAAATTACACACATTCCAATTCAAATATTTATTAAAAACTGCACTTCTGGTTTGACAAGTAGACAAACATGAATAGTTCTATATACATATATATATCTATATATTTAGATATGGGATCTGCTATATGCACACCACTATACATTAATATGGAAAGAATGTGTGAATTCACTCATATGCAAATATTGGCTTATTGCTTAATATGGTTAATTGCTTGAAGTACTATTTTATTTTGCAACTCTTCTGTATTCTTCTGGGTGGAAGTGCTTTCTGAAGATGTACTGTGCTTGAACATTCAAACAACATGTACAAAAAAGATAGGATAATACTGATTCATTTCAAATTAGCATCATAACTCTTAAAGAGTTTTGTCAGTGAAGTTAAAACAATTAAATTAAAAAATATAATTGAACATTTTGCAGATGCACCATTTTAGGGCTGTATCCATTGACCAGATGTCGTTAGCTGATCGGAAGCGACGATACAATAGAATCAATGCTCTGGATGCCTTCTTAAGGTCCTGAAAAGAAATGGTCATCCAGAGCTTCCGTCCACGGCAAGAACCTTGTTGGAGAGCACAAATGAAGTGGATGTGGAGATTGAGTCTGAAATAAAGTGTTTTCAGTTTGACGTGAGAGGGAAGATTCTGGAACATCTTAAGAAATATCCTCAAGCTGTGCTTGAATATTTAAAAGCAACAATCAATCTCTTTGGCTGGTTCTTTGTGTCATCAATTTGTCAACAAAATTATTGTGTCCCTTGTCTCTGGCATTGGTGTCATCCAAACCAACCTCCCTTAACTTTATTAGAGATGTAGTCAGCGAACTGGAGAATGTGATGCAGAATGGCTTGGAGTGGGGAGACAAGGTGATAAGAAAACGATGCGTTACCTGCGATGCTCCTGCAAAAACACTTGTGAAGTGTGTATCAAGCAGTACTCAAGGTACTTTTTTTGTGAAAGAGGCACACAGAAGGGGTTCTGGGATGGACAAATGACTAATCAAGAGAATGACAATCTGATACTGAGAACTGACCAAGTTTAGAGAATTGACTCGACTGGTACATTGCTTTTTTGGACAAGAGGAAAGACAGAGACAAGAATGCAGATTAAGCTGGTGCGTGTGAGACTTGAACAACTGAAGACATCAATTCCAAACAGTTTCTCAAGAAAGCCATAGGGTTTGTAACATCTTGAGCGTTGGAAGGCCACAGAGCTCCACCATTTTGCTCTGTAAACAACAGCATAACCTGAGGGGACCGTCAACAAGATGAGCTGTTTGAGGATTTCATGGCCAGCAGCGCTGCTATGTACATGCTCATTTCCCCAAGCCTGGTGCAAGCCCACTGCTCATATGCACAGGAATTTCTCACATTGTACAGCAAGGACCGTGTCTGTATGGGGAGTGCTTTCTAGTGTACAACGTTCACTCCATGCTGCACCTCGCTGCTGATGCTACGGAATTGGGCTGCCTTGACAACTGCAGTGCATTTCCCTTTGAAAACGACCTTCACCATCTCAAGAAACTGATCAGCTCTGGAAGATGTTAAAATGACTCAATGTGAGTATTAGACTCAATAGGGATCTTACTAAAAATAAAGTAGAGTACGCTTTAAACATCAAAACAACAATTACATGCTAAATGACAGTGAATGCTTTGAGGTAATGTCGATAGCCCCAGAGAAAGATGATAGCTCACAAATGTTCCTCTGTAGGATGTATGACCACCTGGAACCTGACATCATGAGTCCTTATGACTCTCGCTTTTATGGAGAATTTCAGACAAACATAAGAATCTCAAGGATGAAACGGATGTCAGAGAAGTGCCTTAAACAAAAAGCAATCCTGGTTAAGGAGGAGTATGGCTCACGATCCTTCTTCACAATTCTAAATTATTTTAATGAGTTTACCTTGGCCACAAAATTGTCTGTGTCCATTACTGACGCATTGCCTCAGAAAAATGAGAGCATTCTGGCAAGGCGTTGTGCTCTGCCAGATAAAGCACAATGGTAGAGATACAAAGTGAGAGTGTTTTCTACAACAGGTGAAGTGTGTTTTACCCAATAATGACAGAGACAATAGCTATAACTATAGCATAACTGATAGTATATCTGTAATTAACAATTTCATTCAAATTGTTGCAATTTACATACAGCTACAGCATAGCCAGGGAGAGGGGAAGAAAGGGGCAAGTCACCTCAGGTGGAAACAGAAATGGAACAAGCTGGTAGAAACATTCCTGACAGGTATCAGGAGTGCCAAAAGTGAAGGTAATTATGTGTCTTTATGAGTCCTCTGTTAAATACATTGTAAGACTCATGCTATTGTTAGTTCTTTTTCATACATGTCTTCTGAAGATGAGAATAAGGTAACTCCAAAAAGAAGAAAATACTGTAAAAGGGCCTGTGTGTAAGTATATGCTATAGTAGCTATATTTGGTGGACAATTGTGACCAATTGTTCAAATTATCTTCGACAACTGATTCTTGTTCTTGTTTTGCAGTCACTTCATCACCTCAGGGCAGAGGTGACACCCGATGATCCCAGGAACATCACTGAAGATGTGTCCAGTAGCATCAGTAGATGTTTTTGTACAGATACAGCATTATATTTATGTGAAATTGACACCACAGTTATGACATGAACATAAGTGTAACGATCTGCCCTTGGCAGATGTCACGAAGCAGACCCAAGCGCAGAGAATCCTTTTAAATGTATTTATTACATCCAGGACAGGCAAAAAAGGCACCAGAACTGGAAACTCAGACAACAAAACAGAGAATTAATACATATAACCAAAGGACCCATGAACAAACACACAACCAAACCAAGACTACAACATAGAACCACATACAGACATGAAACAGAACCCCACGTACCTTAGACAATGACCCAACACTGACAAACTGACACAGACCAAACTATATACAGATACTAACGACTAACACAGAACAGGTGCGAAACTCAGCCCAGGTGGTTCATATGTCCATGATTGCTCCCTCTCTCTGAAGGTGGGGGAGATGTCAGCACCACCGTAGTGTGGAGGTACAGGACTCTGTCCCTTACAATATGCAAATCATACATGTGTTTATTAATTATTTCTAATATTTTTACTCCAATTCGATCACAGAAATGTTGACCAAATGTTTTATGCATTGGTTCTGCCGTTTGTCCATGTGAATCCTCCATCGGTTCGCTATTTATACATATATTTTTTGGTCAAACTTGATTGTAATGTTAAAAGCCCCACAAAAAGTTTCAGGTGTAAATTGAAAAGATGCAGGACGAGTTTAGAAATGTCATTGGCCGAGTGATGGAGACTGTGGAGTCCTGACCAACGAGACATTCTGCAACAGCAGACTCTGAGATGTTGGAGGGTCCATGACAGTGTCAAAGATTCAGAGGACCTATCTGAAAAACTCTAATACCAAAATCCGCTCATTTAAAAATAAAATGCAATGTCCTGGAATACACCATCTCTTCTTAATGGCAGTTAACAGTTACAATAAGACCAAAAGACCTGCAATGCAGATTCTTTTACAATTTTCTTAACATTGATGTGAAACATTCTTAAACGGAACATTGATATGGAAAACTTGTTAAGGGTGTGTCAATGTGATTTTCAGGTGATTTTTATATATTTATTTAGATTTGATACCTGAGCCTTCTCAGAGGCAACAGTATTGGAGATGGAGTCAGATGGATCCTAGAAAACTAGTGAATAGGGATTTATGGAGTATCTTTAGTGTGAAAGGGAGAAAGGGGAAGAGACCCTTCAATCATTTATGAATGAATGATGTGTTAATACGTCAGTGAAATCCCTCTCTCTCACACACACACACACACACACGTATTACATATAGCCTTCAACAAAAAATCTATTGCAGCACATTCAAGTGGTGCAGTTTCATCACTTTTATCTGGATACTTTACTGTCACACTTGACAAATACTTTATACTGTGTGTAATGTATCCAAACGCTTAACGTTATGATTTCCTGTATTTGTGCGTATGTGGGGTGGGAGGGGGATAACACTGTTCCACTGTACACTTTTGTATACTTAACATTCACTGTAGGCTACAGCGTTTTATATTATATACTATATTATAGTTTTCCATAATCCCCGCTGACAAACAGACAGACAAACAAACCACACTGAAAACATAACCTCCTTGGCAGTAATGGAGATAATCAATGCCCAAGCGTTAATTTCGAAAGTGAACTGCCAGAAGGTGGAGGAGGCCATTGCAATTACGCTGAAACATGCTCCCCACCGCAGGGCATCAAACCAGGTATATACACATATTTTAAGTAAGTATCAGTCAATTGAACAGTGTGGATTGGTGCGAATGAACAGCACATTTACAGTTCTTAAAATTCTGCCACCAGAAACCAAAGGTGCAGTTAGATGTGAAAAACAATGTGAACTGATTTATAAATGAAGACTACAATAAATAAGAAAATTATAAATACAATTATAAATATACTGGCTGTCACCAGTCCCTCTTGCCGTCACGCATGCGGCAGCAATCTCATTGCACACGCACCAGCAGGCTTAGGAACAGTTTTTTCCCAACTTGCCATGCACACTGCTACCTTATTTTTTTATCTGCCATTTGCACAATGCATAGTGGTTGTACTCCCCATTGCTACCCCATGTCCTACACACTGCTACGCTATTTACTTTATTTGTCATTTGCAAAACATACTGTTTGTTTTCATAATTGCAACATTTTGTCCTACATACTGCTACCCTACTATTTTTATTTGCCAATTGCACAATGCATTCTGTTTGTACTCTCCATTTTTTTCACTTGCACAGATGCTTTCGCTTATACTGCCCTCCGCATATTTGCAATTTCATGGTATCCATGGGGTGTAGTATAGAGAGCCACACGCAGAGGCGAATAAATAACATTAAACATACACTGAACGGAAAAGCAAACGCACTTACACAAAGCAACTTAAAGTTTACGATAACAATACTGTGCACAACTTCATACAAAACACTCACATCAACGACACATAACATTATAGTACTCCCAAGCATCTATGACCTTAAATATCTCACACATTAACTAACCTATGCCCGGTGCTTAGCTAAACCCAAATCAGCTGTACTCCTAATCAACACTATACACAGAAATGCTCTCCACTAACACCCTGTATACAACACAGTTCTCTCCTTTGTGACAAATTTGTTACACTGTTACTTATCCATGTCAATTGCACTTCCTTACAACGTCTTTCATCTCATTTGACTCATAAATTGGTACATTGACACACTGCTATTTTTCTGGTTGTATGCTAACTTCATTTTGATGTACTGTACATGTACTGTTCAATGACAGTACAGTTGAATCTCATCTTATCTAACAGCGGGTAAATACCAGAGGTGGGACAAAGTCATTGTTATGCAAGTCACAAGTAAGTCTCAAGTCTTTGCCCTCGAGTCCCGAGTCAAGTCGAGTCAAAGATGAGGCAAGTCCCGAGTCGAGTCACAAGTCAAAGCCAACAAGTCTCAAGTCGAGTCCAAAGTCCTACCATTTTAGTTTCGAGTCATTTCAAGTCATCTTACCACAGAAATAAAATGTATACAAATCATGTATGACTGTAAGATTTGTATTTATTTAAACCTCTTTTTATACAATGACATTAATCAAATACAGTAAAAATTTTACTTTCACAAAAAATGCTTGTATTTCAACAGCATATTGCACTAGAACAATGCACAGCAACTTCAGTCCTGTATTGTACTGTATTGTATACCTTAGGGCTGGACGATATGGCAAAATTTTATATCCCGATATATTTCTTAATTTCGGTCGAAACGATATAATTCCGTTATCGATATGAACAATATAAAAGCCTCAGAAAAAATGCCATGAACACCCACAACGGATGTCTGTATACAATCTTCTGAAAAATACATTTGCCAAGTCTTTTAAGCCTCCTCCTATAAAACTAAATAATATTTTAGAAATAAAACGGTACAAATAAATTAAAGTTCACCTTTTATTTGATTTTAACCTTTATACAAACAAGAAAAGTCAAATAAACAATTGGACTCTGAGACTGACCTTATTAATATATTTAACTTTAAACAATAACATAGGCTGATTATATTATTCTTTACACAAAACTTCTTGCAACAAAACTTGTTCTTATGAACATATCGTTTAACGTTAGTGAACACAATGAAGAAATGAGTTCATGAGTTCGCTACGTGACCGTGGATTTAAGAGACACGATAGAGAAGCTCATGAACGCGCATGTTGCAACATGCGCGGAGAATGAGAGTGCTCAAAAGCGCATGTCCATCATGACGTCATGGGCCAGTCAACGCGGAAGATCCAAGCTCCATGTTGGCTTTATGAGCTTTTGAGCCTCTCATTCTCCGACACATTTAGCATCACGCTGAAACCTGAAGTTTATCAGATCTCAGAAAGCTGAACCACTTCCCTACCACTGAATTAGTCTTTCCTCTCATATCAACTGTCTGCTTTCTCCTTACTTATGGAAGCTCGTTCAGTCACGTTTGAATTGCGGTCATGGGCGCTCATTATGTAGCTTAAACTTGCCGTGTTGGAGATGAGCAAAAATATTGAAATATCGAAAATGTGTTTAGAAATCATATCACCGTTATTGATTTTTTTTTACCGCAATATATATTGATATTGAATTATTGTCCAGCCCTAACCTCATATTGCAAAACAGTTTAACTTTCAAATAGACATGGGTCCTTTTAGCCTGAACTTTTTTAAACATGTCATTAATAAAATCCTCACTCCTCAAAATTATCACTTCTGAACAACTGGACCAACCTGATAATATAATTGGAATGACTCCATAGAGACGTGTGCGTGTGAGCGTGCGCTGCTCCGTCTGTAATCATCGACCCGCATGTTTTGCAAATTGCAACTCTTTTTTTGTCGACTACCTCGTAATTTTTATAGCCAAACGAAACTATCTTCGGTATAATTTTGCCAACTGGCGCGTTGTTGCTTGTGCATCATTTGTTGTCTTGCAATGTGCCTGCTTAGATGCTGTCCAATCAAAACAACGTGGGACTACAGTGATTGGATGTCGAATCAAAACAACGTGGGACTACAGTGATTGGATGTCAAATCAAAACAACGTGGGACTACAGTGATTGGATGTCGTGCAGGCAGCGCGCGTGCTATCTGCATGCATTTTTTTCACAGATGCAGATAAACTGAGAGCGGGCGCGGCCGTGTGAACATTTTCTTCAAGTCCAAGTGAAGTCACGAGTCATTGATGGTCAAGTCCAAGTCGAGTTGCAAGTCTTTGTACATTTTGTCGAGTCGAGTCTGAAGTCATCAAATTCATGACTCGAGTCTGACTCGAGTCCAAGTCACATGACTCGAGTCCACACCTCTGGTAAATACCTCTGTTGTCTAACTGTAGCTAATTGTTGCAGATGCTGATTCCTGACAAACTGGTGCAGGAGAGGACGATGAGGACGAGGAGTAGACAGGAATGTCAATAAATTATAACATGATAAGGAAAACATTTCAGGGGCACCATGTGTGTGCAGATGACAAGACATGATGAAGGGGCGGTGGCACTAGAAAGCCGGTGATGACGAACGCCGAAGCTTGCCCGTAGATGGTGGTAAAGTGGCTTCGGGGGGGAGTTGTTAGCTGGGTATATGGCTATGGTGTGTAAACTTCCAATTTTAACTGAACAATTTAAATAAAATAATTATTATCGTTGTGGTGGAGTGATGATGAGAATGGAAAATTGGTAAAGTAGCATTACAGGAACAGTATAACAAAGGTATGGCAGGAATAAAAATTGAGGTAAAGAAATTGTAACGCTGAAAACCAGCTAGAGAAGCTGGTCTGCGAATAGGCTCTGCTTCCCTAGCTGGTATTCAGTGTTATGATTTCTTTCCTCAATTTTTATTCCCGCCATACCTTTTGTTATACTGTTCCTCCAGCCAAATGCTACTGGTGGTTCATTTAGACATGACCAATTTTAGCTAGCACGTGAAAACGAAGACAAGGTCAAATTCATTCCGTTTCAAGCAAGATACGTTTGCTACTATTACGTAGGGAAAGCTACTATTATCTACAAATGTCTTTATTTTTAACCATACTGTAGGAAATCAGTCTGTTAGCTCGCAGCTGACCGCTGCAGAAGATAAGGCTAAAACATTAACATCTGCTGTCTGTTAAAAATAATGCTGCATTGTGATTGGCTTGGATCGAGAATGCATTGGGAAAGATTTAAACACCTATTCTTGGTACGATTTGACTCTGATCTAACAGGCCTTCTAACCTAGCCATCTCATGCCCCTAACAAGAAAAATCCATGCTATTCTAATATTGCATGTAATTGTGACAAAGATCGTCATACCCAAACATTCTACCCATGTGTGTCACTGAAAGATGACCAAAGGGGCATTCACAAGTAATTAGCGCAGACATGCACGTGTGCTAATGTGTGTAAATTAGAGTGCATGAGTACAAATACTGTTGACTTACTTACCTGGTAGAGAACCACCATTGCAGGGTCCCCAACAGTTTCTAGTCTGTTTCTAGTCACCACCCTGCAATGTTAATAACTGCATTTTGCTTTGTAACGGGGACATACAGTACAGACCAAACATTGAGGTACTAAAAAAGAAAGGACTCACTTCTCTGTTGCTGAATCATAATGACAGACCGTGACCTAATGTGTAGGCACAGTGGACAAATACAGACAATGTAATACCTCACAGTGCCACAATTCATATCCTTCCAATTAGAGCAAACTGCAAAACAACAAATTGTAGCTTAAACCTGTTCTTGAATATGGATTATTATGGATTACTATGGGTCATAAACGATGCTAATAATATCCCTGGGACTATAGGAAAAGAAAAACGATTGACTTTGGCTGATGTAAGTACAATATTATCGTTTATTATCGCTATGGTTTAAAAAAAATTGCAACGATGATTGTCGCCATTAGCAGCCCTTTCAATTGCAAATTAAACGGTCTGTGTTTTATCTATTTTAAAACGGAAAATGTTGTTAGAAAGGGGAGATTCTAACCTTTATGCACAAGCACGTAGTATATTATGAAACGGCTGTTTTTGAATTTCGGCATCTTTGTGTAGAGGTTGTAATGGTTGTATAGGGTACTGCAAGTATCCCTAGTGGTTGTTAAAGGGTACTGCAATATCCCACAGACGGGATAGCTGTCTAAAACAGGTTTACACACTACAGTTCACAACCTTATGATTGACAATAAGTCAATTATTTCTTCTTTACTTAGTGGCTGGATAGCACAACTATGTAATTTGCACTGCGACTACATCCAATGACATCTTATAAACTACTGTAAGTCAACACATAACAAGTACACCCAAACCCAGTGTAACGTTAACTAAATAAAATGGTATGGTAGTAAACAAACGACCATTCATCTTTTCATAATATCCAGCTAACGATCATCAAAGTTAATCTACTGATGGTCGTAGCTACAGCAAGCTAAGTTAAGATTTTCAATGCTGAGCTAAACATGTTTGCTAACCTATCAGAGTGCGTTTTCAGATGCCTGGTAAAATTTGTTGTGGTTACATTCTCTTGATAACACATATTTTGCATTCTGCGCATCTTTTGTTTGGGCCTTGTATGACATTTTAAGCTATATCTTCTGACAAGCTATATTTTCTCTGATGTTAACATGTTAGTTGTCCACTCTCACCTGTGTCCACGCGCCGCAGATACCTTACGTATTACATAGGTTAAGGAGGGGAATAACATTCAGCTCATCAGACATTTCCTAAAAATAGAGATTATTCAGTCCTGCATCCAAGGCAAGTCTGAAGTATTTTGAGAACGTGTCTCAAGTCAAGTCTGAAGTCAATGTGTGCGTGACATAACTGCAACTCAAGTCTGAGTCTCAAACCTGCGTACCCATCTCTTGTTCATTGCACTAACCAAGCTGACTCTGTTGTTATCCTAATATAACACAGGAAGGCACAGGGAAGGGACACAGAGGATGTGTTCAGGGCCCCATGGATGTGTTATTAACAGAAATAAAAGGGTGAGAGGAGCAGTGAGGAACAAATCATCGACAGAAAACAAACAGTTTGATGGGGTGGTGATGTCATCTCAGTTGCAGCTTCCAGGTGGTGGTTTGTGAGATTATCTCTTCTATCTTTTTTCTGTAGCTCCTTTTTATCTGGGGATAGAGCCACTGTGAGGTCAATATGGCTTGGTTTTTTAGTTAGCATTTTCCATCCCCCTAATTCTTCCACTGTGCATGGCTTTTTTCGTGGCTATTCTCATGCTTCCCTCTGCCAGCTCTCTGGGACAAGGTGCTGGTGGTTTACGGTTAGCTATGCCATCGGCCAGTGGTAAGAACCTGGAACCTTCCTGCCTTATTGGGGCATTGCGGCGGCGCAATGCTGAGCTGGTAGATGAACGTGCGTTTGCACCACAATATCTATCATATGTCTTCAACAATGAACCAGATTGTATCTACATTTGCAGTGAGGATGGAGAAGATCTATGTCTCCTCAACAGGCTGCCACTACACCCCCAGCAATCAATCAAATGTATTTATAAAGCTCTTTTTACAACAAAAGTTGTCACAAAGTGCTTTTACAATCACCAGCCTGAATCCGACAGAGCAAACATCAACAAATTGAACAAAAAAAACAAGTTGAACAAGTTGATACACGGCGGCTAGGAAAAACTCCCTGAAAGTCAGATTTAGGAAGAAACCTAGAGAGGAACCAGGCTCTGAGGGATCACCAGTCCTCTTCTGGCTGGGCTGGGTCAGTCCATGACAATACAACAAGCGAGGTGCGAAAATCTGAGAAACAAAACAGTCTGGGATGACCGGGAGGGATAATGGGCTTGATAGGCTTGGAGGAAGAAGCTCCGGTTGCATCAGCTGCTCCGTCAGCCACACAGCCAGGGGCCCCAGGGAGGATCCAGCATATGCTCCAAGCTGGAGCGGTCCCCCTGACAGAAGTGGACACAAACACAGGGAAAGGTTGGACACTAGTGCCCGGCACAATAGTATACCGAACATAATACTTTAAAAGGAGACAGGGGGGTTAGTGAGACAATGGCCATGAACGGGTAAACCCAGGACAAGTCCAGACAGATGTTAGTAGAGACAGGACACAGGAAAGGTTAGACACCCTGGTTCCCTACGTCCCCGGCACCATAATATAGCAGCATAGATCTTAGAATGAGACAGGGGGGTCCAGTGAAGCTGGGGCCCTGAACAGGGTAAACCCCGAAAACAGGGCCCAATAGGCTGGAAAACACCCACCCACTATGCCGAGCATCAACCCAGGGACGCCAATCGACCATGACCACTCAGGCAGGTTTAGTTTTTGCGAGCTGGTGGAACAAACAAGAGCTATAGCGAGCCAGTGACATCCACACTCCAAGGAGCATATGGGAGGTTTAGTTTTTTGCTCACAAAGCTACTCGAATTGAGGCTGCAACGGAGCACTATAGCGACCCAGTGACTCCTCCCCACAGTTAACTGGGATAATCAGAGTTTAATTCACCAGCTACTCGGATTGAGCGAACAAAGGAGAGCTATAGCGAACCAGTGACTCCTCCCCACAGTTAACTGGGATAATCAGAGTTTGTTCACTAGCTACTCGGATTGAGCGAACAAAGGAGAGCTATAGCGAGCCAGTGACTCCACCCCCCAGGCAGCAGCCTGGAGGTACCGTTTTTGCTCAAAAAGCTACTCGAGAGGCAACAACAGGGAACCATAGCGAGCCAGTGACTCCACCCCCCAGGCAGCAATCGAGAGGACACCCCAGGGGAGATGTGAACCCGCAAGGCAAAGACAGCAGGGCAGAATGAGATCCGAGACTTCCGTTCAACATTCGTATCCTGGGCCATATTACACTCAACCATAGACCTTACTGAAAAGATATGTTTTTAATTGTGATTTAAAGGTTTGAACAGAATCTACATTTCTAACCCAGATTGGCAACTCATTCCATAATAGAGGAGCTCTATAGGAGAAGGCTCTACCTCCAGCTGTTGGTTTAGAAATTTTAGGTACAATTAGGAGACCAGCATCCTTTGATCTAAGGTTACGCGTGGGTATGTATGGCTGGACTAATTCCGCGAGGTAGGTGGGAGCAAGTTGATGTAAAGCTTTATATGTTAACAGTAGTACTTTAAAGTCTGCCCTAGCCTTAACAGGCAGCCAATGTAAAGAGGCTAAAACTGGGGTAATATGGTCAAACTTCTTAGTTCTAGTTAAGATTCTAGCAGCCGTATTAAATACCAATTGAAGTTTGTTTACTGATTTATCAGGGTAACCAGAGAATAGAACATTGCAATAATCTAATCTTGAGGTAACAAAAGCATGGATTAGTTTTTCTGCATCAATTTTTGATAAATAATTCTGCAATATTTCTGCATCAATTTAGAGCCTATAATTCTGCAATATTCCGAAGATGGAAAAATGCTGTCCTTGAAATATATTTTATGTGATCGTCAAATGAGAGATCCGGGTCAAGGGTCACTCCAAGGATTTTGACAGTTTTTTGTGAAATAACTATACATCCGTTTAGGTTCAGCGTAAGGTCTGTCAATAAATATCTCTGTTTCTTAGGTCCTAAAACTAGCATTTCAGTTTTATCTGAATTTAGGAGCAGAAAATTCTCTGTCATCCACTTTCGTATATCTGAACCACAAGCTTCCATAGTGGCTAATTTAGGGGCTTCTCCATGTTTCATAGCAATATACAGCTGCGTGTCATCGGCATAGCAGTGAAAATTGACATTATGTTTTCGGATTACATCACCCAAAGGTAACATATAGAGTGAGAACAGAAGTGGTCCTAAGACTGAGCCTTGTGGAACACCAAAGCATACCTTTGATTTGTTAGAGGATAAGCCATCTACACAAACAAACTGAAGTCTATCTGATAAATAAGATCTAAACCAATCGAGAACATGTCCTCTTAGCCCAACAAGGGTCTCCAATCTCTCCAAGAGAAGGGAGTGATCAATAGTCTCAAAGGCAGCACTAAGATCAAGAAGCAATAGGAGAGATGCAGAACCTTTGTCAGAAGCCAATAAAAGGTTGTTTACCACCTTAACAAGTGCAGTCTCAGTGCTATGATGGGGTTTAAAACCGGACTGAAGTTTTTCATATATATTATTTGTCTTCAGAAAGGCCGTAAGTTGTAGTGAGACAGATTTTTGAAAGAAACGGGAGGTTTGATATTGGTCGGTAGTTTTTTAGGATGTCTGGATCTACATTTTTTTAGCAGAGGCTTAATTTCTGCAATTTTTAGTGAGGTTGGCACTGATCCGGAGGACAGGGAGCAATTTATTATGTTCAACATTGATGGGCCAAGCACAGGAAGTAACTCCTTAAGTAATTTAGTTGGAATTGGGTCTAGTTGAGAGTTGGTTGATTTTGAACTATTTATTAATTTTGTAAATGTTTCAAGAGACACAGGTACAAAAGATTCAAGAGTCGCCATTGAAACTAAATCAGGGTAGCTCTGCGGGCTCTCAGGACAACAGAGTTTTTGAGAACTGAGGCAGTTAAGGGTACAATTTGCAATTTCTTTTCTAATGTCGATTATTTTTTCATCGAAGTAGTTCATGAATTCATCACAAGTAAAGTGAAGACCCACTTCGTTGGTTAAACATTGCTTTTTAGTGAGTTTTGCAATTGTGTCAAAAAGGAATTTAGGATTATTTTTGTTTGTGTCGATTAGATTAGATAAGTAGGCTGATCGAGCACTTATAAGTGATTTCCAGTATAGCACAGTACTATCAATCCAGGCTAGTCTAAATACTTCTAACTTCGTGCCTTCAGCAATGAAATTGTCATGTGTTGCATTTTAAAGCCATGTTAAAAACACTTTATCGTTCTTCTAAGAAAGCAGCATTAGTATCTTTTGCCATCTCTCCGTGTTAAGCCTTGGAGAAGCTTTACTTGTAAGTATTTCAGTTATGATCATCATTTATGTTTATATTGTGTAGAAAAAAAATATGTTAACAACACTATTTAGTCACCATGTTTCTGGGCAGTATTGTGTTAGTGAGTGTCACATGTAGCATTACCCCTTTGTATGTTGAGTTATTAACATAGCTCATTGTAATCGTTTTCATTATCTATATGTATTTATTTGTATACAGTATTTACATATATACAGTGTTGTAATTGTAATGATTATTAAGCACAGCCGTTGTTTGTTATTTCAGTTTCACAAAGAAAAAAGAATAAGAAAAGAGGAAAACTACTCCTTTGACTTATTTTTACTGTGTAGTCATGTCAATTCGTGCCAGAAACACACGCGGAGGACAGAATATAAATATAAATTGATAAATTCTTAATTGGGACAAATGTAAATGCTTCATTTATAAATTATTTCAAATTATTAATTGTGTAAACAAGCTACCTGACATTATCAAGCTTGACATCTATCTACTACTACTTAAGCTTTGGGTTTTTGTAAATAAAGACCTCACGTCAATGTGTTTCTTTTTTTTGGTTGCCATTAAGCCTTCATCTCAAAATGAAGTGAGAAAATAGTTAAGGCTTTGCTAATGTTGCTAATTAGGATTCCTCCTAATATTGGTAGATTGAAGTATTGTAAGAGGCACTAATGTTAAGGGAGGAATAAAGTAAATGTGTTAAATGCTTATGGTTGCTAGATATAAATAGTTAGAAATAAGTTCAAAGTGGATTTTGTAAGATTTCTAATAGACAAACATATGATGGTTAGTGTATGGGAGAAAATCTGTCTCACCAGATTCTGAAACTGAATTTCTAGCACTGATTTTATTTGCGTAGAATTTCTAGCACAGATTTTTTTTTTGCATTGAAATAATCCATCTGAATTATTTTCAGTGAAAATCTTTCTACAAAAAATAATTACATGCAAGAAATTTCAGTGTCTAAAAATTCAGTGTTAGAAATTCAGCGCAAAAAAAATTAAAGAATTAAATTACGTACATTTGATCGATTTATTGACGTTTGCATTATTTTGAACATCGATACGGTCAACTACATTAAACTTCCCAGCCAGAGTTTCTTATGGCATGCACACGTCGCATCTGCAGCGTGTCACCAGTTAAAACGTAAACCCGGAACTTGATAGCTGGATGTTGGTTGGAGTTGAGACAGAATTGATTGCTTTTCCTTGGTATCCCGGATGTTGATTCTGAATTTCTAACACTGAATTTTTTTTGCACTGAAATTCTAACACTGAATTTTTAGACACTGAATTTTTTGCATGTTATTCAGATGCATTATTTCAATGCAAAAATTCTGTGCTAGAAATTCAATGCAAATAAATTTTGTGTTATAATACCCTGGCAGTTCTCATATGAATATTTTTCTGAACTAGCTTCAACTGTAAAAATTAATAAATCAAAGAACCCTAAATAGTAAATTGCCTCACTGTGTGTACTGTCTGGGTGACATATGCTTAATAAAATAATGTATATTTTTGTAGAACAAGATATGATGTGGAATTACTTTGTTGTTTATTAATTACGTTTTTAAATTGGCCTGGTAGATCTCCTATAAATATTTTTTTGGTCGTTTGTAAATTGTGATAGCGCCTACATTTCTGAGGCTACAGATGCATATTATACATCAAAATGTCTGGTTCTAAGGATTCTCATGATGTAATTGTTTAAACTGTGCGAGTAATACTTGGGTTAGTATAGCTAATAGTATTCGACCATGCCTGAATCTATTCAACTGACACAGACAGTTGTCACTAAGCTGTGATTGCTTGTTGTTGATTGGCCACATGGAACAAACATTTTGGAAGGGCGGGTGTGGAAGCAGCGCGCTCTGATAATGATGAGAACATGTGTAAACAGCTGCTGCTCCTACAGCATTAAGTGGACACACACACACACACTGTGTGGAATTACTTGCCTAATGCTAGCTAGCATTGTAAAAATGCTAACATGCATGTTTCTGATTATTTCGTAAAAACTGTGGCATCAGAGGCATCAATTTACAGGTTTCAAAGTTTATTGTAGCTCTTTGTATGCACTCTATTTTTCATTTATTGATAGAACGTTGGTTAGTCATGTTAAATGTAAGCTACTTTATAGCTTGGAAACAATACCTGAGAGGAATTAATTGGCCAACACTAGCTACCATTGGAATAACAGTGCTAACTGATTCAAACTACTGACACTAGTAGTGTTAGTGCATTATTAAAGTTGGCTGTATATGTGGTCAGATATATGCATAGGTCCTTACATTATTAATATTTAACAAAGACAAAATGTAGGTTTGACCAGTGAATGTCAAGTTACATGTTTTGTCCCTCCGTTATTAGAAACAGCAGAATATGAGGCAGTAGTGTATTGCAAGTTACATTCATTAGTTTACAATGTTTATTGAAGGTATGCGCTCGCTCTATAGTTCTGTGTTTTATTCTTTGGCCAATTCTGTTGTGATATTATTTGATGATGTAGTGATGGATTGATCTAGCTGCTTGCAGCATTTTTTTTAATTACATTGCTTGCTACAATAGTTAGCCTAGTCACTGTTGACATTCAAATCTGTCTGCTATGTGGCACTTTATCAAGGTGGGGACAGTGAAAAGCTATGAGGCTAAAATACTAATACTAATAAATACTAAAAAACTAGTTAAAGAACTAAGCATACCACAGGCGAATTAACAAATGATTAAGGACTAGGGGTTGTTTTTTGGGACATTTGCTGTCTTAAAGTCAGTCACATAAGTCACAACGTAAGCATACAGCCCTGCTGCTTAGGTGATAAACTTGTGAAGCTAAATCTTTGTGATTTTATATACTGTGTACTCAGTCATACATTGCTTTCCATGGACACTTTCAGGGGGGCAACAGGTGCGTAAGCTTGAACCTGCTCCGGAGCAGGTTTATTTCATGTAAACACGATTAGATGGCTGCTTTATAGGCGGATGTGACGTGGGAAGTCATTCACAGCCATGTCCTGTACGTTATACGAGAAGAACAATTCGGAGTCAGAGCTTATTAAATAATTCCGTATTGTGAAATAAACAAGACCCTTTAATGCAGAGCGAAACTCTATTGAGATGTATCGGTTTTCCCGTTAGGATGTCAAATACATAATTAATTTGCTGGATCCACACATTAGATGTTCGACTCGTCGGATATACCGTTATACCGTTTGCATAACCTTAATATTATTTGCGAGTGGCTCGTTCCTTTATTGTAGATCCGAAAAACGTGGGGGAAAAGTGCGGTTATATTTTTACATTCCTACACAGTTTTGACTTTGACTTTCACTGCTCAAGGTTTCTACTATCGATACATGTCGCCTTTTAAACGAACGCGTGGACGCGCATTTATCTCAGGTGACTCGGTCCAGCTATACTCATCGTAAACAGCAGGTGTGTTCGGAGATAATGTCATCTTGGATGTCTCATTTGATCTCGGATGTATTAAGCGACGTACGGAGAACACCCCCCTGGTCTGTGTAAATTCTGTTTATTTATCTCCAGCAGATACAGATCTGTGCCCTACATCTATATCGCCTAGGCTTGGCCCTGCTACATACTGATATACATGTGAAGGTAATTCTTTGTGATTTCTCATATTTGTACTGTATATTTAGTCATACATTACTTTCCAATCCCAGTTCCTGGTCTCTATGCGAATTCCTTTCTATTTATTTCTAGCAGTTCCAGATCTGTGCTTGGCATCCCCATTGCAGAGGAGGCTTCTTCTCTACAGTTTGGCAGCTTGAGGTTAAAGGTTGTATTAAGTAGTATTAGGGATGGGCATTTCTGTCAATTTCTTATTTCGATCATTGATAGGTCTCAAAAAACGAGTACTTGGGGGGCGGGGCTTATTCAGGGGAGGGGGCGGTGTGTGTCCGTCATGGAGACAATGATCACAATTTAATATTTTAGCAATATTTTGGATTACATTAGTACTTTCTGATTAACCAGATGTTATTTTACAAAATATTGGCTAAAATGACACATTAGTCAGAGTAAAACTGACTTCAATTACTGAACAACACATGATTGATGGATACTGAATACAATAAAGGATATGTTCTTCATCATAAAAATGAACACACATGATACTTTTAAACTACTTTATTCAACAGCAAAAAAAACGCTCTCTTAAATGTTAGGATACTTGAGCAGCATATTTTCAACTGTGCTTATGAAACAACAACAAAAACGAACAGCTTAGTTTTTTTCTTAAAGCTAAAGGGAAAAAAGTTTAAGTGTTTAACGACACTTTGGGTATAGCCTATAAAACAGACGGAATCATTTATTCCAAACAAACAACAACAAAAAGAAAAAAAATCCTCTACAGGCTTACCCCGACTGATGAAGCTTAAACATACAGCCTACATACTGCTGTTCAAAAAGATTAGATGGTCTACGTGCTCAGGCGAGAGGCGTGTGCGGAGTCTATTCACAATTAAGCCGGCGGTGGAAAAAACGCGTTCCGCAGGAACAGATGTCGCAGGAACAGCTAGGTACTACTGGGCCATGATACTCAGCTTTGTAAAGCGATTCTCATTCATCTTCCACCACAGTAGAGGATCCTGATTTACAGTGATGCATGGCTCACTAAAGTAGCGTCCAATTTCAGTGTCACGCAAACAAAAATCACTCGCGCCGTAATCTTCACCGAAAAGAGTGTCGAGGGCGGTAGTTGCTGCTGCGCGATCAGGCTGGGGGTCATTTTGAATGGGTGTGACAGAATTTGTAACGGTGTCGTAAAGCTGTTTCAGACAACAGTGACTATGGGCTGTTTCAGAGATTCTGCCACTGCTGTCTTGAATTCCGAAACTCTTGGAGACTCACTTATGAAGGTAAAACAGCGACATAAGTTTTTTTCTTGTAATTGTTTTTTTTCTTTTGAAACTCGTTTTGTACTAAAGTTTTTCTTTCTTGTAATTCGTTTTTTTCTTTTGAAACTCGTTTTGTACAAAAGTTTTTCTTTCTTGTAATAGGTTTTGTAAAAAAAAAACAATGCGCAGAGTTTTGTCACTAAAATTCTACCAGCACTGTGACAAAAGTTTTTCTTACTTGAAACTCGTTTTGTACAAAAGTTTTTCTTTCTTGTAATAGGTTTTGTACAAAAAACCAACGCGCAGAGTTTTGTCACTAATATTCCACCAGCACTGTGACAAAAGTTTTTCTTTCTTGTAAATCAGTCTGTGCCCAAACGTATTCTGACCAATGAACGTATAGCTATCTTAGCGTGGCCCTTTGAACTTCAACCAATCGTTACTCCTTACAAAGGGTAGAAGAAAAGCCATGGCTCGGCATTGTCAGCATCTGTTACCTCAAGTAAGTTTTCATGTCCATGCAGTAGTTATTAAAATATTATTTTATATTATTTTATTAAATATTGCATGGACATGAAAATACGTTTTACATAATCGTATTTTCATGTCCATGCAGTAGTAATTCAAATATTATTTTATTTAATACTGCATGGACATGAAAATAAGTTTTACTTGAGGTAACAGATGCTGACCATGCCGAGCCATGGCTTTTTTCCTCTTTGGAAGGAGTAACGATTGGTTGAAGTTCAAAGTGCCACGCTAAGATTGCTATCCGTTCATCGGTCAGAATACGTTTGGGGTTTCTGTTTGGAAACGCAGTGAAACGTTTGGCCACAGAGCTAGTGGAATATTAGTGACAAAACTCTGCGCGTTGGTTTTTTGTACAAAACCTATTACAAGAAAGAAAAACGTTTGTACAAAACGGGTTTCAAAAGAAAAAAATGAATTACAAGAAAGAAAAACTTTTGTCACAGTGCTGGTGGAATTTTAGTGACAAAACTCTGCGCGTTGGTTTTTTGTACAAAACCTATTACAAGAAAGAAAAACTTTTGTACAAAACGAGTTTCAAAAGAAAAAAACGAATTACAAGAAAAAAACTTATGTCGCTGTTTTACCTTCATACTCACTGGTCTGTGTGTTTAGGTGTTTAGTGATGAGGCTGTGTGATCGGATAGACCATCGAAACGCAAACATGCGTCTCACTGCACATTGTTGTTGTGCCGCACTTCAGAGACTAGAGAACAGGTATCAGTTCTTCTATAATCTGCCAGTGCTCATCTTTCAAGTCCAGTGTCTTCGCATCTGCAAGTTTCGTAGTATTGCGATCTGAGAGAACAGCGCACACAGTCCATCTCTGTTCGAAAAGCCGTTCGAACATATCGCACACAGATTTCCACCGCGTACGACAGTACTGGATAAGTTTGTGTTCGGGTACGTTCTGCTGTTGTTGTTTCTGGTGAAGTGCCGCTGTAGCCACAGTGCTGTGATGAAATTGTGCCACCAATCGGCTACTTGCAGCTATCACGCTTTTAACAGAAGCAACACTGAAGCCTTCGTTGATGGCTAGCTGCAGGGTGTGTGCGAAGCAGAGCACTGATTCCCAGAGTCCTCGATTCGCCAGAACCATGTTGCTAGCGTTATCATGAACACATGCAATCCAACACTGCACTTTGCATTTCCCATTCAGCAATGTAATGACAAGTTACCATTATATAGGATTCAGTGGTCAGCGAAGTCCATGCGTCCGTAGTAATAGCCATCCTCGCTGTCTTTGACAGTTTGTCTTTCAGTGAAGAAGCAGTCGTTTTATATAGAGCTTCTATTCTTCTCGTGATTGTCTTGCGCGATGGGACGTTATACTGGGGTTTAACGTAATTCATCAGATCTTTAAACCCTTCGACGAAACGAATGGGCAGCAAATCCTTCGCTATCATTTCAGTGATTAGTTGTGTCATCTTTTCACCTCTGGCTGCGCTGAATTTCTGTTTCACGGTAAAAGAAGCGATGCTCGTCTGAGTTGCGTCTTTGGTGGTATCGGTAGACATTTTATGTACAAATACTAGATGATAACGCATTGTACTTGTGGTAGATGTGTGACAGCTTGGCGCTGCATATTTTGCACTGAACTGTTTTTTCATCTATTTTTTCAAAGTGAAGCCAGACATCACTACGTGACTTTGAAGCCATTTTCTCTGTTTTTCGGTTTGGACTTTAGACCGCGCTCTGACAACGCTAACCAATCAGAGCTCAAGGTGCCGTGCAAAATGTGTCAGGATTGGGGCTTTAAAGCAGGTTGAGGACACAAACGCAGCGTGCTTCTCAAGACGTTGGTTTATTATTCCCAAACAGGCACAGGATCTGGTAACTTAACCATGAAAATCTTTGACACTTGACACACAAAGACAGAAGAACATGATTACAAAACCTCCCCCTAATGAAACAGAAACATTTAAACATAGAAACACTAGAACCAGAACGAATACATTAATACAGAACTGACCAACAAGAACACGAGAAACAGACCTTGACAATGCCCGACACTGACAGACAGGAAACGACAGAACTAAATACAAGGACTAACAAGCAAACACAACACAGGTGCGGACAAAAACACAGGTGAACGAGCAAGTCCCTGATTTTCCCTCTCAGGATGCGGGAGAGGAGTCAGCACCACCACATTGTGGAGGGACAGGACTCTGTCCCTTACAAAATGCTGCTATAACCAACACGATATCACGAGATTTCGTGAAATAGACACGATTTTTGTGCCCAAGATTTGTGACATCCACACGTAAAAGGTAGTTTCTTCGTGTCCTGGACACGATTTCCTTGAGCTGTTGAAAGCAAGTGTCGTGATTGGTTGACTCAACTTGAATTTCAACCAGGAAGTGGGCGTAGCTTGAATTGTAAACGCGACGGATTTAACTTTCTGGAATATAACTCTTTTTATTACTCTAAATATTAAAGGAAAGCCTGACTCTTACTCTTGCCCTAACCTTAACCTTAATCAATACCTTACATTTCGATTAACTTATTTGTTTAACGTGTTGTTGACCAAAAACGTTTGTTGTGGTTTTTTGTGTGTGCGTGACGATTTTCCGTGGAGTCCTAAATATTACGTGTCCTGTACACAAAAAAAATAATCTTGTCCAGGACACGAAAAAAAGAACTTTTACGTGTGCATGTCACAAGTGTCTATTTCACGAAAACCTGTGATATCGTGTTGGCTATAACCAATCAGGGGAAAAAAGTATTTTTTTTTTTTAAATTCAGATCACTGTTTTTATGATCGATCGTCGCAGTCACGTTCGAGTACAAGAGTGATCGAGTACTGTGCCCATCCCTAAGTAGTATACACGAGCCAGCAATTGAAGGTATTTCAAAAAGCTAATTCAGTCTGTATACACTTTTATTGACACTCATCCCAGACCTGTTCTGAATTCTGGTTACCGCTTTGTTTTTACAATTAAATTAATCAGCATAAAATGGTCTTGGACCACATATATAACTGTGAAGGGTTATTCATGAGTAATGACTGATAAGTTTAACACATTGCATACTATGGTGCATGCAGCAGCAGTGTTGACCTCAGTTTGGCAGTTGATATTAGTACACAGTCGACTACGGGGGGTCACAAGCACACATCACAATTTCAGCAGGAATTGTAACCTTATACGTTTAAGTTTAATAATAACTAGATATCACTTGTTGACCACCCTATCTCCTCCCACAGTTTTTGCACTACATGGAAAAAAAGGTGTCAAAATGTGCGTCTCGAACCCTATTCTGATGCTATTGTTTTGTAGAAGGTTCCGTTCTGTAGTTTATGAAATATTAACGATATTGTCGCTAATTAATCCTCATTGAAATACATTGGTAGAATGTTCAAAGATAGAGTGAGAGCCCCTCCAGCAGAATTTTTTGAGAACATTTTGAAACTGCTGCTAGAGTTTCAAGTCTATACACAAATGGCATATCAAAACGTTCAGTTATTTGTGCTGTCTACTAACAATGTCCACATATTAGCTGTATCATAAATCGTTATTACGTTATGTCCTTTTGTTTCCAACTAGCGCCTCCCCATAGACAGCCATTGGCAAGTCGATTTTGAGTGTTTTTTTTGGTCGTTTGTAAATTATGATAGCGCATTTCTGAGGTTACAGATGCGTATTATGCATCAAAATGTCGGCCTGGTTCTTATGATTTTCATGATGTAATTATTTAAATGGTACGACTTATACTATTGTTAGTATAGCTACAAGTATACGAAAAATGCCTTAATTTATTCAACTGACACAGGCATGGTTGCCAGGCAACAGCCACAAACAATAGCTCCTGCTCCTGCTGCTATATGTTGAATGGGTAAGCTGGCTGTCTCTAGATGTTTTGAGTGTAAACTGCCCAATGCTAGCTTTCCAGTTAGCACCTGCTGTATGTTTAGGCTAACACTCAAACAACTAACGTTAGCATGTAAGTGCGCTTGCTAGCTACTCCTGAATGTGTGGGCTTACATTCAAACAACTAACGTTAGGATTTTACTAGCTAGCTACTCCTGTATGTGTATGCATACATTCAAACAACTAATGTTAGCATGTTAGCTAGTGTTAGCGTGCTAGCTTGCTAGCTACTCCTGTATGTGTATGCACACATTCAAACAACTAACGTTAGCATGTTAGCTGGCGTTAGCGCGCTAGCAATCTACCCCTGTATGTGTAGGCTCCATCACTGGGTAGATTGTATTCAAACAACTATTGTTAGTGCACTAACTGGCTAGCCACTACTGTATGTGTAGGCTCACACTCAAACAACTAAACAGGGTACAATGCTGTTTAATATGTTACTATGTTGATTAAAAGGCTGGTTACATGCTGCTTAAAAGGCAGGTTATTATGGAGATTATTAGGCAGGTTACAATGCTAGTAAATAGGAAGGTTACATGCTGTTTAATAGGCAGGTTACATGCTTTTTAATAGGCAGGTTAAATGCTGTTTAATAGGCACAGTCGACTACTGGTGGCAGCAAGCACACATCACAATGTTCATGTTCCCGGTGTTTAGTCCTGTCTTCGTGTGGAATCGTTATATGTTACGAGTTGTATTGTGAGTGTTGGGAGACGCTATATGAACATTGTTCATTTCTCTATTATTAAGATATTCCTCAACATGTATGCGCTGTGTCACGCTCATTGTTATTTTGTATTCAGAGTACTTCTGTCATGTATGCGTTTGCTGCATAGATATTAAATATTACCAAAAACTGATTTTTAACAATTTTCTAACAATTTTCTCAAATGGTTTCCATGAATGGTTTTCTTGAGTTACTCCATTAGGGTGGGGGGTAGGGCTGTGACGGTATGGGATTTTTTCTTACCGCGGTGATGAAGCAACAAGAATCGCGATTTGGCCATTTTGGCCATTTTTTTTCAGGTTGCGCATCAACTCCGTATCTTCATCGGTTGGGAGCAAAAGATCCTCAGTTAACAACTGTAGGACTGGTTTAACAGAGGACCCTGTAACGGTCTTCTCAGAAGACAGCGCATCTGTAAAATCTGCAACCTTCTTCAGCGCTGCATTAATGGATTCGAGGACTTCGATGTCCTGCCACGTCGGTATCAAATGTTGGCTGCGCCGGTCATCCATCAAAACCCGCCTAATGGCTGGGACTTGCTCAAGAACGCGCGCAACCATTTTCTGCGTAGTGCCCAACCTGGTAGGACAATCCTGTGAAAACATTTAAAACACAATTGTAATCCCCAATAAGGGCATGTTTTTTGTCCTGTGCAATAAAATATATTTTTTATACACCGTGCCACTGTCTCTTTTTCGCGACCAGTGCAATGTTCACATCAATCTGTATGCCCTATAGGCCTATATATGGCTATTATCCTTATTTTCCATTTCTTTATTTTTTTCTCCTCTTATAAATACTTAGGGTTTGTGTTGGAAGAGGATTTATCATTATCATAGTGCCTGTTTTTCAGTTAGCCAAGAAGAAATTGGTGGAATCTACCTTCTTACCTGTTAGATTATGGAGATGTTTTTTTACAGAAATACCACTAAAGCTCTTTTACAATCATTAGATTCTGTTTATCACTCTGCTCTAAGATTTATAACTTGCACAAATTATCATACTCATCATTGTACACTGTATGAATTGCTGGCCTTCACTTCACTTTAGAAGGAAGTTCAAGGAACAAGCATTGGCTCTTACTTGTGTACAAGGCAACAGTTGGCCAGCTTCCTCAGTATATGAATAGCTTAATAACTCTCAGTAGTCAAGGATATAATCTACGTTCAAGTAGATATATTCTTTTAAATGTTCCCTTAATGAAGACAGAGCTTGGAAAAACTGCTTTTAGTATAGCGCATCAGCTGTTTGGAATGAGATTCAAAGATCATTGAAACTTGATGTATTTATTCCAATTAATGAATTTAAGTTATATCTCAACCAAACTCTCAAAACTGTCTGCACTTGCCCTTAACACTAGAAGCGCCGGAGGTGGGTCATTTGACCCAGAGGCACGTAAAAAAATATTTTTGCGGCACTCTATTAACCTACAGAAAAATCAGTTTAGATATGCTCCTAGATATGCATGCTTTATCCCCCTGTTTTTTTCCCTGTTAAAATAATCACTGGAAATGCGAATTTAAAGCTATTTTGCCGAAGTTACGTGCTAAGTGGCTATCCGCCATCTTGCTTGTATTTTTTTTCACCAGTATATCTTGTTTTCTGTCACTAGGTGGCGCTTGAAACACCGAAACCAAGTCGCATTTTCTGCAAGTGAATATCATGCAACGTGATATTATACAAACACAATGATTATTTTAAATTAAACCAAATAAATGTTTACTTATTGTAGATAATTTTGAGTTAACATGAATGACATGAATATAATCCTGTTGCTTTTGTATAACGAAGCGGCATCAGGAAAGTTCTGAACAACAAACTTATAGGCTATGTTTCACAGCCAACCATATTTCACTTTCAAAGATGATTTTCAAATAATAATGGCCTACTGAAACAATAGGCAATTAATAATAGTTCATACATAAACAATATTAGGCTATGTAATATATATGTATATATACGATGTACGTGTGAAAAGAGCTGCAACTTACATAGACTAATATGGACTGCAAATTAATATTGTTCACCGATATTATCACACTGATTATTTTAAATTAAACTAAATTAATTTAGATGTATTGCAGACTATAATATTGAGGTAAATGCGGTACATTTTCTGACTTGAATATCGTCCTGTTGCTTCGCCATTGAAGCATCAAGGTAAATCAATAATAATAACTTTTTATATGAAGTTGAAACGCTCTATGCGTTTATTCAAGTTATATTCTGTTATAATGCATTATTGCATTGCATTGATAACATTAAACTAATTTGATATCGATGTAGCCAAAGCAACGTCCTACTGTTGAAATACGGAAACCTATCTTGGACACCGGCCGTAACTTTTCAAGAAATTAAAATAATAATTGACCACGTCCTCTACCACATTGTCAAAGTTGGTATATTGTCTTATCTTCAGCCATGTTTGTGTCATTATATTCATGATTTGCTAAAATAAAGTTATATCGGAGTTACAACAAGGCATTTAGTATTGAATGCGAGTTGTACCTCATCATCGACTTGAACGGGCATTACATTCTTATTACCAACTTTTAGTTGACATATTTTAAGTATATAGTAGCTGGATGGTATATAATCTCATTTTATACACTAGTCAAATGTAAAACGTGAACTGAATATTTAGGAACGTTTATTTATTCAGAAAAGTGTTTGTTCGGCATGAATGTGTGTATCAGACACGGAATTTACATTGGCAGGAAGGTGCATAAATAAAACATGAATAGAACAATATACATTATACTAAGGGGTAGATAGTAATATACAAAATGTTGTAAGCATATTGATGTTTATATTCTTTTCATTTAGAAGCACAACAATACTTTGTTGAAGACTCTTGTAGGCTATATCAACACTGATGTTTATTCGTTAGACTCTGCTAGCCACCGAGTCGTGCCTGGTACCATTGGATAGAGGAGGTCCCACAGAATCACCCATGCTTTGAATGGAGTAAATCAGATAATGTGTGCCGGAGATATGGCTTATTGAACGTGGGCAGTTCAACCGAGCCCACAATGACTGGCTGCGCTGGGAACAGAGACCATATAGTCGAGAGTTCCAGCGGATGAACCACGCCTCTCACAGCGGAATGGTTGGAAGGATATGGTGATTCCCACAGAACCACGCCTCTCACAGAAGGATAGGGGGATTCCCACAGAATTACGCATACTTTGAATGGAGTGAATCGGATATAACGTGTCATTGGAATTCACATAGGAATACAGGCATATTTTTGTATTAGATAATTTAATTTAAAAGTAACCTTATATTTGTGGGCTGACATTGACAAAATTGCTAATGCGGATTTACTTCCTTCCCCAGCCGACGTGAAAAAAATGAATTATAGTCATGGAAAGTCAAGGCTGAACATTGTACATTGATTTTAATTACTAAACGCAACGCCAGCGGGCGCAGGCTGTTTGTTGGCTAGAAATTTCTAAATATAAATGAGTTCAGCAAATTTAGAGACGTCGGTCTTTAGGCTTCATTCACATGCAAATCCCGACCATTTACAATGCAATCCGTTTGCCCCACACCCCCAACAACAGACTCCTCTATATCTTACAATGCAATCCGCTCACCCCCAATAAGACTTCCACATCTTAGAACTGAGTTCGCGAAATCATCCAACCATAAGAAAAACTAGACCGATTTGCACAAAACGAAATAGTTATTTTCTAAAATTTTCTCCAAACTCATCCGTCAGTTCCAAAGTCTCACAGTATAATATGATAATAGCTGCCGGGTACTAACTTCAGGCTATTTTCTGTGGGGGCAGTGTCTTTATGATTTACATGCGAATGCGCGATAGAGGGAAACAATGGAACTGGCCAGCCAGTGACCTGAATTTTCTTCAAGAAAGGGAGATGATAAATACTTAGACCGTGTCTTTGAGTGGGTATATGTTAGAACGCTGTATAGAATTATTACAAAACTGCGTTGTACTGTTTTCTGTTCTATTTCCACGTTGGTTGTTGGTTAAAAGCAAATGTATTTACATATGTATAACATACATTTCTCACAGACTTGATTACGTGGGATAATTGCTTCATATAGTTAGTGTTATCTGGGCCAAAATAAGTGAGTTACATGAATGCGCCTCTTCAAATAGGATTATTGTCCCCAACCAAAGCATGTTGTATTCAGTGAGCTTCCTGTCAAATGCCGACAATTCGCGAGTCCGTATTATATTATTACAACAAGGTATTTCGTATTGAATGCGAGATGTACGTTTTGCTCATTATTGATTTGAACGGACATTACAGATTGTGATAAGTACTTTTAGGTTGTGTCTGTGTGGGTAAACCATAAATTTCTCATGTGCGTCACATGAATTAAATACTTCATATCATATTAACTCAATCATGTCTAACAAGTTAACAAGTTAATTTTCGTTAATTTAAAATAATTTGTGTGGTATTATGGCACCATAAAGACCTAAATATACGTGCTTGTCGTTTTGTGGCTGTTTGCCTGTGATGGGACTAAAAATAATTTAGTGTGGTTACTCTAATTTCCAATGTGGCCAACTTTTCAGAACGTCTGATTTTCTAAAAATGAGTGCGTCGCACTACGGCGTGGTTGGTATCATTGGAAAGGTGAGTTTACACAGAATTAGGGAAAATTGGAAAGAAAATTTTGAAACTGCCGGCGGGAGAAACGGGTCCCAGAGTGTTATAGTAATGTTTTAAATTATGCTGCACAAAGACTCCATGCACACGGAGTCATGTTTGGTACGGTTGGAATCATCCATGCTTTGAATGGAGGTAAATCGGATAATGTGTGTTGGAGAAATGGCTTTTGGAGCGCAATAAATAGCGTTTGGCTCATAATGAATTGCTGCCCTGAAAACATGAACATGTCTGAGTTCCAGGGGATGAACCACGCCTCTCACAGCCGGGTGGGGGATCCCACAGAACTATGCATACTTTGAATTGATAAAGTGTCATCAAAATTTACATATGGATATAAGCATAGTTTTGTAATATAGGAATTTAATAAATAAACATACATTTTTAAGTAACCTTAAATTTGTTTGCTGACACTGACAAACTGCAGGTGAATACTTTCCTTCCCCATGCGACAGGAACAAACTACTCAAACGGCTAATTCGATTCTGTAAGGCCATTGAAAATTGTTTCCCTCAAACGCACACTAATTACTTTAAATTAAACCAAATTAAGTGACTTATTTTATGTGGGTATGGGTAACATAGGAATGAAACACTTCAGCCCGAATGCATTGAGCACAATAAATCAGACAGTTGGAGTTAACAGTGGCGCAACAAAAATCACTTGAAATGCTGGTCTTTTTTGGTTACAATTATTTTTACAGTTTATTATAGAATCCATTACTTCAGTGTTTTTATAATGTATAAGTGTTATTTCTGTCAATATTTTAGATTTTTTTCGAGATTCATTTGGTTTAATTTAAAATAACTAGAGTGGTAATGCGGTACCATAAAAGCCTAAATCTATGTGCACTTATTAAATAATTGTGGACACTTTTAGGTAATCTATATTCATTGTAAATTTTGGTTTCACTTCATTCGCCACGGTGATTTTACAACAGCCAGCCCGGTCCTTCTGACGCAAAGATAAACAAGATGCACCATCCACTGGTCATTGTGTGTCAGCAACATTCTCCCATTCAAAAAACACATGGGTCAAGTGACCCAAAACCGCATCAGGGGTGGGTATCAGAGCCTCGGCGCTTATAGAGTTAAATCTAACTCAATCTGCCTAAGCTCTCAAATGCATAGTGTATGTATGTTGATCACTTGTTTCTTGACTCGTAATCTATTTGTTTGATCTACCAATATGTGACCGTGGGAGTGTAACTTGTATTGCCAGGTTTCCGACCCAATTGGCCTATTTCTTGCCCCCAAAGCCAGTGTTCGTCTTCATCTGTCTTCTAAAGCCTGCTGCCTGGGTTTCGTCCTCTAGCTGTAGTTGTACTTCCGGGAGCTTAACCCAGCCCCCACCCAGCGTGCACCTTTTGTGGCAGAAAAGGGCACTCCGCCTCCCACTGCTACCAGCGACTGGGCAAACCAGATGGGAAGGAACTTTGACACCCACGCTACCATTTTGATTAATTTCCTTGATTCTTCCCCATATTCCCAGTGTAAGGTGCTCATAGATTCCTGCGCAACTGGGAACTTTATTGATTAATCATTTGCACATTCCTCTGGTATCGTTGACCTGTCTTCGATCCATTACGAGCTTAGACAAGAGTGTCAGGGGAGGTGTCTGGGTGTTTCCGTCATTGCGACATCAGTGGAGAGACCAGACAATGTCTCTATCGTGCATATTCGGCCCTAGCCTTCTCTAGAAGGATGAGGGCTTGCGCCCGTGCATTGACTACCACATAACAAAATTAGATCTCAGGAGGCATTATAATTAGGTGTGTATCCGGTAGGGAGATTATTGTAAGACAGCCTGCAGCACCACTACAAGGCACTACGAGTACTTGGTGATGCCATATGGGTTAATTAATACACTGTTAGTCTTCCAGTCATTGGTGAATAATGTCCTTAGGGACATGCTAGGCCCTGGCGTTGTGGTGTACATCAATCCTGGTGTTTTCGAATATGCGGGCTGACCATGTCTCCCTTTGATGCAGGGTACTAGAGCGACTGTTAGCGCATGATCTATATTCCAAAGCGAAGAAGTGTCTGTTTTTTTAGCGAGCAGTCTCGTTTCTCGGGTTCCACATTACTACTCAGGGAGTGGAAGTGGAGGTTGATCGCATGGCGGCCGTGTGTACCACAATAGATCCGGTGTCCCACCAGCAAAACTACGACGTTGGCGGTATGTAGATGTTGGCCATAATTAAAGCCCTGACGGAGTGGAGACATTGGCTCGAGGGAGCGAGACACCCGTTTGTAGTCTGGACTGACCATCGTAACCTGCAGTACATCCGGGCTGCGAGGAGGCTAAACCTTCGTCAGGCCAGGTGGGCGGTGTTCTTTACATAGTTGGAGTTGACGTTCTTTGTACCCGGAATGTACGGCAACGTAAAGGCAGACGCGCTGTCTCGGCACCGCTGATGTTGGAGGTAGACGCGGACATCAAGCGCGCGTTACGCGCAAAACCATCTCCCTCACAGTGTCCTGAGGGACATGTGTACGTGCCTTTGGATGTTTATCTTTAAGCATTAATTGGGGGAGGTCTATAATTTATGCAGATAACTTCTTTATTAACAATTTCCTTCAGTGAAAACACAACCAGTGACAACAATAATGCTCAGCTTATATTGGTAAAATGTCATTATTAAATGTTTTTACTAATCTGCAAGCAAGGTGTTTCAAGGTGGATTCACAAAACACAACATTTTTTAAATGGTCCAACTTAGGGACAGCTGGCTTGTTCGCACGCTGTGAATGTGAGACTGCTAGATGCAATTAGCCTTTCGCCGAGCCCCGCCCCCCTTAGTTACTGGTGCTATGTCCGACTAACAAATAGTCAAACGCGGCAAGCGCGACAGATTGCCATGACGGGAAGAGGTATACCCGTGCGTGTCAGTGACCTTTTTTGGAGCAATACCTCCGCGATATCCTCCAGATCGAGGCAAAAGGGGTTACAGTATGCAGTGGAGGGATATATTCACAATATAAAAATACGTAATGAAGAAGACACGACTACTATCGAGGCTAATGCTTACCGGTCTCAAGCTATATCTGAGAAACCCCATGACCTGTACCTCAAATGCAATCAGCACAGCCTTGTGGACCAGTCATGCTCTTGCACTGCCGGGTAAGTTCTCTTTAATATGTTATTATTGACTATTGCAAGTAGCTATTTTGTTAAAATACAAGGGTTAGGTAGCTAAGACCCAACACAACAGCAGCTAATGTAGTTAGCGTTAGCTAACATGTTAACTAATGTTGGCTAAAAGGCTCGTTAAACATAGCTTAGAGAGTAGGTTAACATTCTGGCAATGATATCCATGGTAATCATAACTTTGGTCCAATTTGTGTTTTTGCCTCTAGTTAGTACATCTAGACAACACAGTTAGCTGTTAGCCTTACCTTTTGAGCAGACGTAATTATGCTTCGTAATGTTCGACACATTTAACTGGGAGTGGGGCCTTCCACACTGTTTGATCCATTGTTGGCACCGCTCACGTTGTGTTTTCGGGCTTTGGAAACGGAAAGAACACAACTCCTTCAAACAATCTCTCGGGGTACCTAGTGTCCGATTTACAAACGCAATGGGCGCACTGCTTCACCATCTTGCTTGGAGTCAATGTTTGACGAACCTGCTCACATAGTAACAGTTGGTATGATGTGTGATTGGACAATGGCAGTTTTTGGGGAGGGGCCGGCGAGAGGTGAATTCAAGCACTAACTATAGGTGGCTCTGAGGCTCAAAAATGTAAAATGTGTTAACATTAACTAAAAAATTTCTGGCATTTCATGTTTTAAATTCTTTGCACTCGTTAAATTGTTAATTCTGACAGCCCCAATAGGTAGTGAAATAATAAATAACATAACATTTGGTTGCGTCCTGCTACAATGCCTTTCTTTTTCTCCTTTTATTATTTATCTCTTAACATGTTTTGAGTCACGTGTCAGTCTGTCGCAATGTAATCACAACAGATCAGGTTAGCAGCGTTTGTGTAAGAAAAAGAGAGAATGTGAGGTATGATCGGCGATCAGAGTGTGGGATTCAGCAAGTTTAGCAATGATAAAATTGCTTTCCATGACCCTGGTCAGCAGCCAACCAACCAGCTGCCCAGCGACAATGATCCCAATCCCCCTGATGATTCACCCCGGCATTTAAAGCTCAACTATAAGATCTCTGGATAAAATAAACCTGCAAAGCACAGAAGGAATCACACACACATCACTTAATGTTGTTCTATCATATATTATTAACTTGTAGTAGCCTTTAGTTAACCTGCCAAAGTCCAAGTCAACCTCGCTACGAATACAAAGTTCATATTATTATTTTATGTATGTATTACTTTATGTAATAACGTAAGTTATTACTGCTTTTCCAGACACCTAATGTGCTTTGCATAGTAAGAAAGTAAAAGTCAACTCATCCTCCACAAATGTCTAACAACAACTTGCAGATGGGAAAACTGTCAAGTGAGTAAAAGTAAAGCAGAGAGAATACAGTGTTAAAATACATTTATATTCCCATTTAAGTATTATTCAATTACCAATTACTAGCATTAATCCATGCATTTTCCTCCAAGATATTCCATAATTGGTAAACATTGCGGTAATCATTTTGAAAATCCACTCTTTTGCCATCCAATTCAAATTAATGAAACGTAATAACTCAATGCTGTGACAATAGTGGTGATGAGACCAAGATAGATTTCGGACCTAATTTGTCGCTGCTTGAATTTTTTTTTATAGTATAGCAAGCAGCCAATGATAGTGGAAAAAATCCCTACAAAAAAGTTTTAAACAGAGACTACTAGAATAGGCCTATTGAGCAAAAAAGTAGTGTATTTTGTGTAAAAACGTACTTCAAGGAAGGATTTTGACATATGGTGCAATGGCCAATTTGCAGTGATTGAGCTGTGCAACACTGGGTGTCTACAACACAAGGTATGGGCATCGAGTCTAACCTCCCCTAGTTTGGACAATTTTAGGTGAATTTGCACTGCCCATTAAAGAGCTTGCCAACCAGTTGGGAACCCAATTGAATACAGGGTGCTGTGGCGCCTCAGCTATGGAGTGGCTTAGACCTCTGCATTATTTAAGAGGGTATGAAAATTAATTTAAATGTCTTTTAATGTCTGTTGTACAATTGGATTTGATACAATTCTCATGTAATTTCCAGTTGGTGTTAATATGTGCAGCAGCTTTAGGGAAGAAGTGCATTTCATCACTGGGCGACAATATTACATTATTCTTCAAAATTTGTTTACAGACCCTATATGCTCTTAGTTTAGTAATGACATGAATCAATTCAATTCAGCGGCCGTTCTTATATTAACTGGTTTTATTCTATACAGAAATCTTATTGATTTAAAAAAAAAAAAATCTATAACTTTAATTACGGTTAGTGCATGAACTGTTTTTACACAGTTTTTTCAAAGAACTATCAAATGTTTGCATATTAAGTGTAATTAGTGTGTACGCGTTATGCCTTCTGCCATTGGTGTGATAGATCCTTAAGTTCGACAGTTTGTCCCCTTCTGTTTTATTCTGGCTCTCAACCTTTTAGTCCTGTGGATATTAATGTGTGGTGTGCAGGCAGGATAAGACACGTTTTTGCGTGAAGGGCGTTTCATAAAGCCAGTCCATTGATATTATAATAACGCTGTGCCCAGTTTTCCAGTTCTTAGAGAATGGAGCTAGTCATGCTCGAGGAGCTCCAGCTCTGCAATGGCTCAGCTCTGCAATGCTTATTTGTTGCATAAACTCTACTTTTTTTGTACATACTATCCCTCTACCCCCTCATCCCTTTAGTTTAATTTATATTGTTCTATTCTTATGTTGCATGTAAGCACCTTCCTGCCACAGTAAATTCATTTTCTGTTCACACATTCAATGGCGAATTATATACATTGACATGATAGCGTATGCGTTCTTCTCTGACAAACTTTAGCCAAGCAGATGCAAAAGTATCAAACATGCTAACATGCTATATTACCATGCTGTTGGTAAGCAACTTAAAGTTCTTTCATGCAAGATTTTTCTTTCTGTGAAGTTAAGATGTGGGGTTTTATGAAATTACAAACCAAGCAGAAAATGGAGGGATAATTGTCACGCTTTGGCAATGCAGGATGGCCGTGCCCGTGAAATCCAACGCCCTCTCCCTCATTTAGCGCACGGACATTTGTTTCAATGTTTCATTGCCTTTACCTGTCTTCCTAATCACCATCCTATTTAAGTTATTCCTTTCCCAGTGTGTATTGTTGGTCTTTGTGTGGTTTTTACCAAAATTACGTTTGCGTATGTCTTGTGTTGTTTATATTTTTTCAGTTATTGTTACCTTTTAATTTAATAAATGTCCTTTGTTCGCACTGTGCTTGTGTCCATCTCCACATTCGTGAGAACAATGTATAATATAAATACATTTGTTATATTTCAGAAACCAATGTTTGAATCTACAGACACAAGCATTAAAAAAGTCATTTTTAAAACCCACCTTTCTTGCATTTCCAGAGGAAATACCGATCTGCCCTTGAGCGTGTTTTAAGCTATCTGCAGCATATTCAAATATACCTTCAAAAGGGGAAAATGTGCATCTTCAGCAGTGTGCCTGTTGACTCAGAGTGCTTCATCTCACCCCCAGCCTGTCGTTCTTACAGATATGAAACCTATGTCCGCGGACTCAACCTTCTTGCTGACAGTTGAAAATGGCTGCAGCCTGCTTCTCTGGCAACTACAGCTTTGATCCTTCCTTGGCATTCTGTGAGCCTGAACCCCCTTTTTTCACCGCTCTGCATTATAACACAAAGGAGATAGGAGAAAGGACAGATATCTCCCCAGAAGAAGGGATATGGACGGATAAAAGCAGGGAGAGAAGAGTTTCCAAGCAATCTTTGAAGTTAGGCTGCATCTATTGACGCTGCAAAGGCTGTTGTGGTGGCCTTTAACAGTTGCTGATACCTGTCATGCTACTCTGTTATAGGAGGCAGATCTGAACTGAGTAATGACAATGTTTTTTTTCAGTGTATAAAAACATCATACTGTATAGGTGGAAATGGCAGAATGCCATGAATAGATACACTACCAATCCACCACTTGATACACAATGAAGGGTTCATTTGTGTTTAAAAAAATCATACTATATATTATCTTTACGTATCTATGTCAGTTCGGGCTTTTTTCAGCGCTCCAATAGGCTACACACAATGTGCATCTTTGTACACACAAATGCATTATATATTTTACCCGAACAACGCCTGTCACATAAGAGACCTTCCAAGTGACATAACTCAGAGATGGTCATGATCGTTTTAGCCTTTCCTTATTGTTTGGTGCTGATGAGCTAAGACACTCCGAGGCGTGTGAAAATACCAAGCACTTGGAGGCGAAAGTAGACCAGGGACCCACCAGTCAGAGAGTTGGAAGAAACAATGCAGTAGATTTGGAAGTGCACAAAAAAACTAGGATGCCGCCAGCAAGGATAGGCGGCTCTGAGTGTCTGACAAGGTCAGTCTATGAGGTAACTAAGGAAATGGACAGTCTTTTAACACCAACAGAAAGCAATGTCTTGTTTGACACTATCATCACAGACAGCGTACCTCCATGGTGTACAACACTCGTATTAGCAGGGAGAGCAGATAACAAGAAATCGTAGTGTTGTAAAGACTCCCAAGTGGGACTGGCACGGAGTGGTTTCAAAGAGTGCTCCTTTGTAACGCTGGTCCAAAAAGAGCGCAGAAGTCCAACAAGACAGCCAGAGGAAGTCGGAAACCGACTTATAAGCCACTCGTCCTCCTTTGCCAGCAAGTCTTCTTGTTGTCTGAATAAGCGTTCTCTCCGAATCCTTCCATTTGGGACGTCTACTAACAGCGCAAAATCTGCCATTGTGCATCATTACGCATTGTGATGGCATGGCTTTTTATATCCATCCATTTGATTGTACAGATGTCAGTTTTAATCTAATTATAAATGGGGAACAGTTCTGCGCAAATAAAATGTGTTGCACCTTTCAAAATGGCTAAGACATGATGAAACACATTAAAAATAGAACCAACTAAAGGCATATACATGAACACTATGAGTATGTAGCTGATAACGACATCTATACTATGAAATACACTTTCCCCAGTGAACAATAAAGACTATATATATATATATATATCCATATCCCCATCTATCCGTTCCGTCAGACGGAGACATCGGGTCAGAGTTTGCGTGAAGGACCGCACATTTTCCCGGCAAGTTTGCTTTTCATAAATCCCAACTATTGTCTAGAGAGCAGCGTCTTCTTTTGTGTGTACGCAGAGGTTATACATGAGGCCACTGTTTCTCCTCCTGTTTTCCTCCATATATTATTAGTACTAGTTGTAAGCGGTTTTGTTGTGCCGTGTATAATCCAGTGTGTCGTGTATATTACCCAGTGTGCCGTGTATATTACCCACTATGCCGTGTATAATCCAGTGTGTCGTGTATATGACCCAGTGTGCCGTGTATATGACCCAGTTTGCCATGTATATGACCCAGTGTGCCATGTATATTACCCAGTGTGCCATGTATATGACCCAGTGTGCCGTATATTTAACCCAGTGTGCAGTGTACAACCCAGCGTGTAGTGTTTGGTTGGTTTTGTGTTGTTGTCATTTTTATGGTGGTTTTAATTGATATGGACCCTTCTGGGTGGCCTGCTTTGAATTTGTTTCAGCGTGACTCTGTCACGCATTGGCACGGCAGGATGGCCTTGCCAGTGAAATCCAACGCCCTCTCTCCCTCGTTTGGCACACGGACACTTGTTTCAATGTTTCATTGCCCTCCCCTGTCTCATCACTATCCTTTTTAAGTTCCTTCTTTCCCAGTGTGTATCGTCTGTCTTTGTGTGGTTTTTACCAACGTTACGTTGGCGTTTGGCTTGTTTCGAGTTTGTTCATTTATAGTTACCTTTTTATTCAATTAATGTCCTTTGTTTGCCCTGCGCTTGCGTCTCCCCATTCGTGACAGAAAGGCCGACCATCCTAAGGACACAGCGGGTGAACGGAGTACTCGGGATTGGCAGCTGACGCGGTTGGATTTTCCCCCCTGCCACATTTAGAGTTCTTTATGTAAATGCATGTAAAAGATGTGTACACTTGAATAAATGATAAGCAAATGCGGAGACAGTTATTTCACTTTTCATATTTCCAACATTAGCTATATTTATACATTCTTACAGTTACAACCTGCCCTTTGTGAGCAACCATAATGCTAATGTGGTGAAAATGAGTTGGACACCTCTGCCCTAAGGAAAATCACGTTGTCAGTTGCACTTGTTTGTATAAGCCATGAGGGTCACACAGATTTTTTCTAATATAGATAGACATGCAGACATGTATAGTGTATTAACATGTATGTAATATTGTGTGAAACCATGTGGCCATTCTGTGTGTATATTATTTAACATAAAATGTTTTTGTTTTTACTTGCCATTATGCTTGTAAAACATGCTACAAGGCAGCTATGAAGCTAGGGGCAGTTACGTGTTGGAAAGAAATCCACTGACTTTTGTGAAACTGAACGTAAACGTTGACTGGCAACTTTTAGACACTGTAGATAACCCCTGCTTTTTGGTGACTTTAGGACCCTAAGAAACACTCCTCTGGCACAACTGGGTTTGAATCTCTTTTTCTGTCTGTAAATATATTTTCTTTTTTTATATAACCTTTTTGTGATCTGTAAGAAACAGCTGGGCTGCCTCGGGTAAAACGACCTGCTTCACACCACAATCCCCCAGAAGCCTCTTTTCCATTTCTTTGCTTCCCTTTCTCACCTTCTCTGTCCGTCAAAGTGTCAGGTTTTGGATCAATAGGATCTGCTATACCAAAAACCAAATGCTATGCAGATGCAGATGCAAGCACACAAACACCCACACACACCTGCAGGGCAACACATGTTTGGTAAAGTTTTTACTCATTCAAAGCAGAAGTATCAAGGAAAGATAACACAGAAAATCCTGCTTGTATACAACACACTATATATAGACTATTGGTCTTCAAAAGCAATAAAGCTAAGATGAACTGATAATGATTTTCCTTTATACCAGACTGAGTACATTGTGTACAATCGTGTCCAGTTGTCGTTGAGTGTTATTCCCATATGGGACAAAAAGATGTCAGATCAATGGAGGTGTTGATGAGCCCAGTCACCCTAATTAGGCCTGCCAGCACAGTGCAATCTAGTTGGTAGCGCGTGGGGAGAAGGAAGATATGCTATGATATACATGAGGTGTTAATAAGCAGCTGAAATCACAACTGGCTGTTGTTGCTACAAGCTGTATCACTTTTAGCCTTTGTGTTTTATTCAGCGTATGGCTCAATGCAGAAATATTGTTCATTTATATCTTTTTCACCTATTAAAAGTTAATACATTGTCTTATGTTTGTTATTAGATTTGGCCAAAAATGATGTTGGTAAACCGCACCCAGAGCTCTATTCCGCTTTTTTTTCTAAAGTGATGCCCTTGCATTTTATATGTCCCCTTGGCCTCCACTAATTCTGGGAAACAGGAGCAAGCCAGATGGGCGCTGACAGTATTAAGTTTCATTTATGGATGTTAACAAAGCGAGAGGGTTTTTCTTTTGGCCTTGAGTAGAGGTCTCCTACGATGGTAAACTTTGAGAAATGACCAAAAGAGGCATTTACCGTATGCACAGGAAAATTAATTTGATGGTTATTTATCCTGGACTTCTGCCGCGGTGTATCTGCGAGCATAATTTTAATTTCTCCTGACCTCTGGTCAGGAAAATATAATAAACATTTGGTTTTGCATTCAGAACTATTTCCACCCCATCATATTTCAGGCACACAAATACACACTTTAATGAGATACAGGAAAATGTATGGAGCACAGAAACCAGAACAGCTTTGTCTGCTTAGAAATGTGTCAGTGATACAGAACTGCTCTATAATTTTGGTGTATAGTAGAACTTCATGTTGGGTTATATCACAGAAATCAACTTTTTGAAGTGCATATTATATATATATATATAATTAAATAGATGAATTCTCATTCATTTTCAATCTAATTTTCTGTCAGTCTGTTTTTACTTGAGGTTGTGAAAGTGTGCACTCAATAGGAGCATCACGTATATGGACAAGCCTAGCCGCCACGCTGCTAGCCTAAACAACACTTGTCCTGCTACATTTATGCCAAGCCACCATGCTGTTCCTAGTGAGTGATACACAGTTGCTTTGGGCAACACCTCGGGCAGCACCTCTGTCTCCACTCTGATAGATATTATTTACTCATATTTTTGGTCTCCTCACACGGAGTAATGCAAGGTCATTATAGGTGAAATCAGTGTACAAAGCAATAGGTGGGCATGTTTGTGTGTGTGTGTGTGTGTGTGTGTGTGTAAACACACAGGCAAAAGGACAATGTGTGTGCTATCCTTGTGTGTATGTATGAATGTGTATGTAAACTCATTACTGTTGAAAAGTAGTGTCATTTCAAAATGTCCATGTTTTCTGTAAAAAAAAACATACATTCAATTAGTTTCAATAAGAAATATAGCAAATCTAATAGGCATTATAGGTTAGAACCGTTAAAATACTACCACCAAAACACCCCCGGACCATCACATTGCCTCCTCTATGCTTGACAGATCAATTACTCCTCTAGCGGATGAGTTGGTGTAGCTCAGTGGTAGAGTGCATGCTTTGTATGTATGATGACCTGGGTTCAATCTCAAGCTTCTCTCAAGTTCGCTGTTGCAAATAAGAATTTGTTCTTGATCGGCCTACCTGGTTAAATAAAATAAAATAGCATCAATACATTTTGTTATGCGTTTCACAAATGTCTGTTCATAACAGTTTTTTACAACATTGCTCCGACCAGTGTCTGCGTTCTATTGTGCAGTGTCTGTGTTATTTTGCCCATCTTAATGTTTTGCTAGTCTGAAATATGGCTTTTCCATTACAACTCTACCTAGAAAGCCAGCATCCCGAAGTCAGCCTTTCACTGTTAACGTTGAGACTGGTGTTTTGCGGGTACTGTGTAATAAAGCTGCAAGTTGAGGACATGTGAGGCCTCTCTCAAACTACACACTAATGTGTTTGAACTTATGCTCAATTGTGCACTGAGGCCTGCCACTCCTCTTTCTATTCTGTTTAGAGAAAGTTTACAATGTCAGTGGCGTTGTACACAGCGTTGTACAAGATCTAGACTGACAATTGTTAATGCTCCATACACTAAGGCCAGTTTAATTGCTTATTGAATCAGCTTTCAGTTTCCAGCGGTTTCCATCTACAATAGTCATTTACAACATTAGCATTAATGACAACACTGTATTTCCAATCAACGTGATGTTATTTAAATAGACATAAGGATAGTTTCTCTTTCTGGACATTTATTAGTGACCCCCAAACCTCTGAATGGTAGTGTATATGTATTCATGCATTTATCTGTGTTTGTGTTAAAGCACAACTTCACTCAATGGTTGACGAAGAGTGTTTGTCAATGCATTTGGACTGAATGTGTTTTTACTCTGAGCGGCCGTAACTAAGCATAAAACCCAAACCCGGAAAGTCGCAAGAGGAATAAACAGCCATCTCCATTTTAAAGGACAGTTGAAGGAATAGCAAGGATGTGTAAGGTGCAGGTTGTAGACCTACTGTATGGATTGAGTTGGGTTTTATATTGCACACAGTAATAGTGGATTTGTATTACGTGTCAAGAGGCGAGATGGATTTCATTTAAAAAAAAGATACCACTGTTGACATATGCCATATGTAGAATTTATATGTAGTGGAGGCAGTACATTTTAATATGTAGTGCATTTTTCACTCACCAGTCCTGTTGTGTCATTCCAGTTCCTACCACTCCTTAGGGGAACCCAGCAGTTCCACTTGTCAATAAACACAGTTACAACGACTATAGAATTTCTCTTGTATTATCTTGTATGTTCTTCTAAAGGATCTGTGCCCAGTTGCATAAAGCAACTTAAGTGTAAGTTTGCCCTTAAATCTAAGGGTGTTGCAGAAAAAAAACCTTAAGTGTTACTTAAGGGTTTCTTTAAGTGAAACGTCATAAACACTTAGAATTTCCCTTAAACGTCTTTTCACTTAAATAATCCCTTAAAAACCGTTAAGTGTTGCATAAAGCTCCTTAACTGTCATTTCCCTAAGTACAGTTTAAGGTTAGGAAAACTTTGCCTTAAAATAGTTTGTGAACACAAAATGAGAAAACATGGCTGAGTTTATGGATCTTGTTCAATATATAGATATGCCAAGGCGAGTTTTTCGCAATAGGGAGAACCCTCTGGACTATCTTAGCGATTAACAACTTCTTCAAGAATATCGCTTTAATCACAGCGGAATTTATGAAATTGCTAACAAACTGGAAGGCAACCTTGACCATGTTACACAGCGCAACCACTCACTACCCTCTGTGTTACAGTTGCTTATAGCACTTCGGTTCTTTGCATCTGGGAGTTTGCAGTCTGTGGTGGGAGGTGTTTTCCACGTTCATAAATATGATAAAATGTATAAATGTCTATAGCTGTTGCAATTTAAAGTAATGTAATTTATAGTGCTATTTAGTATTAATGTTATATATGAATGTGTTAGCTGTATTTTATTTGCTATTATTATTGGTATTTATTAATATATTTGTTCTTGTAATTACATAAATCAATGCAACACTTTTCAGTTCTTTAAATGTATTTATTCGTTAATTGATGTGATAGTTATTTTCCCTTCACTTTGTAGCTGCAACAGTTTGTTATTGAGAATGATGTTATACAGGTCTTGATTCTCCTTCTCCTTTGTAAGTTTTTCAATCTCTAGTTTCAGTTTTATTTTTTGTAACTTTAGGATGTCTCTTAGCAGTTCCAGCACTTCATCTCTTGCAGCAGCTGGAGAGGGTATTTGCTTCTTTCTGCAATTCACGAGTTCGCAATTACATGCCAATTAAGGGATAGGTTTAATGCGTATTTGGCGTGCTGTCCGGAGGGAGGGTTCCGGGCTCGGAATCCGGCCCGGGGCTCCGAGCTCGGAATTTGGCCCGAACCCAGAGTACCCCCCTAACGCTAAGGAGCAGAGGACAGCCGCCGGATTATAAACCCCCCAGAGTGCCAAGCTTGGCAGACTGGCATCTCGAGGAAGGGCCGGCGTTGTTTTTTTTTTATGCGTGGGGGCCTGTGAAGCCGTTCACGGCCTGGACTAGATGGGCCCTGCTGGCCTGTGGACGTGGGGCGTTTGAACGTTTGTTGTGGGACCGATGCCCGCTAGGTATAGTTCCTATTCCGACCGCTGTGAGACCAATGCTCGCTGGACGTACAGAAAAGTGAGTGCTTGCCCGGGAGGTTCTCACGCGGCATCTGCTGGAGACAAAATGCTCGCTGGATGAAAGAGAAACGTAGGAGCTTTTGCTGTGGGACCAATGCCCGTTTGGTATAGATTCCTATTCCGACCGCTGTGAGGCCAATGCTCGCTGGACGGAAAGGAGAAATTTACAAGAGAGTGCTTGCCCGGGAGGTTTTCTCACGCGGCATCTGCTGGAGACCAAATGCTCACTGGATGAAAGAGAAAACGTTGGAGCTCGACCGGGGAAGTTCTCACTCCGTCCGCTGTGAGACTAGTGCTCGCTGGACGGAAAGGGGAAACGCGAAGGGGAAAATGAGTGCTTGCTCGGGAGATTTTCTCACGCGGCATCTGCTGGAGACCAAATGCTCACTGGATGAAAGAGAAAACGTAGGAACTCAACCGGGGAAGTTCTCATTCCGTCCACTGTGAGACTAGTGCCCGCTGGACGGAAGGAAACGGGAAATAGCGAAAGTGAGTGCCTGCCCGGGAGATTTTCTCACGCGGCATCTGCTGGAGACCAAATGCTCGCTGGATGAAAGAGAAAACAAGAGCGCTCTACCGGGGGGGGCTCTCACTCTGTCCGCTGTGAGGCCAATGCTCGCTGGACGGAAAGAGAGGACAGAAAAGGAAAAAAAGGGGTTCTATTAATTAGAACGGAGTTCTATTAATTAGTTAATTTATTTGTCCATTTATCTATTTGTTCATTTGTTTACGAGGGTTTGGTGAGCTATTTTGATATGGGACCGATTTGTCCTGATATAGCTTTGGAAAGCGTCGGAGGACCATCTCCCGAGGGCTTGGATCTGCTGTTGGGAGAGGCTTTTTGGGCTGCTGAAGTTGCTGCCCCGATGCGGAATAAGTGGCATGAAAAGTGTTCTGCTGGAATGCCTGACTGCTGGAGAACGGATTTGAGGTGCTTCTGAAACCAGAAACGTGTCACGGGTTTTCGGGATTCGTCCACGAACAGGGGTTCCAGAGGAGATCTAGTCTGGGATCTTCTCCGTTGCAGGTAAACCCGAATTGACTGGTACGGTTGGATTTGCGAGGTTAAAAATGTAGATGAAATGGCCTTTATTGGTCTGGTCGGTCTTGCTTCGTTTAATCAGAAATGAAATTGCCTCGTCGTCTATCACTGATAGGTCTGAGATGGTGGGGTGGATTTCGGGGTCGAATTTGGAAGTGGTGGTGAGTTCTGAGCACCTGAGGAAGCCGAAAAAGGCTAGGATAAACATAGCGTCAAGTGTGCGGGCGGCACCTTGGGGCTGGTAGCCTGTGCGGAGGGTGTAAATGCATTTGGTTAAGATATCAAGGGTTAAGGGTTGCCTGGCGTCGGTACGGGTGGGCTGGGATGTTTGAATCCCTTTAATCAGGAGGGAGGTTTGTGCGTTGCTTATTCCAGGGGAGGGAGCGTCGTGCATCAATTCATGAAAAAACTGGATGCCGCTCAGATAACCTCTAATGGACCCGGCTTGTAAGCCCTTTATGGTATATAGATAGGAGGTGAAAGACGTTATGGAAAGAAGAGAAAAATCGGGGAAGGGTAGGTTGTAAGAAGCGTGGAATGATTTAAAACTTCTCGTCCGGACGCGCATCTGCGGCGGCGGAGGCATTTGCGGAATGCAGCGAGCGGTGTCCTGAGCGGGAGGTCGACGGAGTTGCCTGGGCCGGAATGCTTAGGGCCCTGCGGGTTTTGCCCTGCCTGCGGGCGGGTTTAGGAGGAGCTTGGAGGGAGACGTATAAGTTATACAGCTCCGCCTTGTCCATTTTCCTGGAGACCTGCGTGTCTGAGTAGCCCAGCGCCGGTCTCAGCCCGGCTACGGTCCACTTCCCGATGGGAGGGATCGTCGGGACGGTCGAGCGGTAGGAGGAGGCCGGGGAAAGAGGTGGTGGTCTTGCTGGGGGCGGCGAAGCCTGGTACCGGCGTCTTGGTGAATGCACGGCTGGTCGAGCCGGAGTGCGGCCGCGGGAAGAGCTCCTGGGTTCAGGAGTGGCGTCCGGCATGGCCGAACTGATCGGAGGACCCGCGACTTGCGGGGGGGCATTCGTGAGAATGCTGACGCCTTCATCGGAGGAAGAGCTTGAATGAGACATAATATCCACGAGAGAGACTATTATGCTGCGAGCTGTCAGCGGAGCGAGGTAAGACTGCTGAGTCTATATGTACCCTAGCCGTTGATTGCTGAGAGCTTCCACCTGTAATTAATTAGCTGATAGTCCTACTCCCGAACCTTGTTAGTAAACCTCATTTCGTGTTTTGGAGGAATTATGAAATATAATATAATACATAATATTGGGGCTGTTCTAAGACAAATTAACAAAACTAAAATAATTGTTACAATGAAGCAATAACTCACTTTGCTGGCTGGTTTGGCGTACTGCTGACGCTCTGTCGGCGTTGAAGCTGCTTTGATTGCTGTACAGGTCAATCAAAATTAGTATTTATACAAATAAAAAATATATATTTTATTACGCCTCTCGTGATCTTCATATCGTTTATTCTCAGCAGTGATAGGCTACGTTTTATTTAATTTAAGACAATAATGTTCTCTCACTCCGTATATTCCTCTGGTTGAATTTGAATATCAGCTTCGCTCCCTAAACCGCCAGGGATGCCAGCCAGGACAGGTGAGCCCGGACCAGTTTTGTAGAATCTGACAAATCTGTTGGCGGCGGTCCTCCACCTGCAGTTTTGTTATTGTTAGCCCTCTGTGATATGGTAACAAAATGCACTCGGTACAGAAAAAAAACTCAGAGCGTTTTTTTTTCTTACCAGTTTTGTTGGACTCCCTCTTATGAAGGCTTATTTATTTTTTTGCCACCACAGAGACGTTTTCATATTTTTTTATTACCTCTGAAACCGTCCTCTTTACATCTAAATTCCGTGCGTTGATTTTTTTTCTGTTATTTCCTCCCTGTTTTTAGTTTTTTGGCAGCAGTTATAATGGCATTAAGTTTGCTTCTTAAAATACATTTTCTTTTCCCATATTCATCAAGAAGAATACACTTCTCATCCTCTGTCCAATTTGGCTTTATTTTTTGTTTACCGTATACATTTCTTTATCTAACGCTACTGTATCCATTGTCTAGAGTTAATGTGCGTCTAGCGTTTCTATGGCAACAGTAGATATTTATAACGGCAAACCTGCATTCGCTGTCGTGAAACACTTAACGATTTCACTTACCTAAGAGAACTGTTTAATGGATTATATGCAACACCCTTAAATCATTCTCTTAGGTAAGGGAAAATCGCCCCTTCAGTATCATACTGCTTTATGCTACTGGGCACTGAATATAAAGAGTCCCAATGCCTTTTTAGGTCCTCTGTCCTGACCTCTAGCACGGACTTGTGGTCAATGAACATGGATTCCAGTTTTGACTGGAGGGAGACAATGATGGTATTGGAATTTTTTTGTAGTAAATCATTTTTTTTTTGTTCGTATTATTTATAGCCATATAAAGATTCCATTAGATCTTTTGAACATTTTTTGCACAGAATGATCAAAAAAGGGTTCAGTATCTACCAAAATCATGTTCCGCTGTGGTTAAAGCATCGATCTGCTGCTATTTATAAATAATTATATGGAAGAAAATCTGTCTCACCAGATTCTGAAACTGAATTTCTAGCACTGAATTTATTTGCATTGAATTTCTAGCACAGATTTTTTTTTTGCATTGAAATAATGCATCTGAATTTTATTGCAAACTTTCTACAAACAGAAATTAACTTAATTACAAACACATTAAACAGGATTAAGACACAAAAAAGTATAAAATTACGAACATTTGAATAGACATTGATACGGTCAACTACATTAAACGTCCCAGAGAGAGTTTCTAATGACACGCCCACGTCGCATCTACAATGTCCAGTTAACACCAGTTAACATGATCACCAGTTAAAACGTAACACCGGAACTTGATACCTGGAAGTTGGTTGGAGTTGAGACAGAATTGATTGCTTTTCCTTGGTATCCCGGATGTTGATTTTGAATTTCTAACACAGAATTTTTTTGCACTGAATTTCTAACACAGAATTTTTTTGCACTGAGTTTTTAACACTGAATTTTTAAACAATTAATTTTCTTGCACTAAAATTTCTTGCATGTAATTATCTTTTGTAGAAAGATTTTCACTACTTAAATAATTCAGATGATTTATTTCAATGCTAAAAAATTCAGATGCTTTATTTTCTTCCATACAATTACTTATCTTTTATTAAAGGACAAGCTCTAGGTGATTGCATCCAAAACATCATAATCTGATGTTGTGATTACCTTTAAATATCTGTATCTAAAAACGCTTCAGTCATAAAATGTGAATGCAGCCCAATAGACACACGCTTGATCTAAACACATTACAAGCTAGAGAGAAAGCAAAAGACACTGGATGATCTTTAGGTCCAGGTTGTGTCAGTGCAAACCGAGGCCCATCGCTGTTCACTGTCATTCTCCATTATGGTTTCATTTGGCCAGTGAGATGCTTTATCTGCTTTAGGGTCAATGGATAAGTGTCTAACCTTCTTTCCAGTCAACCGCTCCAGGCCAAGGAGAAAGGTAATAACAATATTATCTTTCACTCAGAGCATTTCTCTTTTTCTCTCTCCGGCGCTTATATTAATTTTCATTACACATTTGTGTTTTGATAAATTTGATTTTATTATGCGTATATTGCGGGTATTTTTCAGTACTGAAATATTCTCAATGTAGCAATTAAAACCTTTTAATTAAAAATATATATTTTCCAATGTAAGGCTAACCCAATAAGAGGGCCAGGAGACTCACTCTCTTAACTGGTATTAATGATTTTACTCTCTGATTACTGGCCAATGAGTTGAACAAATTGAGATGTGGGAGTTTGTACTTCGGAAGACACAAGCATTCACATTTTCATGCAGATACAGGAAGTGTGTGTTTGCATTTACTCATGTGAATGTATCTGTGGGTGTGCGTGTGTGTGGTGCTCTGAAATGGCCCCGCACATTGGCAGAAATACTTTCACAGAAAAGTTACCTTCACAAGGATGAGTACAAGACCAGTATGCCAGCCACAGCTGTAAAGACATAATGAGGAGAAAGAAAATGGAGACACTTCTTAGAGTGAGATTTTTGATAGTCGCACCCGGGGCTCAAACCTTTATGGGGCCTTAAGCAGAATTGATTTAGGGGCCAATACAATTGATTATTCTCAATGGTTGGTAATTTGATACTTAAATAATAAAATACCTAAATAATGACATAATAAACAGATGGACCTGTAACAACATAAAAATAATGGTTCATAAATATTCTTAGAAATGTGGGCGTTTACTACTAATTAAAGAAAAAATGTCATTCAGAAAGCATCTTAACCCTTACAATAGGTCTTAAGATCAAAATTGTTAGGAGCACGGACAAGTACTTTTAAGAGGCTTAAGAGTTTCTTTAGCAGAGGAGAAAATGCCAGAAAAACGAAGAGAATAAATGTGTTGCAGACAATGGATGACAGTGAGTTAATAAGACGCTATAGATTAGATCGTGCAGGGATCATGTTTGTGACTGATCCTATTTGAGACCTGCTAACATCTTCGACACAGCGCAGAAATTCCATAGCGCCAGAAATGAAAGTAATCACTACATTATGATATTTGGCAAGAGTGGGAAAATGCAACAGTGCAGCAGTGATGATATGGGTCTGTCACAAACTTCTGATAGCAGAGTGATCCCACAAACAATTACAGAACTTTCAGAACCTCATATTGTGTCGCAGGTTATTTTGTTTCCACTGGACGTTCCCAGCTTGCAGGCTCAAAAAACTGCATTTATAAATATAGCAGGATTCCCTGGTGTTGTCGGAGTAATTGATGGAACCCACATCTGAATTATTGCACCGTCGGAAGATGAGGATGTGTATGTTAATAGAAAGAGGTACCACAGCATAAACCTTCAAATGTTTTAATTTTTTCATCATTCAAATCAAATACCTTATAGAGAATTAACAGCATTGTAAATAAAAAAAGGATTTGTATACACATATATAATGTGTGTGTGTATATGAGAACGGTCAAATAGGAAAAATTACAGATGTAATTTCAAAGTGAAGGCTTAGAATAGACCCTATACTTAAAATCACACTTTTTTTCACTTCTTGGACAACCAAACAATCACAGTCTTCAAAAGATTGTGTCATACATAGCAACGGGGTCAGCCCCGCCTCACTAAGATGAACGTTTTGGTCTTTTAAATACTCCGATACAGATCGGTCCCGAATCGCTCTTAAGATAAGACTCTTAAGATAAGGCTAAATTTAGTTTTCTGAGAGAATTCTTAGAATCTTTATAAATATGGGCCTAGGTTCCAATGTGTCTGCTCCTAAAGATTTCTTAGGGTCTAGTTCTAGTAACGCATCAAGAACTTCCTTGCTTGAAAATTGTCTGAAAGAAAACCCACATTCTCAGTATCAGCCAACAGAGTACCTCCAAAAAAATCCATGGCCCATATGTATAAAACTTCTAAGAAATGCTCTTAAGAATAGTCTTAAGCTTTGACTTAAGGGTCAGAAAATACTTAGTAAAGAGTAGGACTTTTCTAAGAGTAGGAGACTTTTATATATATTATATATATAAGACTGATTCTTAAGCGCTTTCTGAAGTGGGACTTAAGTGCTGTGAACTAAGGACTACAATGATGTGAACCCAAAATGTCCGCCCTGAACCTCTGAATCAGCCAATAGTGAGCCTGCAAGGGTGAGGTCACAGCAGCATGACAAAATTAATTCATTATTTAATTAAGACATATCAATTATTTCAATTCATGTAGAATAATTGATTTTTGCTTTGTGCAAAAAAAAAAACAAATATGTACATGCATTTATTTCACATAATTTTAATAGAGTTTCAACACATTAATTAAATGGACAAATGTGATGCTATTTAAGTAATTAAGCTTATGAATCACATAATTAAAAATTGCACTCACAGGTCACAGCTGTATATAAAGGAAAGACAAAAGTTGCAAATTGTTAAAAATGGATGCAAAAAGAAAACCCTGACGATCAAGCCTGTATTGTTTCATCAAATCTCTGTCATCATATAATTCCAACACATTCTTACATTGTTGGAAACTACGCGGCCTCCACCTCTCTGCTGCCATCTTGTTACTCCTAACTGGTTAAGAGACCTCTCCAGCTGTCTTAAATAATTTAGGAGCTGAGACCTAGTCTTAACACTTAGGAACCTTTATGAATCACACTTATTCTTAAGAATAAGAGTAAAATGACGTCATTCTTAGAATTTTGACACACTTAAGACAAAAAAATTACTCTGAGCAGCTTTATACATACCGGCCCTGACTTATACTTTACTGAAAGTTGCTTTTAGCTGCTTTATAAAAGTCTCCTACTCTTAGAAAAGTCCTACTCTTTACTAAGTATTTTCTGACACTAAAGTCAAAGCTTAAGACTATTCTTAAGAGCATTTCTTAGAAGTTTTATACATACGGGCCCTGGTCAAAAATTTTAATTTTGATGATTTAGCTACTGAATCAAATATACAGCTTGCAGAATTAAAATGGCGATTAAATTTTGTCATGTTTATCAGTGATGGTGTCAGAGTGAATTAATTTCATTCTAAGAATTCTCTCAGAAAACTAAATTTAGCTTTAAATCTTTTACGTAGGAGTCTTATCTTAAGAGCGATTCGGGACCGATCTGAGAGCAACTCTGAGTATGGAAAAGACAAAAACTTTCATCTTAGTGAGACGGGGCTGACCCCGTTGCCAGTGTTGTGCATGAACGCGTTCATTGAACGATAGTTCATGAACGCGTTCATATTTTGGGCGAACGTGAACTGAACGTACTGCTTTACTGGCTGATGAACGTTCCTGTGAACTCGTTCATTCTGGTGTCTTTAAACGGCACGTTCTATTAGTTTACCCTCGTTTAATATGATGCCAGATTTCTATAGTGCCTTCTTTGCGCAAACCCGGAAACAACAGATATTAATATGTATCGGAAAAAACACCCAATCTGGCAACATCAACCACTAGTGTCGCACCGCCGCATCATCATTAAAATAAAAACCAAAAGTATCTATGAGCGACAAAGGAGCAAGGAGGCGTCGAATTGTACTTTTAATGAGTTTTATGACAAGGTCGGTGAGGATGGGCAAAATCAGACGTTTTTGTGCAAACTTTGCCCGCCGGGTTTTAAAAATAAAATCCGCACATCAATATCATCCAAAGCAACCTGAAACGGCATATTGAATTAAAGTACAATCAACGACAAAAACCTGATAACTGCCTACAGTAGCGGCTCCGTTGTCATCTCCCAGGCGCAGCTGGACAACCTGGTGGTGCAGTATATTGTCGGAGACCTGCAGCCTTTGAGTAAAGTGGAAAGCCCAGCTTTCGTTAACTTAATTAAACGGTTGCAGCCATCCAAAAACGTGCCATCAAGAAAGAAGGTACAGACACTGTTAAACCCACAAAACTGTTAACCCCATAAAACACAACACTGCCCTGCCCTCAAGCGCTCCAGTATGAGGCTCCTCAGCATGTGGTCTAATATTCAGGTAGGAATAAACAGTGATTATATTACAATATAATAATTACAGTAAATACCCAGTCTCAATCAATAGTTATTGGTGATATTATTATAGTTCTGGTTTTCAATATAAACATGTCCAATTATTTCAGTGATTGCCTCAGCTCACAATTGCTTTAATAGATATTACTGTGATCATTTTTGGCATGATAATCATGATGTTAACATTTCTTGTTCTTCATGTCTGTGGTTCTATATGGGCTCTGGCAATAATATGGAAAAAAGAACTATAAATGAACTAGTTCAAAATTTGAACTATGAACTATGAACTGAACTAGTTCATTTTAAAATGTGTGAACTGAACTTTGAACTAGTTCATGTAGAAAGTGAACTTTCCCGACACTGCCCGTTGCTATGTATTACACAATCTTTTGAAGACTGTGATTGTTTGGTTGTCCAAGAAGGGAAAAAAAGAGTGATTTTAGGTATAGGGTCTATTCTAATTATTGAAATAATTGTTATGTCTTAATTAAATAATTTATTAATTGTGTCATGCTGCTGTGACCTCACCCTTGCAGGCTCACTATTGGCTAATTCAGAGGTTCAGGGCGGACATTTTGGGTTCACATCATTGTAGTCCTTAGTTCACAGCACTTAAGTCCCACTTCAGAAAGCACTTAAGAATCAGTCTTATACTTTACTGAAAGTTGCTTTTAGCTGCTTTATAAAAGTCTCCTACTCTTAGAAAAGTCCTACTCGTTACTAAGTATTTTCTGACACTTAAGTCAAAGCTTAAAACTATTCTTAAGAGCATTTCTTAGAAGTTTTATACATACGGGCCCTGATCTCGGGCTTCGAATATCCATTGAATATCCAATAACGAATATCCAACCAACTTGACCTCGGTTTCTTAAGTTTAAGATACAAAACCGATGGCTAAAAATTGGAAGTAACTCGCTAGCTAGTTTGTTAGTTTTGCTGCGTTAGCTACGTTGTTTGCGCACGCGCAGTGACCTAAGTGTCAAAAAAAGTCAGATGTCATCTGATGTCACGCGATCTACCCACAGTACCTTCGAGATCGACTAGTAGATCGCGATCAACGTATTGAGCACCCCTGCCGTAGAACAACAATCAACAACAAGCATAAATGAGGCTAGCAGTTGTTTTAATTACTTTGCTCGCCCTCAGTCAGAAGACTGTAACATTTTTTTTCCTATCATCCACAGCAGACATGTAAACTAGCAAAGGTTTTTAACAGCAAGAATGGAACCAACCGTAAGTGGTTGAGTTACTGTGAAGAAAACCACTCTCTGTACTATACTATTTGTTTGGCATTTGCACCCGTTGTCAGTGAAAGCCCTTTCATAAAAGGAGGTATGAAAGCTTGGAAACATGTTCACCAAAGGGTTGAGGAACATGAAAAGGGTAAAATGCACAGAGATAGTGCAGACACTTACTTTGTAAATGCAAAAAAGGCAGATGTTAAAAAGCCTACTAACTAGCAACCAAATGTCATTACACCGTGAGCAAGTAAAGAAAAAGCGTCAGGTGATGGAGCGCATATTGGATGTCACTAAAGTTTTAGGCAAATGTGGCCTTTGTTATCGGGGAGTCAAAGAAGAGTCTGCCTATACCTTAGAAAATGTTGCTGTTAACCATGGTAACTTCCTAGAATAGATTCTACTTTTAAGCAAGTATGATATCTGCCTTCAACAGCATGTTAACAGTTGCATAGAGAAAAGTAAGAAGCCCAGTGGGATAGGCTAAAGAAGTCTCCTCTGGAGAATTTCATTGTCAGGACCGCCAGTGAGATGCCACAGGGAAGTAAGGAGGGTTGTTTGGCTGGACAGGAAGTGCAACTTAATTGCAAGACATGTTCCTCCTGCAAAAACTGTGCCATTTGTGTGTACCTTGTACTCTCACAGTACAATATGTTAACTGAGGCTTGCCATGTGATTGGACTAGCCTACAAGTTTATGCTTACACTGTCCATCATTGCCTTACACTATACATTAACGAAAGTTATTTCTCCTGAAATCCATGGCATGTTTTCCCTATACCTTTGTAAAATTGTGAGCGTGGAATGAGACAGACATTTGGCACATGGATGGTAAATTTTCACTATTTGGCGAACATAATCTCTTAGATAGCGACTAGGTCCATTTCACAAGAATTTCCAATTGTAGAATTAGTGCGAACTTCGATTGCAATAATATACAGCTTTTATGACTGGGACTTTTGACAAGCCAGCTGATACCTACTACCCAGGGACGGACTGGGACTAAAAAACCGCCCTGGACTTTGACAAGGCCCGGCCCAAAGCAATCAGCATGAGAAAACTTTTCAAAAGTAAAAGCACAACATATTTTCTTAATATTAGCTACTGCATGTGGCATTTTACAGCTAAAATGTTGAAGTTTAGCAGTTTTAACTACATCATACACATGGCCAAAAATATAATTCAGAAAATAAAAGCTTAAAACAATTTCTAAAGATATATTGTGGCATCTGGTGGGGTGAATCGAACAAGCGCCTTCCGGATCCACAGCCGAGCACCCTAACCACTACTCCAAACAGATTAGTAGGGAAACAGGTGATGACTGCGAATTTTTTACACAATTGTAACGTGTGTTTTAGATGACTTCCAAGAAGACGGGTCTCCATTGGTCAGTAGATTGCATTCTTTGAATTTCATTTGTCTATGTAACGATGGCAGACATACTGTATAAATGTAAAATGTCTAGGAACAAAACCCAATACTATGAAGTGAGTTTGTGAGCATACCACCCGAGGCTGCAAAAAGCCACGTTCCGGCTGCCCAGCCATCGTGATAATGCAATCTGCTGCTCGAAATCCGGCTGATCAATGGAGACCCGTCTTCTTGGAAGTCATCTAAACCCCGCCCACACGTTACAATTGTGTCAAAAAAATTCACAACTGCAAAAAAAGAAACCGAGAGCAAAAACCTGAACTCGCAACTGCAGAAAAAGACCGAGAGCAAAACCCATGGCAACATAAGCAGAGATAGAAAAAAAACTGCAATACATTTGTCTTTGCATTTAAAACGTTTTGATTTCTTGCGGATCTCGATACCTTTTCGTGGATGTTTTGCATTCAATATTAATTTTTTTGTTTGCAATACATATTTTTTGGTTGCAATAGTAATAATTTTGCTTGTTCTTTTTGAGACAAATGTAACACCATAGGTGGGGTGTGGTGAGATACCTCCCTGAAATTACTTTTTGCAGGCTGAGATGCCTTACAATGTATACTACTGTAGATAATAAATCTTTACGGTACCAGTCCAGAAGTTGGGCAAGTAGTGTATTGAGCAGATTATTATTGCACTGTTACTACTCCCCTATTACCGCTAATGTCCAGGCGCTTGGACTCATCAGACTCCAACATAATGATCTCTATTGGACATACACATTTACAGGACAGGCTAAATGACATAGGGAAGGAAATCTACTAATCTCTAAATCACTGAAATATGTGAAGCTAAACCAAAGCAGCAGTATCTCATTAACCCAATTATGCTATTGAGCGTCCGAGCTACGAATGTGATCCAACACTAGAAAGTGACACCACACTCCACTCTGATAGCATGCAGTTCCACATGACCTTTATTATGATGTATTTTCCTGCATTAATGTTTTTATTGCTAGAAACCATGGAGGAAGGACCCCTGTCAGACCCTAGTTTTTTACGCTGCAATAGCTTGGTTTGAACTGTTCAATATGATGGAGATGTAATCCATGAATACTCGCATGGAATTGCATGGGCGCTACATCTGTTGACCCTGTTAACCCTCCCTGGTCCAATGAAAATGTGTCAGTGACCGCTTCAAAAGAGTAATATTTTATTTCCTACATCTACTTGGTAGATGTATAATGTATATATGCTATATACTATGACTGAAATTGAGACATATAGGTCATTTGTCTATAACACCATATACACATTTGTCTGAACAGCTACTTAAATTAAATGGTAAGGAAGTGGTAAACTCTCCTTGATGTTCACCAACTGTTTCTATCCATAAAGGGTTACATTGCCTGTCAAACCGTATTTTTTACTTCCCTGATAAAAAAGGGTCATTTAAAAAACTGGTTTTGAACAGCATCTGCAACCACTATTTGTTTTACCATATTATAACCTTGTCATGGGTGTAAACCTTATGCCATACAATACATTATCTCTGCTTTATCAACAGAGATCAGATGGAGGACTCTGCAAAACCCACTCAGGCATACCTAAACGCTGTCAGAGATCTGTCCCTGATTTTGACACAGACCTCTGGAAAGGACTTGCATGTATGATTATGTGCATAAATATGAGTACTTTATGCCTATGGTTCAATTAAATCACTGTGGCGCTTATAAATGAACTCTGCGGAATGTCATTATATGACCTCTGTTCACCCCGCTCATCAAACAGTGCCACTTTCCCCTCCAATTTTCCTCTCCACATTTTCTATACGAGAAAGGTTGTCTTAGCAGTGACACATGTTCGTCATAAGCAATTATTTAATTTTTATTTGTATAAAGAATATTACCATATAATAATACCATTTCGTCCTTTACTTTAATGACATGACAGTATGAAGCAGAAGTTAGGCAGATGGCTATAAAAAGGAAGAGAAAGAAGAACAACACAAAATGTCCCATGTGTTGCCAGGAGGAATTTGTTGTCCTAAGTAAGAGCTTAGAAAGCTACACCAAACTCAAGCACTTATGGATTTCCTACAACAAATTGTGACAGCATGACATAGTGTGTGATAAAGCTTTCAAATATACCTACAGTATACCAAATTTAAAAAAAATGTAGGGTTCAACATTCGTTCTGTAAAGCACAATGAGTTGTCAGTCCCCATAACACCAACCACCTTGCTCGTATGACCACTCCTGAACTGACTGCACCGTACAAAGCCGACAAGAGAATTGTTTCAGAATGCACGGCGTACCTTGTCTGCCTAAACTTTGAATGAGAACCAGAAGCTACTGCAAAGAGAAAAGAGGGCACAAAAATGGCCATATGTCGTAATTGTTCTCAGCATACTGTGTAGTGCAGCTCTTAGAAAATCTATGAAATGTCTACTATCATACTATGGAGAAACTTGATTAACTTTGAAGTCAGTGCCTTGGAATCCAAATTAATTTGGATCGACGTTTAGGCTTCTCGCCATTACCTGAGGCAGGACTCATTAAGTTAAGGAATCGCTGTTCAGCGCTCATCATGTGTGTACTAAATCTAGACTAAACTGATCCAAGGATACCGTTTGCTTTATGGCTCTGATGGATACCTGTATTAGTCTCTTCCACTAGTACTGGAGGTACTAATAGTTATTCAGTACACTTGTGTTGGATATGTTTTATTGGTTCATCAGTTACTCGTAGGATCTAAAAGCAAGGTAATAATTCTCATTAGTGACAAGACCCCACAAGATAATCAATTCTAAGAACATTTTCTATTTCATGTAATCAATAATTTGCTTTGTTGTGGTCTGTATTTAGAAAGAGCATTTTTTTATCTGTATACTTATCCTCTTGGCTGAACCGAGAATGTGTGTGTATTCATGTATATTACTATCCTGGCAATAAGAAACAAGCACGTGTGTGGCGTGAAAATGTGATTCCAAGTGTGTCTATTGTCTTTTTATTTATATTTGTATTTTTTGAAGAGAAGTCACAGACATATCTGTACACCACCTAAACTCTTGATCAACTTGAGTATCTTATTTTTACTGATAAAAATATATCTTCAAAAGAAGAAGAACAGCTCTAAGAACAGCATGTGTTTATAGTGGAAAAAGTCACTGGAAATGTTAAACCTTTACAGTCCAGCATATTGGTAATGCTTTCTCTCACCTGCGGCTTATTTATGCCCATTATTGGGTTAAAGAGTTGCTACGCCGCACTTCTTTGTCATTTCTGCTAGATATCATCAGTCCTGATATGAGGGGTAGGTAGGTTTTCAAATAGATCCACGGCCTTTGAATTAGGACCTGAAAGCCAGCCTTTGTAGTGAAGATTCATGATTTAGAAAAATCAATCTGCTTGAGTATTCTTACCGGACTAAATCTAGTTACCTAACATTGAGAAATACACAATATTGTAATGCCATGGCTATTCTGCCACAGAGGCAATTCTCTCTAACATTTTCTTCACTAGAATCCGATAATCACAGTGTTGGATTTGTCTCCATTCTGCTTAAACATCGACAATAGCAACTATAAGTAAATGGAACTGAAAACATAATACAATGACCAGGCTCTTCACCACTGCTATTTCTTGCAATAGAAAAGTCAACTGAAACTGACTTAATATGGTATACAAAGTAGGGTGTGATTTACTCTATTCACAACATCATAACCTGAATGCCATGACAAAAGTTTGATAGAACTTGGATTAACAGTGATACAAAGCAGAACAAAGAAGTACATACAAAGAAGTCCATTTTTACAGTGCCTAATAAGTACATGTGAAATTCAAAGGGAGAATAAACAAATTGAAAATTCTCATCATGCGGACATCTCTCTGTTAAGAGTGAGGAAGTCTTTGTGCAATTCAGCCACAGGGAAAACCAACAAAGCGATAGATAAGTGGGTTGGAGTGGGCACATTTAGTTTCAATGTCACTTCAAAGCAATGTGCTCTTTTCTAGCAATTGTTCCAGAGAAATCTACCATTATTTAGTTTAAAAAGAGTGAGAGGCGGAAAATGGAAATTGGTAAGAATTAGAAAGCAAAAGAAACAAAGCCAAAGAAGGGAGGAGGGATTTTAGAGAGAGTGAACAAGCGAGGCAGCAAGAGAGAGCAAGATAGATAGACGGAGAAAAAGAATGAAATGGGAAGGGGGAGCAGAGGAGGCTGTAGGAAAACGGGTGGACTTGTAGGAAGCTAATGAGCCTACCAAGGGGCACATTAGTTATTTATTTCCCAAGCTTGTTTCGGTAAGAGAAGGGCACAGCAATTAGCTTTGAGGAGTTAGCATCCCCGGGCGCTCTTATGCTTTGGCTACGAGGGAACAGGAGCGTACACTGTCCAAAATGCTAAACATCCTGTAGCAAGAACCTTGCACGAGAGAGAGATGGGGGAGTTTGTTGCACACAAGGGGGAAGAGAAACACGTCACGCTTGTGACCCGGAGCGACATCTTCAAATCATATGGGGCCAGCTGGGCTTCCGTTATGCATAAAAAAGAAGAAGAGAGAGATGGTGTCTGATTCAGACGAGACACAGAGAAAAGGCCACGTGGACTCAGGGGACTAGGAGGTAGTCAGAGTTGGCCAGAGATCCTCATTTTTAGTGGCCTGTCCCTGCCTAGAGCCATCTGCAAAAAATGTCCCAGTCAGCCAAGAAAGTAAATCTGAAATGAAATTCAAGAAGATTATGTCAATCACAGATTTCAGTCTTATAATGAATCAAGATTTTCTAAATGTAACCATGTTTGCTACCTTATGCAGGTGTATTAGTAGCAAGGGAAGTAAGATTGCGTCCACTGCATTCACAACAATATATATCCAGAAAATGTTGATCAGCATTAGGCTTCCAATATTCAGTGAGGAAAATGTAAATCATTTGATGTAAGACTGGTTTGTTGTCAACTAAAGTATCACGTTATAAAGTATATGATGCTATCTGACTGAGTCGACTTCCAATCTGCCTAACCATCAACCCTACCGGTTGTCCCTCTGACTGGTCATTTATTTGACCTGGACTATTTTATTAGACTCTCTGCATTTAAACAATGCATTTAATAATTATTCAACTATTATAAGTTCACCCAGCACAGTCAGAAGAGGACTGGCCATCCCTCAGAGCATGGTTCCTCTCTCAGTTTCTTCCTAAATTCGACCCAACAGGGAGTTTTTTCTAGCCACTATGTATCAACTTAGTTAATGCGTGCTCTGTCCGGCTGGGTGTTTGTACAAGCACTTCGTGACAACCTTGTTGAACAGGGATTTAATCTTGAGTAAATCAAAAAATTTGTCTTGATTAATTGGTTGGATTCTTGGTTATGTTGTGGATCCATATGTGTTAAGTGATGAGACCATTATAAAGAACTCCACCCTCTGGAAATTACCAACAAGACTATTGGCCAAATATCTGCTCACCTTACAAACATAAAAACATTCAAACATCTGCGATATGTGTGATTTGTTTAAAGCACCGGAACTAATGGTGTTAATCTTAGGGAAAAAGCATTTATTCATTACGTATCTATGGTACCATTTACATTTACGCAGTCTCTCAACTAGAATGTTAGAAAGATCAATAACTACGGTGGCCCACAGGTGCACAACACAACAACATTAGCGAAGCAAACAAAAGTTGAAAACACAACAACATTAATACACAACACGACGACATTAACAAAAACAAAACATTTATAAAAACGCTGCATTTCAAAAAACAATCAACTACTCACATCACCACAACATTAACTGAGAACACAACAGTATTAGCCCAAAACACAACAACATTAGCCCAAAACACAACAACATTTGCAGAAACGCAACATTTGCAGAAACGCAACATTTGCAGAAAAGCAACATTTGCAGAAAACGCACAACATTTGCAGAAACGCACACTATTTGCAGAAACGCACAACAGTTGCAGGTGGGCCACCGTATATAACAACATAACAGGATAAGCCGGTAATGTCTGAAGCAGAGATATTATACCTATGCGAATTACATACCACACTAAAGTAATAAATAATTAATTGTCACACATTCACTCTGGTTAAGGATACAATCCCACAAGTCCAGATATCTGAAAGAGTCTGGGATTTGATGTGCAGAAGAGACTTGCTGCTCTCTGTCCCTGCATGACGGAGACTGAAGGCTATGTGACCTGGCTGGAGAGTAGCATGTCATCCAGCCCCTAGCGACAGCCTTAGCAAACAATCAGGGCTCAGGTCATGGGGGTCAGATTGTTTAAAAGCAGGTTTATGGTGCACCCAGAATTTCCTGCACCTGTAGTGGGGGATTGGAAGTGGAGTGTGCAACCTAAAAAAGTTACGAGAAACTGATAACAGCTACTAGTTGAGACTTGAACAAGTATGATTACCTAGGCAAAAACCTATGCTAAAGGAAACTAAACGATTTGCAATTCAATTGCACAACACTTACAAGGCCCTTTAAGAATCCAATTGATTCTATTAAGGTGTTATGATGAATTGGTTGTGTTTTACCTCCAGAGACCCTTAAAGACGGTAAAAAGAATAATGTATTATAATATTTCCCAGGATACTTTTTAGGATGGTTTATTATAACTGAAAACATTTTGTGTCATCTTGTCCTTCAGCTGAATAGCTAAATTCTCACCCCATATATTTAAAAAAAAGCTGTACTCTGGTTGAGCTTCGGGTTTATCACCCAAATTATGATTGAAATTTGCATAGAGGGGATGTCAAACACAGAAGTGTAGTGGAAGAACAATGTGATGCTTACAGATTAGTGCTTAAATATTTGGCTCTGACGAAAACATGTGTTGTAGCTGAATACAACAATGGCGTGCAAAGATGTTTTATAATGCACATGGTCCTGTCTCTGTATTATACCTTTGTATTCTGTGTTATGTCATGTTTGATGTTTCGTATGGACCTCAGGAGAGCAGCTGCTACTGCAATAGCTAATGAGGATCATAACAAAATCCCATGTTACGAAATACCTGATTTCAAAACCAACATTCTTCTATGTCTATTTTTACGCTTTTATTGAAGGATACGGCCAAACAAGAGAGGACAGTCACTCTATTCTTAAATGTCAACCCGCCAACATGCTTATTAGACCCGAGTCCTTCCCATCAAGGGAACAAAACAGAGATGCCTGTAGAGGTGGGCGGTGACAAGAAGGGCTTTGTCTGCGGCAAAACGAGTCTGATTGAAATTATACACCAGTGACAAGCCATGCGATAAACACATTTGTGCAAACCGTAATAGGCAGACTTCGCTACAAAATACATTGCTGTTGATTCTAATACGGCGAATCTTAAAAGGAACTGTGCTGTGTGTTGTAGTGTATATGTAAATTAGAAAATGATAGGGCACATTAAAATATCCGCTGTTGAATCAACAGTGACAGTGTTACATTTAGCACAGGGGTGTGTACTTGTGTGTACGTGTGTACTTATGTGGTTCATTTTTATTGTAATATGCACACTACTGATGCTGTTTCACATTGCCATTATTATTAAGGCGAACAATCAGACGGCTTTTATGAACTCAAGGGCATCTTAAGCTGAAGTAGACATGCACACTGTACGTTTCTTTGTTATAATTATTGGCATAAAACCAAAGGGCATCAATAACGGCTGTTTTGGTGGGGTGTTTTTTTGCAATTCATGTTTTTAGGCAGTTACTGGAGTTCAGGTGATGTTGCAGTTTTGAGTGCAAACTACTAGCTTCAGCATTTTGAAAAGGTACTGAAGGTGGGAGAGACAAGTAGCTTCTAAGCTCGTTGGAGCATTTAGCAATTTGAGGATGGGAGTAAAGACAACAATCTTAAATAGTGAAGGGTACATTGCTTGTTGTGAAGAATGTGTAATAGTAAATGGATGTGCATACTGTATATTTAAAAAATTACATTTTGATTTCTTAAGAGTCATTTCCATCTTACTAAAGCGGATACATATTTATTATAAACATTTTTATAAAAGATGTTATTGGGAATAGTGTTTTTTCCAAAATAGTATTTAATTGTTGGTATAATCCCTCTACTGATTTCCTGCTATTTATTTTGGTTCAGTTTTTTTGTTTTCTATATTTCTCCTATGCTATATATCTAACGTAGAAGAAAACTAGCTTCCTAGCCTAGCAGACAACCACAAATAGTGTTTGGAAATTAAATGGCAATTCCAAACTACTTTTTTTATCACAATAGCTACAGACCCCCAAAACATTATTGGGCCATAATTGTAGGGAATATTTATGTGAAAAGCATTAGGTCTAGCATTTAACTATGTCAATAGCTTTCTTACCCTATAATGCTCTCAACCAGTGTATGACATGGTGGACATGGTCAGTTTTGGGTAAATACTTCATGGCCACCCTGATACCAGCTTTGAAATAGCATTCTTATGCATTTCACTCAATGCAAACAAAAATATGAATGCTTCTAGTTTTAAATTTCATTTGCCAGGGTGGTGCATCATACAGCACCCTTTGTACTACAGCTGACTAGATAATACTTATAACTCTTATCCATTTGTGTTGTTGTAGTCCTGGGAATAAAATCTATTATGCCGTCATATTATGAGCCATGTTTTTTTTGAGTGACAGAGGTCTACTACATGTTTTTTGTTTTTTTAGCTTTGGAAAAATGTCAGTGTGACAATATTAATTAGTTTTTCTTGTCTGTGCTTTTGGGAGTACATTGATTTATTTTAATACTATGCAGAAAACAGACTATGTAAAGGAATCTATAATCTAATCTGTAAGTGATGTACCCCTGTAATTTAGATAGTGGAACCAGATCATATGGTATTGTCAAATTGCATGCTTGTTACTTACCAGTTAGTCTGCATGCAAAAGATGGCCGATATTACCTATTTGGATGCTACCTTGAAGGTAGTCAGGAATTAATTAAAATGGCCTGAGGTGGTGTATTAGGATTTTTTTTCTCCGTTGCGGTGTTGTAGCAAATTTCATGGAAAATTAAATATCTTATGTTTTTTTAAAACATTCAGAATCAGATGTACTTTTGACGACTGGAAAGAAAATATTCTCTACCTGTTGTTGTTGTCTTGAATGGTGCCTACAATGTGCATGTTTGGTTGAGTGCGTGGACAAAATAGGCTGTCACGTCTTCGCTCGTTTGCATCCATGTCCAATTGGATGAGCTTTTGTCTTTCTTTCCCATTGAGATGCGCTTTCAATATAATCTACAGCAAGGAGAAATAAATACAGTGTTCTTTCCTTGCAGAGGTACAGATTGGAAAATTATATCTTGAAAAAATAATATCTTGTGCTCTACTGTGCTCTACTTCAATCCACTGACATAACGCATATAAAACATGCGCTACATGTGTGATGTTATCATAGGAAGTTGGTTGATTACATGTTAGCTGGTGGAGCGTTTGGCTACATTGCAAGGTCATTAACTAGTTGCTCCCCCGCGCCGTAATTCATTTAATATCAGTGTTTGACTGATTTACAAATGGATTATTTAACTATACTATGTGGAAATACTGTGGTAATTAAATACAGACATTATTCTATTACGATACACCTCTCCGTACACAATTGTATTTACAATGGCATGACATTGTTGTATAATAAAAGTAAAAAAACTGTTTTTGAAAGTCTGTGTTGGCGGCATGTTTTTTTGGTGTTTCAACCCAGTGGGACTTCCAAATCTAACACCAAAAATCCCCCTCACTTCCACGGAAGAGTGGACATACAAGGCATGGGGTCAAAGTTGCCTAACCCACTCAGATGAACAAGGTGTAGAGGAACAAAACAACAAAGTAGTAAAACAACATTATTTTGATGAATTACACTGATGTTTGTCTGTTAATATGTGTCACATAAATGGACAAACTCCTATGTCTCAATGCTGTACATGTTATGCATTGTTTTATCAGCTTCTTAGTATAAAATATAGTTGCAAGCATGTCCTCCTATTGGGAAGTAAGAGATGACAATTGAGGCATGTGAAAAAATATTTGTCTTTCATGGTCTATCCGTGTTGAAATGGCATCAATTAGAGAAAAATTTCAAGGAAACGTGTCAATGCCTTGACCTTTAAGGCAACTTTGTTGGCTGAAGTAGTGTACACAAAAAATTAGACAGCGATCAGTGTTTACTCTAACTCTGTGGTTCTACGCCACTCAGGGTGGCTACAGCGACATTTTTTCAATGCTTTTTTCATAGTGCTACCTATGAGCAAATATAGTTGCATGCCTTTTTCTGCGTAGTAAGATACAGTTCAAATCAACGTACCAAGTTGTCAGGTAGTTTATGCTAATCTGGACACAATTCTAAAGTTGAACCATCATCCTCATTTTTCTTGGATACTTTGTCCCTGGCAGGTATTCAAAGCAATTGAGGTACATAATTGATGCTAATGATTGGCTTCAGTCATTTTAAAATGAATGACTTAGTTGTGAATACCACAATGTATCAGTCTATTAATAGTTGTAAACAGAATATGTTGTATATCAGACAGGAAAGTGATATGAGTTGAATTAAAAAAAGGGTGTTATAGCTAGAAATTGTGTTTTGACTTTAAGTTCTGGCGTGGACAGAGTGGGATATAGTAGTGTCTTTGTTTCTCTAAGTATGGCTAGGCCTAACAGTTTGTATGAGGCCCATGTATACTCTTATGTTAATGTTAGTTATGGTTTTAGTGATTATGGATCGGCATAATTTGAAGGTTTCTGCTTTAAATCCCTATTAAGACAAATGTCTGTTGGATCTTTGGGCAAGGAACTTTTTCGAGTACTAAAGGTAGGTTGATTTGGATAAGAGCATTTGTTAAACAATTAAAATGTGATTGAAAAACAGTTATTCTACACATGTCAAGCCAAAAAGCAAGTGAATTGGACCAGCGGTTTGGGAGAAATTGTGTTTTGTACATTTTCCCAAATCTGTCTGTACATTCTATCATAGCAAACCTTATACATCCAAGAGGCTTTTTTGTTCATCATGGGAAGTAAGGCATGTACGCCAAAGGGCATCCATTTTTAACATATGGGGCAGCGGGGCTGATCCCGAACACACAAAAATTAAGGTGTTACTGCCTACCCCCGCGTACGGGAGGGAAATGTCACAACCCAGGGCAACTATTGGTCAGCGTCCGCAAGAGAGGTGTAGTGAGTGCATACAAGGACATAGACACAGCAAGGTACCGTTTAACAGAAAAGGCTTTATTACGCCACGGTAAACAAACAACTATACACGTGGGAAAAAGGGGCTGAGCGGGTCCAAAGCAAAGAAAGTAAAGGTATAACTGCTAACCTACCCTACAACACAAATTACATCTACCTGGCATGCTTTCCAGATGCCCTAGCCAACATACAGTGGGGTGGACCGCCCAGATCTACCCTGGTGTGTTTATACAAGGAAGTTACCCCACGGGTGATTGACTCGGTAGGTTTTCTCCAGCACGTCTCAGGACCTACGCACTGTCACAATCATACTTTAGATTTAGTGTTGTCAAAGGGAATAAATGTAATTGATCTAACTATTTTTCCTCAAAATCCTGGTTTATCTGACCATAATCTTATAACATTTAGCATTAAAACAAGTGACACTTTTGCCCCCCAGGTAGGGATCTTTAAAACCCGTTGCATAAATTCTACGACTACTAATAAATTTATTGACGCACTTCCAGGCTCGTTCGGCCTGCTAAATGATGGTAGAGCTACATCATCTATACACAATCAAATAGAGGATCTAAACGATATACTGCGTAAGACTTTAGATGCTGTGGCACCCCTAAAAACAAAACCAATACGAAATAAGAAACTTGCTCCCTGGTACACTGACACTACTAGAACACTTAAGCAAGCCTCCAGAAGATTGGAGCGAAAGTGGCGCTCCACGAAGTTAGAAGTATTTAGACTAGCCTGGATTGATAGTATTGTGCTATACCGCAAATCACTTATAAGTGCTCGATCAGCCTACTTATCTAATCGACACAAACAAAAATAATCCTAAATTTCTTTTTGACACAATTGCAAAACTCACTAAAAAGCAATGTTTAACCAATGAAGTGGGTCTTCACTTTAGTTGTGATGAATTCATGAACTACTTCGATGAAAAAATAATCAACATTAGAAAAGAAATTGCAAATTGTACCCTTAACTGCCTTAGTTCTCAAAAACTTTGTTGTACTGTGAGCCCGCAGAGCTGCCCTGATTTAGTTTCAATGGCGACTCTTGAATCTTTTGTACCTGTGTCTCTTGAAACATTTACAAAATTAATAAATAGTTCAAAATCAACCAACTGTCAACTAGACCCAATTCCAACTAAATTACTTAAGGAGTTACTTCCTGTGCTTGGCCCATCAATGTTGAACATAATAAATTGCTCCCTGTCCTCCGGATCAGTGCCAACCTCACTAAAAATTGCAGAAATTAAGCCTCTGCTAAAAAATGTAACTTAGACCCAGACATCCTAAAAACTACCGACCAATATCAAACCTCCCGTTTCTTTCAAAAATCCTAGAAAAATCTGTCTCACTACAACTTACGGCCTTTCTGAAGACAAATAATATATATGAAAAACTTCAGTCCGGTTTTAGACCCCATCATAGCACTGAGACTGCACTTGTTAAGGTGGTAAACGACCTTTTATTGGCTTCTGACAAAGGTTCTGCATCTCTCCTATTGCTTCTTGATCTTAGTGCTGCCTTTGACACTATTGATCACTCCCTTCTCTTGGAGAGATTAGAGACCCTTGTTGGGCTAAGAGGACATGTTCTCGATTGGTTTAGATCTTATTTATCAGATAGACTTCAGTTTGTTTGTGTAGATGGCTTATCCTCTAACAAATCAAAGGTATGCTTTGGTGTTCCACAAGGCTCAGTCTTAGGACCACTTCTGTTCTCACTCTATATGTTACCTTTGGGTAATGTAATTCGAAAACATAATGTCAATTTTCACTGCTATGCCGATGACACGCAGCTGTATATTGCTATGAAACATGGAGAAGCCCCTAAATTAGCCACTATGGAAGCTTGTGTTTCAGATATACGAAGGTGGATGACAGAGAATTTTCTGCTCCTAAATTCAGATAAAACTGAAATGCTAGTTTTAGGACCTAAGAAACAGAGAGATTTATTGACAGACCTTACGCTGAACCTAAACGGATGTATAGTCATTTCACAAAAAAACGTCAAAAACCTTGGAGTGACCCTTGACCCGGATCTCTCATTTGACGATCACATAAAATATATTTCAAGGACAGCATTTTTCCATCTTCGGAATATTGCAAAAATCAGAAATTATTTATCAAAAATTGATGCAGAAAAACTAATCCATGCTTTTGTTACCTCAAGATTAGATTATTGCAATGTTTTGAAATTTGACCACATTAACCCAGTATTAGCCTCTTTACATTGGCTGCCTGTTAAGGCTAGGGCAGACTTTAAAGTACTACTGTTAACATACAAAGCTTTACATCAACTTGCTCCCACCTACCTCGCTGAATTAGTCCAGCCATACATACCCACGCGTAACCTTAGATCAAAGGATGCCAGTCTCCTAATTGTACCTAAAATTTCGAAACAAACAGCTGGAGGTAGAGCCTTCTCCTATAGAGCTCCTCTATTATGGAATGAGTTGCCAATCTGGGTTAGAAATGTAGATTCTGTTCAAACCTTTAAATCACAATTAAAAACATATATTTTCAGTAAGGTCTATGGTTGAGTGTAATATGGCCCAGGGTACGAAGGTTGAACGGAAGGCTCGGATCTCATTCTGCCCTGCTGTCTTTGCCTTGCGGGTTCACATCTCCCCTGGGGTGTCCTCTCGATTGCTGCCTGGGGGGTGGAGTCACTGGCTCGCTATGGTTCCCTGTTGTTGCCTCTCGAGTAGCTTTTTGAGCAAAAACGATACCTCCAGGCTGCTGCCTGGGGGGTGGAGTCACTGGCTCGCTATAGCTCTCCTTTGTTCGCTCAATCCGAGTAGCTAGTGAACAAACTCTGATTATCCCAGTTAACTGTGGGGAGGAGTCACTGGTTCGCTATAGCTCTCCTTTGTTCGCTCAATCCGAGTAGCTGGTGAATTAAACTCTGATTATCCCAGTTAACTGTGGGGAGGAGTCACTGGTTCGCTATAGTGCTCCGTTGCAGCCTCAATTCGAGTAGCTTTGTGAGCAAAAACTAAACCTCCCATATGCTCCTCGGAGTGTGGATGTCACTGGCTCGCTATAGCTCTTGTTTGTTCCACCAGCTCGAGTAACTTTGTGAGCAAAAACTAAACCTGCCCGAGTGGTCGTGGTCGATTGGCGTCCCTGGGTTGATGCTCGGCATAGTGGGTGGGTGTTTTCCGGCCTATTGGGCCCTGTTTCGGGGTTTACCCTGTTCAGGGCCCCAGCTTCACTGGACCCCCCTGTCTCATTCTAAGATCTATGCTGCTATATTATGGTGCCGGGGACGTAGGGAACCAGGGTGTCTAATCTTTCCTGTGTCCTGTCTCTACTAACATCTGTCTGGACTTGTCCTGGGTTTACCCGTTCATGGCCATTGTCTCACTAACCCCCCTGTCTCCTTTCAAGTATTATGTTCGGTATACTATTGTGCCGGGAACTAGTGTCCAACCTTTCCCTGTGTTTGTGTCCACTTCTGTCAGGGGGACCGCTCCAGCTTGGAGCATATGCTGGATCCTCCCTGGGGCCCCTGACTGTGCGGCTGACAGAACAGCTGGTGCAACCGGAGCTTCTTCCTCCAAGTCCTATCAAATCCACCATCCCTCCTGGACATCCCGGACTATTTTGCTTTCTCAGTTTTTCACACCTCGCTTGTTGTACTGTCATAAACTGACCCAGCCCAGCCAGAAGAGGACTGGTGATCCCTCAGAGCCTGGCTCCTCTCTAGGTTTCTTCCTAAATCTGACTTTCAGGGAGTTTTTCCTAGCCGCCGTGTGTCAACTTGTTCAACTTGTTGATGTTTGCTCTGTCGGATTCAGGCTGGTGATTGTAAAAGCACTTTGTGACAACTTTTGTTGTAAAAAGGGCTTTATAAATAAATTTGATTGAATTTGATTGATGTAGGCCCCAGGGCAGCTTGCCTAACACTCCCACGTGTTCCCCTCTTCCCTGGGAAGGAAAAGAAAACAGAAACAAACAGGACAACAGGTTACTCAACAAACAAACAATTTCAATATTTGTACAATTACTACTTTCAGACGTGCACAGAACTAACACACAGGCACAGCGAATAACTACAAAAAAATCCCAAAACATTACCAAACCTCCCCCGCGCCCTTTTCACCCCCAAGTAGCCCACTATATACTGTCGGAGATCATTTGGTTGATTCAACACAGCTGAACCAGCCCACGGGATGGGAGGAGTCATGGCTAAGGGATGATTGCGGTCCTGACGAGCCACCTGTGGACAAACAGACAAAAGGAACAAACACACAGAGAACACCAACACAGACCCAGCACAGGAACTTCGCAGAACGTAACATAAGGCAATATGAAAATGTACATAAACACGCCCCTTCCTTGCAACGAATGTCTTATTCCTGAAGACCCTATAGGTCAGTCATTCCACACATGATTGTGAAGTGGCTAGTCAATCGGAGTGACGGCTGATTTAGAGTTAATATTTGTGTGTGAGCGCAACTAATTTTAGGGCGTGTATTGTAGCGCCCCTGGTGGTCGAACTGGGACAGGGGTCAGTAGGGTAGTGTGTCAGGGCCTATGTTCTTTTTGAGTAATGGGCCGATTTGTCCCATTTTCAGTCTGAAGGATAATAATAATCCTGACAATAACAATAGGGTTCCTCTGTCGAGGACCCATAATAATACCCACAATAATAATAGGGTTCCTCTGTCGAGGACCCATAATAATACCCACAATAATAATAGGGTTCCTCTGTCGATGACCCCTAATAATACCCACAATAATAATAGGGTTCCTCTGTCGAGGACCCCTAATAATACCCACAATAATAATAGGGTTCCTCTGTCGAGGACCCCTAATAATACCCACAATAATAATAGGCTTCCTCTGTCAAGGACCCCTAATGAATAAGTAGTGTTGGCAGCATTGTTAATCTCTACGTGCTATGTCTTCAAGATCCTGATCCCTTAACACTCACTGGGGTGATCCAATCACATTGTTTCTCAGCTTGTCAACCGATCTGGACAGGGACTGTCAAAAATCAACTTGTTCTAGATACATTGACGGGCTGTTAACCAGCAGTACTCCTTGTTCCTTGTGCTTGCTTTCAAAAAAATTGTTAAAACCAAGCAGTGGAATGATACGTTTTACATTTAAGCTATTTAGTGTATAAAAAGAGATTAATTCTCATTGGTTTAACTGTATCAGTGACTGGGGTGACTTTTTAAGGCTGCACCTGACTTTTCCGCACATCTGCTTTCTATTTGTGTGTGTATGTGTGTCTGTGTTCCAGCGTGTGTGGGTGTTTACTATCACAGCCATCACACACAGTAACAATTCCATTCATCAGGTGAAACGGAGTTGTCTTATCACAGCCAAGGGCTTGCAGTCCTGCTCCCTGAATGGCAGCGATTGTCTACACACCTTCACAGCATTCATGCGCTACCTGGTAACAACAATGCCCAATCTCAAATGTCTAATATGAGTGAGCGCTACACAGATCCTTTCCAGAACCACAGTTTGTTGTTCACAAGGCATGATCGCTAACGTACCGTATAATTGCATTGTAGTGTGTCGCTGGTGTGGGGGGGCAGGGCTTATAACTCACGCACATCGTGTACACGTTGCACCCTTTGAGCAGTCGTAGGCACAGTGCTTGTAATTGATGTTGATTGCTACAGCATAAAACAATGTTAAGGTCAGGCAGGAAGACGGGATTGCACGGCCGCCGTTCCTCCCACTGTTGCCATAATTACTGGCATGGGGAGGGGGAGAAATGTCAGCCTGACCCACCTTCTCCGCCGCTCTACTCCCCGTTCTCCTCCTGTTGAGTTAAATGCCTAATGGCTGGCGGTTACAGGTGCTGTTCTTTCCGGGCGTCCCATCCTCTGTCTGATTGTTTTCTCCCCTTTTGTTCAGCAACCGATTTACTGTTCACCTATGACCAGCACACCACCCCGAAAAGGGCGAGAAACTGACAAAAGTAGGGAAGGGGGAGGAGGGTGAGGTTGACGTGTGTACCGGTAGACAGGAGGCCTCATATTATGAAAAACCAAATTAAAGAATAGCAGGACTTTTCCTTCAGCAACCCACTTTAAATGCAAATAGCATAGGCCTGACTCAGTGAGAGACTGAAGGAAAGGGGGAGAGAGACTTATTGAGAGGAATGGTGGGAAGGCCTGCGCTGATGTGTTAAGGAGGCATTTTTATCGCCTTGGGCCTCCTGTAGTTGCTGGGAACGAATTAAAACGACTGGAAGAAAATATTCTCCTCCTGTTATTGTTGTCTTGAATGGTGCCTACAACGTGCGTGTTTGGTTGAATGCGTGGACTCCAACAAAAGAGGCTGCCACGTCTTCGCTCGTTTGCATCCATGTCCAACTGGATGAGCTTTTGTCTTTCTTTCCCATCGAGATGCACTTTCAATATAATCCACAGCAAGGAGAAATAATACAGCGTTCTTTCCTTGCAGAGGTACAGATAGCAAAGGAAATTACATCATGAAAACACACTGTGCTCTTCTTTAATCCGCAGACATAACGCGTATAAAACATGTGCTACATGTGTGATGTTATCATAGGAATTTGATTACATGTTTAGCTTTGCAGTAATTGTGTCATGTTAGCTGGTGGGGCGTTTGGCTACATTGGAAGGTCATTAACTAGTTGCTCCCCTGTGCCGTAATTAATTTGATGTCAGTGTTTTGACTGATTTACAAATGGATTATTCAACTATACTATTTGGAAATGCTGTGGTAATTAAATACAGACATTATTCTATTACGATACACCTCTCTGTACACAATTGTATTTATTTCTACTATGGCATGACATTGTAATCTAATAAAAGTTAAAAAAAAAAATCTGAAAGTGTTATTGAAAGTCTGTGTGGGCGACATGGTGTATGGTGTTTCAACCCACTGAGACTTTTAAATCTAACACCAATAAGCCCATTCGCTCCCTCTGAGGAGTGGACATACAAGGTATGAGGTCAAAGTTGCCTAACCCACACAGATGAACAAGGTGTAGAGGAACAAACCAACAAAGTAGTACATTATTTTGATGAATTACACTGTTGTTTGCCTGTTTATATGTGTCACATAAATGGATACACTCTCCTATCTCTCAATAATGTACAAGTTATTTTCGACAGTCAACAACGCTTAAATTGCTGTGGCCTGTGCTGCCCTGGGTCTCTTGGATCACGTGACGGTCCACCTAATTCACCTTTGGCTAAGCCACACCCTAGAGTGTAGATTGACCAATCACAGCGCAGCCAAGAACGAGCTCCGACAGAGGTCTTTGACTTGACAGAGGCCCTTGACTTTAACACAGGCGTCTCATATTTTAATGGTCTCGGCAGGCTATTATCGTCGTAGTTTTATCAAAAATATAGTTAAACGTTGTGCCTGGGCCATTTGTAACACAGATACGCTTTTCCCTTCCCAAAAAGTCAAATGCTGACAAGTGTCGTCTTTGGATTACAGAAAACATGCATAACAGAAAACATGCCTGACAACATAGCAGAGTTCCCAACAACCTTTGCAATTATTGATGGTACAGAGATTAGGACAGAAAAACCAACATCACTGTTACTTCAACTACAAATCTGCCAACACACTTAAATGCGTGCAAAACCCTGTGGAGCTAACCAAAACATCACCTTGTCAGCTAACGTTAACGTTACCTAGCATACCGGTTGTTGATACGCTAGCACACCCTGCTAGTAAATACAACGTTATACTTGCGTAGTCCGTTTGCTTTGTATTAACAATTATATAAGTGAATAGAGACCTACCCAGCTTTGCATGAACAGTGTTGCTCCTTGATATTGTTATTGGTTCATTTTTTGACTGTGACTTGCGTTTAACCTGTATGTGTTGAATATAGCCTTCGAACGCATATTGTGGCCCCTTTTGCCTACTTCTATCGGACACCTTATTTGCTGCTTTATAAAAGTTTGATAACATTTCAGCAGGAAGAGCTGTCACAGCATAATCCATGTTCATACCAAACCAGAGCCCAGATGAAGTTGTCGGACGTAGCAACAGTAACTAAGGTGGGCGGGGCTTAGCCAAAGGTGAATTCTGGCATTGAATCCGATGAGGCTCTACAAGATTGTCTGGACTGGCCACATAACCTAGATGAATATACTGATGCTGTGCATACATCAGCTACTGTGAGGATATATAACAACGTCAAACCCTGGTTTACAGCTAAACTTTGACGTCTGCGGGCGGACAAAGAGGCAATTAGATGGGGTGACGGGCCTATTCAGAGTGGCTAAGTACAGCTTCACCAAAGCAGCAAATGAGGCCAAGGGCATGTATGGAGAGAAAATAAAGCAACAGCTCTTAGCGAACAACACTGTTTTGGTCTGGAGGGGGATAATGAATGATCTGCAACTTGACAAAGACATGAACAAGTTTCACTACAGATTGGAGAGTCAAAGAAGCAGTGCTATCACTATACCCCCTTCAGTTGTGTCCTGCCACCATCATCTGACTCCAAACATCAGGGCTCACCCACAATCAACCATCCCAATTGACGCCTGAGACTCAACAACAATCAATGTCACCCCTGGAGCCACAATGGGACTTTAAATCCTGGAGAGAGACATAAACAGATTTTTTAGAAGGAAGGTGGCTGGTCCTGACGGAGTCACCACCTCCACCATCAAGTACTGTGTTGATCAGCTATCTGCTGTGTTTACAGACATATACAGTAAATCACTGGAGTCGTGCAGTGTCCTTGCCTCTTTCAAATCCTCCACCATTTTCCCAGTTCCCAATAAACCAAGGATCACAGCTAAATGACTACAGACCAGTTTCCCTGACCTCAGTGGTTATAAAATGCTTGGAGCACCTGGTGCTGTCCCACCTCAAGTCCATCATTGATCTAGTATTAGACCCGTTGCAGTTTGCCTACAGAGCCAACAGGTCTGTGGGTGACACGATCAACATGGCTCTCCACCATCATTGGACAAATCTCTGATGGAAATGAGGGGATTGACCTACTGGTGTTCTGGTGCAGTCTTAACAACTTGGAGGTCAATGCTCAAAAGTCAGTGGAGATGAGAGGGGACTTTAGGACAGATTGCAATGCATCATTCACTCTGCAGAGCGGACCGTTGGATGTAAGCTGTCGTCCCTTAAAATACTGTGTACACAGTCAGGTCACTAAGTCATAGAGATGGGAATAGAGACCCGGTTCTATTAAGGAACCGTTTCCATATTTCCCAAAACCCCAAAATCTATAAGGTCAGAGCTTGTCGATACTGCTATTGATACTATGGGTCCTGTAATTTAACGCTATGTCTCGAGAGACAACAGTCATTTAATTTAATTCAAATCACTGGTGCACAGACATATATTGATTGTCTAATAGAGAAATGAATTTAATTTGAATTGCCAGCCAACCACCTTAAAATTATATTAATGGTTGAATTGCCCTTAACACTAGAAACGCCGGAAGTGGGTCATTTGACCCAGAGGCACGTTAAAAAATATTTTTGCGGCACTCTATTAACTTGCAGAAATCTCCTTTTAGGAATGCTCCTAGATATGCATACTTCATTTTTTTCCTTTTTTTCCTATCCGCCATGTTGTTGTCTGTCACCAGGTGGCGCTTAAAACCCCGGTAAACCAAGTCGCATTTCCGGCAAGTGAATATCATGCAACATGATATTATACAAACACAAAAATACCACAATAATTATATTAAATTAAACCAAATAAATATTTACTTATTGTAGACAATTTTGAGTTAACATGAATGTCATCTTGTTGCTTTTGTATAACGAGGCACAATCAGGGAAGTTCTGAACGACAAACTTAAAGGGGCTACACTTCACATATGGTTATATTTCACTTATCAAAGATGATATTCAAAGAATAATGGCCTACTGAAACAATAGGCAATTAATAATAGTTGATACATAAACAATATTAGGCTATGTAAAGTATATATAATACATTTTGTGTGCATACGATGTACGTTGTGTGAAAAAGCCATAACTTACATAGACTAATATGGACTGCAAATTAATATTGTTCACCGATATTATCACACTGATTATTTTAAATTAAACCGAATTAATTTAGATTTATTGCAGACTATAATATTGAGGTAAATGCGGTAAATTTCCTGACTTGAATATCGTCCTGTCGCTTCGCCATCGAAGCATCAAGGTAAATCAATAATACAAACTTGTTATACGAATTTGAAACCCTGTTTATTCAAGTTATATTCGGTTATAATGCATGATTGCATTGCATTGATAACATTAAACTAATTTCATTTCAATGTAGCCGAAGCAACGTCCTACTGCTGAAATACCGAAACCTATCTTGCACACCTTAACTTTTTAAGAAATTAAAATAATAATTGACCACGTCCTCCACCACATTGTCAAAGTTGGTATATTGTCTTATGTTCAGCAACGTTTGTGTCATTATACCCATAATTTGCTAAAATAAAGTTAATATCGAAGTTACAACAAGGCATTTAGTATTGAATGCGAGTGAAACATGAATAGAACAATATAAATTATACTAAGGGTGCTAAGGGGGTATAGGGATAGTAATATACAAAATGTCGTAAGCATATGTCACGATTGGTGTGGTGGCGTTGCTACACTTCCATTTCGGTGATCCACTTCCGTGTTTTTGTTCTCACTAGCTGTGATTACTTCCTCTTTCACGTGGTCACAGCTGTTTGTAATCTGTCACTTTATGTCGGGATATAAAGGGGTCGCTAGCAAGTCACTCCTTGCTTAGCATTGTTTGTTTCTATGTCACGGAGTGAGTAGGGTGAGTGTTTGGTGGATAACTGTGTTTCGAACGGTATTGTTTAAGACGCTCTGTGCGCACTTTACTTTCGTTTAGCCAGTTAGCTTTTGTTCGCCGTTATCGGTTTGTTTTGAGTTCCTGTCCTTATTTAATAAACCTGATTGTTAAAACAGATCAACGACTCTGAACATGGCTTTGACAACACTACGCCGGAGCATCCGTGACAGAATGCTAAGCCGCCCAAGAAGCCCGCAGAGCCGGACGGTGAGTGGATTCCTCGGAGGGGCAAGCTATAGCGCTCCGAGGTATGAAGCTCACCGTCAACCCACGGAGCAGCAGGAGCAGCGCTACACCTGGCAGGGTGATTGGGGGTCCGACTCCCTCTCCTCGGATGATGAGGAGGCAGTCTACGAGCGAGTGGAGGAGGACTCCCTGGAAGACGCCCTGCTATGGGATCCCGTCCTCAGTCGACTAGTCCCCGCAACATCGGACGTCGGCTGGGGCGGGCAGAAGACACCGCCCACTGTTCCGGGGCTGCAGCCAGGGCCAGCAAGAGCCCTGGAGCTACAGCCACTACCCCCGCCGTGGGAGGACCCTTTCCGACCACCTACCTCCGGGACAGAGAAATCCCCGGAGGGGTTACATAAGCAGCCCCCGGCTGTCATTAGGGCGTGGTGGAAGGCATGGCTGGACTTTCAAGATCTGACGCCAGAGATCGCCTCCGCCACGCCTGTGCCCGAGATGGCCTCAGCTACGCCTGTGCCCGAGATGGCCTCAGCTACGCCTGCGCCTGAGATGGCCTCAGCTACGCCTGCGCCTGAGATGGCCTCAGCTACGCCTGCGCCTGAGATGGCCTCAGCTACGCCTGCGCCTGAGATGGCCTCAGCTACGCCTGTGCCCGAGATGGCCTCAGCTACGCCTGCGCCTGAGATGGCCTCAGCTACGCCTGTGCCCGAGATGGCCTCAGCTGCGCCCACGTCCACGATGGCTCCCGCCGTCACGCCCGCGCCCAAGATGGCTGTTGCCGTCACGCCAGCGCTCAAGATGGCTGCCGTCGTCACGCCAGCGCCCAAGATGGCTGCCGCCGTCACGCCAGCGTCCACGATGGCTCCTGCCGTCCCGCCAGCGCCCAGGATGGCTGCCGTCGTCCCGCCAGCGCCCAAGATGGCTGCCGTCGTCACGCCCACGTCCACGATGGCTCCCGCCGTCACGCCCGCGCCCAAGATGGCTGTTGCCGTCACGCCAGCGCTCAAGATGGCTGCCGTCGTCGTCACGCCAGCGCCCAAGATGGCTGCCGCCGTCACGCCAGCGTCCACGATGGCTCCTGCCGTCCCGCCAGCGCCCAAGATGGCTGCCGTCGTCCCGCCAGCGCCCAAGATGGCTGCCGTCGTCATGCCCACGTCCACGATGGCTCCCGCCGTCACGCCCGCGCCCAAGATGGCTGTTGCCGTCACGCCAGCGCTCAAGATGGCTGCCGTCGTCGTCACGCCAGCGCCCAAGATGGCTGCCGTCGTCACGCCAGCGCCCAAGATGGCTGCCGCCGTCACGCCAGCGTCCACGATGGCCCCCGCCGTCACGCCAGCGTCCACGATGGCCCCCGCCGTCCCGCCAGCGCCCAAGATGGCTGCCGTCGTCCCGCCAGCGCCCAAGATGGCTGCCGCCGTCACGCCAGCGTCCACGATGGCCCCCGCCGTCACGCCAGCGTCCACGATGGCCCCGCCGTCACGCCCGCGCCCAAGATGGCTGCCGCATCGCCGCCCACAATGGCTGCCGCATCGCCGCCCACAATGGCTGCCGCATCGCCGTCCACAATGGCTGCCGCATGCCGCCGCCCACGAAGGCCGCGCCACGACGCTCACGATGGCCGCCGCCACGACGACGCTCACGATGGCCGCCGCCACGCGCGCTCACGATGGCCGCCGCCACGACTACGCTCACGAGGGCCGCCGCCACGCCTCGCTCACGATGGCCGCCGCCACGACTACGCTCACGATGGCCGCCGCCACGCTGCGCGCACGATGGCCGCCGCCACGACTGCGCTCACGATGGCCGCCGCCACGACTGCGCTCACGATGGCCGCCGCCACGACTACGCTCACGATGGCCGCCGCCACGCTCGCTCACGATGGCCGCCGCCACGACTCGCGCACGATGGCCGCCGCCACGACTCGCTCACGATGGCCGCCGCCACGACTACGCTCACGATGGCCGCCGCCACGCTACGCTCACGATGGCCGCCGCCGCGACGCTCACGATGGCCGCCGCCGCGACTCCACGATGGCCGCCGCCGCGACTACGCTCACGAGGGCCGCCGCCACGCTACGCTCACGATGGCCGCCGCCACGCTACGCACGATGGCCGCCGCCACGACTACGCTCACGATGGCCGCCGCCACGACTACGCTCACGATGGCCGCCGCCACGACTCGCCACGATGGCCGCCGCCACGCCGCCAACGATGGCCTCAGCCACGTCGCCCACGATGGCCTCCGCCACGTCGCCCACGATGGCCTCCGCCACGTCGCCCACGATGGCCTCCGCCACGTCGCCAACGATGGCCTCAGCCACGTCGCCAACGATGGCCTCCGCCACGTCGCCCACGATGGCCGCCGCCACGCGCACCCTGAGCCGCTCAAACTGGCGGTCTCTCAGCCGCTCGAGATGGCGGTCGGCTACCGTGGCCTATTCAGGACTGGACCCGTCCTGATGGACTAACCCATTGGGTTTAACTGTGGGTTCTGTCTTGTTGCTCCCTTAGGGTTTTTGTTAGTTCGTTCGGCTATCTGGGGAGCTAGCCTTTTAGTGGGGGATACTGTCACGATTGGTGTGGTGGCGTTGCTACACTTCCATTTCGGTGATCCACTTCCGTGTTTTTGTTCTCACTAGCTGTGATTACTTCCTCTTTCACGTGGTCACAGCTGTTTGTAATCTGTCACTTTATGTCGGGATATAAAGGGGTCGCTAGCAAGTCACTCCTTGCTTAGCATTGTTTGTTTCTATGTCACGGAGTGAGTAGGGTGAGTGTTTGGTGGATAACTGTGTTTCGAACGGTATTGTTTAAGACGCTCTGTGCGCACTTTACTTTCGTTTAGCCAGTTAGCTTTTGTTCGCCGTTATCGGTTTGTTTTGAGTTCCTGTCCTTATTTAATAAACCTGATTGTTAAAACGGATCAACGACTCTGCACATGGCTTTGACAACACTACGCCGGAGCATCCGTGACAGAATGCTAAGCCGCCCAAGAAGCCCGCAGAGCCGGACGGTGAGTGGATTCCTCGGAGGGGCAAGCTATAGCGCTCCGAGGTATGAAGCTCACCGTCAACCCACGGAGCAGCAGGAGCAGCGCTACACCTGGCAGGGTGATTGGGGGTCCGACTCCCTCTCCTCGGATGATGAGGAGGCAGTCTGAGCGAGTGGAGGAGGACTCCTGGAAGACGCCCTGCTATGGGATCCCGTCCTCAGTCGACTAGTCCCCGCAACATCGGATCGGCTGGGGCGGGCAGAAGACACCGCCCACTGTTCCGGGGCTGCAGCCAGGGCCAGCAAGAGCCCTGGAGCTACAGCCACTACCCCCGCCGTGGGAGGACCCTTTCCGACCACCTACCTCCGGGACAGAGAAATCCCGGAGGGGTTACATAAGCAGCCCCCGGCTGTCATTAGGCGTGGTGGAAGGCATGGCTGGACTTTCAAGATCTGACGCCAGAGATCGCCTCCGCCACGCCTGTGCCCGAGATGGCCTCAGCTACGCCTGTGCCCGAGATGGCCTCAGCTACGCCTGCGCCTGAGATGGCCTCAGCTACGCCTGCGCCTGAGATGGCCTCAGCTACGCCTGCGCCTGAGATGGCCTCAGCTACGCCTGCGCCTGAGATGGCCTCAGCTACGCCTGTGCCCGAGATGGCCTCAGCTACGCCTGCGCCTGAGATGGCCTCAGCTACGCCTGTGCCCGAGATGGCCTCAGCTGCGCCCCGCCCACGTCCACGATGGCTCCCGCCGTCACGCCCGCGCCCAAGATGGCTGTTGCCGTCACGCCAGCGCTCAAGATGGCTGCCGTCGTCACGCCAGCGCCCAAGATGGCTGCCGCCGTCACGCCAGCGTCCACGATGGCTCCTGCCGTCCCGCCAGCGCCCAGGATGGCTGCCGTCGTCCCGCCAGCGCCCAAGATGGCTGCCGTCGTCACGCCCACGTCCCACGATGGCTCCCGCCGTCACGCCCGCGCCCAAGATGGCTGTTGCCGTCACGCCAGCGCTCAAGATGGCTGCCGTCGTCGTCACGCCAGCGCCCAAGATGGCTGCCGCCGTCACGCCAGCGTCCACGATGGCTCCTGCCGTCCCGCCAGCGCCCAAGATGGCTGCCGTCGTCCCGCCAGCGCCCAAGATGGCTGCCGTCGTCATGCCCACGTCCACGATGGCTCCCGCCGTCACGCCCGCGCCCAAGATGGCTGTTGCCGTCACGCCAGCGCTCAAGATGGCTGCCGTCGTCGTCACGCCAGCGCCCAAGATGGCTGCCGTCGTCACGCCAGCGCCCAAGATGGCTGCCGCCGTCACGCCAGCGTCCACGATGGCCCCCGCCGTCACGCCAGCGTCCCACGATGGCCCCCGCCGTCCCGCCAGCGCCCAAGATGGCTGCCGTCGTCCCGCCAGCGCCCAAGATGGCTGCCGCCGTCACGCCAGCGTCCACGATGGCCCCCGCCGTCACGCCAGCGTCCACGATGGCCCCCGCCGTCACGCCCGCGCCCAAGATGGCTGCCGCATCGCCGCCCACAATGGCTGCCGCATCGCCGCCCACAATGGCTGCCGCATCGCCGTCCACAATGGCTGCCGCATCGCCGCCCACGAAGGCCGCGCCACGACGACGCTCACGATGGCCGCCGCCACGACGACGCTCACGATGGCCGCCGCCACGACGACGCTCACGATGGCCGCCGCCACGACTACGCCACGAGGGCCGCCGCCACGACTCGCTCACGATGGCCGCCGCCACGACTACGCTCACGATGGCCGCCGCCACGACTGCGCGCACGATGGCCGCCGCCACGACTGCGCTCACGATGGCCGCCGCCACGACTGCGCTCACGATGGCCGCCGCCACGACTACGCTCACGATGGCCGCCGCCACGACTACGCTCACGATGGCCGCCGCCACGACTACGCTCACGATGGCCGCCGCCACGACTACGCTCACGATGGCCGCCGCCACGACTACGCTCACGATGGCCGCCGCCACGACTACGCTCACGATGGCCGCCGCCGCGCGACGCCACGATGGCCGCCGCCGCGACGACTCCACGATGGCCGCCGCGACTACGCTCACGAGGGCCGCCGCCACGACTACGCTCACGATGGCCGCCGCCACGACTACGCTCACGATGGCCGCCGCCACGACTACGCCACGATGGCCGCCGCCACGACTACGCTCACGATGGCCGCCGCCACGACTACGCTCACGATGGCCGCCGCCACGCCGCCAACGATGGCCTCAGCCACGTCGCCCACGATGGCCTCCGCCACGTCGCCCACGATGGCCTCCGCCACGTCGCCCACGATGGCCTCCGCCACGTCGCCAACGATGGCCTCAGCCACGTCGCCAACGATGGCCTCCGCCACGTCGCCCACGATGGCCGCCGCCACGACGCACCCTGAGCCGCTCAAACTGGCGGTCTCTCAGCCGCTCGAGATGGCGGTCGGCTACCGTGGCCTATTCAGGACTGGACCCGTCCTGATGGACTAACCCATTGGGTTTAACTGTGGGTTCTGTCTTGTTGCTCCCTTAGGGTTTTTGTTAGTTCGTTCGGCTATCTGGGGAGCTAGCCTTTTAGTGGGGGATACTGTCACGATTGGTGTGGTGGCGTTGCTACACTTCCATTTCGGTGATCCACTTCCGTGTTTTTGTTCTCACTAGCTGTGATTACTTCCTCTTTCACGTGGTCACAGCTGTTTGTAATCTGTCACTTTATGTCGGGATATAAAGGGGTCGCTAGCAAGTCACTCCTTGCTTAGCATTGTTTGTTTCTATGTCACGGAGTGAGTAGGGTGAGTGTTTGGTGGATAACTGTGTTTCGAACGGTATTGTTTAAGACGCTCTGTGCGCACTTTACTTTCGTTTAGCCAGTTAGCTTTTGTTCGCCGTTATCGGTTTGTTTTGAGTTCCTGTCCTTATTTAATAAACCTGATTGTTAAAACGGATCAACGACTCTGCACATGGCTTTGACAACACTACGCCGGAGCATCCGTGACAGCATATTGATGTTTATTTTCGTTTAATTTCGATACACAACAATACTTTGTTGAAGACTCTTGTAGGCTATATCAATACAATGATGTTTATTCGTTAGACTCTGCTAGCCACCGAGTCGTGTCTGGTACCATTGGATAGAGGAGGTCCCTAAGAATCACACATTCTTTGAATAGAGTAAATCAGATGTGTGCCGGAGAAATGGCTTTTTGAATGTGGGCAGTACAACCGAGTAGCCTGCACACAATGACTGGCTGCGCTGGGAACTGGCACTATATAGTAGGAGTTCCAGCGGATGAACCACGCCTGGATTCCCACAGAATTACGCCTCTTACAGAAGGATGGGGGGGTACCTACAGAATTATGCGTCTCACAGAAGGATAGGGGGGAATCCTACAGAATTATGCGTCTCACAGAAGGATAGGGGGGATTCCCACAGAATTACGCATACTTTGAATGGAGTGAATGGGATATAAAGCGAAATCACTCAACCATAGGAAAAACTAGACTGATTTGCACAAAACTGTACAATTGTATTTCCTGTCAATTTTTTTTTTCGAGATTCATTTGGTTAAATTTAAAATAATTTGAGTGGTAATATGGTACCATAAAAGCCTAAATCTATGTGCAGTTAGTGTGTAACGTGTGGTGATTGTTGGGTACTGCACCGTCTGGTTTCGGTGTTCCACTTTCCTGGTTCTTAGTTCACAGCTGGTTCTAATGTTGTCATTAGTTCGGGCTATAAAGGTTTTCTAGGAAGTCACCTCGGTGCTTATCATTGTTTGTTCCATGTCACTGGTAATAGAGGTGAGTGTTGTTTGTAAAACGCGTTGTATTAGTTGTTGTTTATGTAATGTTTTAAGTCGCTGTATGCGCAGTTTTCATTTAAAAGCAACAGTTAGCGTTTTCGCCGTTTACGGTCTGTTATACTTTTGTGAGTATCCAATAAACGATATATACGGCTCTTCATATGGCTTTTACAACATTTCGCCGGAGCATCCGTGACATAGTGGACACTTTTAGGCCATCTATATTCATTTGCCAGGTGGTTTTAATATTTTGGTTTCACTTCATTCGCCACCTTGATTTTACAATAGCCAGCCCGGTCCTTCTGACGCAAAGACAAACAAGATGCGCCATCTGCTGGTCATTTTGTGTCATTGTGTGTCAGCAACATTCTCCCATTCAAACCAGCGCATGGGTCATGTGACCAAAACTGCGAAATGAGTAGGTATCTGAGCCGCCGCACTTCTAGTTTTAAGCCTTCATTTGCTACATTTCTCTTTTGCTTTTTGCTAAGAGGTCAAACAACAGGCTACATTTTTCTAAAGCCAAAGATTAGGAGGAAGAAAAATGCAATTTATGTTTAATGTTATTTGAGGGAGAAACACAACACCAATGATAAAGCACCTCAACTGTGTGCATCAGTTAAAAGTAAAATGCAGTACCTTCGACTGTCTGCGAGTCAAAACCCTGCCAACTCTGGCAGCCAACTACTGGCATTAAAGAAGGCAAGCTGGTTGCAGTCCAATTAACTAAATAAACACAACTCATTCAGAAACTCTGCTGCCTTTACTGCTCTCGTTTTCCCATATTCGTATTGGCGAACGAGGAGCGAAGACAACTGACTTCTCAGGAAACGGATAACGTAAATATAATATAACGGTGGCCATGGGGTACACGGACCCAGGAGAATCATCCTCTTCCACCCCAGGTATGCATGGTGAGTGCACCCCAACTTCGTTACAAGTCACCATCGTTGACAATAAGTAAAGTCAGGGCTTCTACAGTGCCATAGAGTGCAGCCTGCTGTTACCACTGTTAAGAAGAGCAGTGTATTGTAAAGCATAATATTTATTATTATTTATGTATATATTTTTTTTCTTTGTTTGTTTGAAAATTAGGATATTGTGTTGCATATTTTGCTGCTGTACGTTATGTTGAAATCAGATATCAAACAGTTACAGACTCTATGAAAGCAATTACGATTTATTTAAGAATGTTCTGGCCTCTCGTCTTTTAACCAAATTATAAGAAAGTATCGACAAGGGTATCGATAAAGACTTGGATCGTTAAGCAGTCTCAATAATGGTATCAATATCACTAAAAATGAACTAACCCCATCCCTACTTAGGCGGGCAGCATAGATTAAGGCATACCCCTCCCATCTGGGAAACTGATTATTATGAACAATCTTCTCTGGCCGACGGCGGAGGACTATCAAAACCTCTTGCCTCAAGAACAGCTTCTTCCCCACAGCAGTAAGTCTAAGGAACATGCCTCTAGCACTAGACTGCCCATAGGCTGCCCCCCCCACAATCTAATTGATTACCCACCCTGATCACTATTGGCACTGATACAACAACTCAAATGGACGTCTTGAATTTAACTAAGCATTGCTCATCTTTTGCAAAACTGTATATAGAACTGTATATTGCTCTTTTTGCACACCATACAAACTGTGGATATTTTTTGTGATGTGAAAAAATGAGAAAGATAAATGATGTCAGAACTTTTTCACCTTTGATGTGCCCTATAACGTCAACAATTCAATTGAAAGTCAAACTGAAATCTTTAAAGGGGAAAATAAAAAAATACAATAACCTGGTTGCATAAGTTTGCTAGCTCCCAGCAATTTTACATGAAACACAAGGTTGGCAACACTCGGCGAGTAAAATACAAACTTTAGCAGGAAGACAGTAGCCACAACAGGGGAGGAGCTGCAGGCAGGCAGGACAACAGAAAACAAGGAGGCAGGGCGGACAAATTTCAGCAAGAGAACATGAACACAGACTAGGAGACAAAGACTAAACATACAAAATGTTAGACATGGCACATGGTCGAAACAAACTGGTCAACATGTGAACCGAAAAATGTATTTTCGGCTCACATGTTGTAAAATAACGCTTCCACAAGGACAGAACTCAAAAGACTGACGTGTATATAAAGGTGGTTAACAAGAAAGGTGTAACCAATTCAAACTAACAACACTGAAACCAGACATAGAAATACAACCACTAGAACAGACAACTAACAAGGACATATATAAAACATGAATGACTAAAAACACAGCAAAACCTGGACAGGACCAAGACAGGGGAAACACAAGACCAAACACATGCACGGGCAAACAGCCACACAACCGATCAGACAAAAAACTAAACGATAAACCGATTCGAAGTCTGACCTGATTACTACAAAAAACTTTTAACAGTTTATTTTTGCACAGTTTATTTTTTTTAATTATTATTCAGTTGCACTAATACAAAATATAATAACCCAAATTAAGAAGCTTTTCATTTTCAAATCATTGTTAGAGGCTGCAGGAACACATGGTAACTGTATTGTACGAGGAGAGATAAGCCTACTATAGTCTGAACCGGCATCTTATGGTCACTTTTGAAAACATGCATTTAAAAAGCAATATGGATTCCTATTAAAAATAACTATAACAAAGTTTATTTTATCATACATTCATGTTTCTACCTTAGTAATGTCCATCTTCTTATCTCAAAACACAGCTTATTATTATACTTGATGAGAATCAATTATGCACAAAGACATTGGCAAATATACACAGTGGAGCATTCACTTTGATGAGCTAGCCAACGTCAATGCCTCTGTAAATGTTTACCCTTTTTGTGTTTACCCTTGAAAATACATTACTGATTTGCTCTCTTTCTCTCTATAGCTCAAACGCTTTATTACCAGAGCTTTACAAAGCCATTTGCCACAGAGTGTACATTTTCATTAATCCGGTCTGCCTTTCCAGAATGCCTGGATGGCTCTAATTTAAGTGAAGAGGCAATGAACCGCTACAAATCTTTAATTTCATTTTTTGTCGGGGGAGGGGAAGCCTCCAACCGACCCCCTCTCTCTGTTCCTCCCTATTGCACACTCCACTCCATACATAGAGAGTATGAATACACAAAAAAAAGAGAGAATTGAAAAATAATTCCAAGCAAGACCCCACCAACCCGGAAAAGCTCACCAAAACCTGTCTACAGAGGTTGATACAAAAATGCTTGGATTTGTATAAATTATCTCAACAAAAAAGCAAGGTCAAATGGGGTTAACGTTTATGTTGAGGGTGTTGAAACCCTAAGTACGGTGTTGCTTGGTATGTAGATTCGATCTTCTTTTGAGAGACGAATATATTATCCAGTTTTTTGGCACACTGTCATAGTTTCAACTGTTCCTGTCCTTGTCTCTGTCATCCTTCTAAAAAGGTATAGCTGTCAGAAAATGTGTAACGTTTCCTCACTGATATCCTTGTTCTGCACGGGCAATGTAAAATCGCTTTAGATTCATTTTTTTAAGCGGTCTGCAGCTGGTGAGATTGTCCCAAAACCAACCAATTAAGTTCTCTAAAGCATCCATGTCTAATTATCCCAGCTATCAGGACCTAAAACAATTCCCACAGGTTTGTCTCAATCAACCTCAATTTAACTATGTTTTAATATAACATGTTCAGCAAATTCATACACATTTAAATTCATTGACTTGCTTGGACATATGTCTGATTTACCAGAGGTCTTACGTATTGCGTAGTAACATGGCAGTTTGTTATTTATATATAGTGTATTGTAGCCACATTTTCACCTGCCAACAAACCTGTCTATTGTTAATGATCCTAAAGAGAGTTGGAACACTGGTGTAGATTTGTGGTTGGACACCAGACCTACTGTTGGAACTGACTACAGCAGATGGTTGTTAGTTTGGGGATATGGGATTCTCAGAACTCTTTCCAACAATGGAACACAACACCAGTGCACAATGAACCAGGGCTCATGTTTGCATAGCCCTGGGCCGTAATTTTAAAACGACTCTAGCATCACCCGAATCCATTTTATCACCATAAATTTATTCAGCCTAAAAAGCACTAGCAGAGAAATATCAACTTCAGACAACAAGGTTTTTCCATGTCTACGACTTGTGTTTGACCCCAGAGCAGTGTCCTGAAATATGCAGTCATAACACGTTAAGTCCCAGTCGCAACACAAGTGGACAGAAGCATATGGGAACGTTTACATAATGATCGCCAATGACAAGTCTGACAATCCAAGCACTTGTACTCGAGACACAAGAGTCTCAATGGAGCCATGATATACAAATAGTGATTTTTATTTTCCTATCTTGGCCTGGTCAGCTCGCAGTGGCCATTTAAGGATTTTGTGTTTTTTTGTCAGTTGTTCTGGGGGACAGCTGTTCCGCGGTCGCCTTTGTATCGCAGGAAAATTACGGGGGTTGTAACCTGACTCTTTTATGCCATCTTGGCTCTTAAAAGGAGGCACGCCGCACACACAATATAAAGAGGAGAGTTTGTGCTATCGGTCTCAATGTAGGAGGAAGCTTTTATAGAACTCCATTCAGCCAACATCAGTCTCATTCGTTTCATCTCAAAAAGAAAATCTAGGATGTATAGGTGCATTTACTTTACAATAACATGTCTTTGGGTAGGCGTATTAATCTTCTACCGCAACAGCACTAGCCGACTCAAATTTTACATTTTAATTTGATCATTCCGTTTGCACAGTCAAAGATGCTTCCTCCATCCTCTCAAACGTTGTTTGACAGCAATTAAGTGCACTGTTCCTCCCACATCGCTCGCTTTAATTCCACTGGAGCACTGATGCTGGGTAGGCACGGTCCAGTGAAGACAGGGTGGACCTACCGGTCAGGAGATGGTAATGTTACATTTAAAAACAGATTTATTATACATAATACCCCAATTCATCATCACCATGACATCTGCAAAATCAGCCCCCTTATGTCCAGATTCTCCTTCCTCCCCTTCGATCCCCTGGAGCTATTCAAATTTCTTAGAAAAGCAGAAAAGCCAGACTTGGGAAAAAAATCCTAATGCATGGATATAGAATATGGAATGGACATTCTTATGCTAATAGAGAAAAAAAAGACAACCAAGCTTGACGAGGGTCCCGCGTGAGCGCCCGAGGTGTCAGAGGGCCTGCAAAAATATCTATCAGTGATGGAAGCCGCCATGCAACCCAACTCAAGATGGATGCCCCTTCCCCCTGCACATATACATATCAAGCAAGGTTTGGACATATTTCAACTACAGCTGAATTATAACCAATAACTTTTTACCGCCTACTTGTCTGGGAGGCTGAGGATACTTCTGTCATGGAGCGCGGGATGTTGTTGTGGATGTCAATTGCAGATTTTTTGGGATCCATTGTTTATTCCAATTCCAGTTTTATCATTCTTCTTAGCTTTATCTATTCTATCATACCTCAGAGTTGGAATAGACTTGGAGGAACATGACATATAAGGGAGAGTGGGGTGATTTGTGCCAGGGGGGATGTAGATCCACCCCTTGTTTTTGGAAAACCATAGAAGAAATTGGTCATGTGACCACATCATTTTGAAAAGCCATCCATTTTACTCATCCTCCAAAGAGAGACACATGGCATGAGAGGTGAGCACATTTTAGCTCCAAAAACGTTTTTTTTCCTTTCAAAGAAAAATTTCTGTGATGAAGGTTTTTTGATTGTAGTGTCTGAACAATTATAGACAGGTTTTGAAAACATTTCACACATGTATGGAAGAAAATCTGTCTCACCAGATTCTGAAACTGAATTTCTAGCACTGAATTTATTTGCATACAAGATTCCGTGTCTAAAGATTCAGTGTTATAAATTCAGTGCAAAAAAAAATTCTGTGTTATAAATTCAGTGCAAAAAAAAATCAGTGTTAGAAATTCAGTGCAAAAAATTTCAGTGCCAAAAAATTCAGTGTCAGAAATTCAGATTCAGAATCAACATCCGGGATACCAAGGAAAAGCAATCAATTCTGTCTCAACTCCAACCAACATCCAGCTATCAAGTTCCAGGTTTACGTTTTAACTGGTGATCATGTTAACATTGCAGATGCGACGTGGGCGTGAGTGATGATGATGATGGTGACAAGGATCTGTCTGCTGGTGACTTTGTCATTGTGAGCTTTGCTGGTAAAACCAAATCCTATAACTACGTTGGATTGGTGGAGAAGGTTGAGGGTGCAGACATCAGCGCAAAGTTTCTAAGGCAAAGTTGTAAGAAATCTGTGGATCTTTACATTTAAAGAAAATGATGAAGGAGTCATCCGTAGAGGCCATGTGCTCAAGAAACTACCCACACCCAAAAAACTTGGTGGTACAGCCATAAAGGAGCAGAAGTTTATATTCCCCTGGGGATAATCTGGAGAAGTGAGGAGATGGGCATGCCTCATCAGAGTTTGACTTAGGCCTACCTGTCATTTGTTTAATTTAGCTAACACTGATTTCAGTTTTGAGTTTGCACTCAAAACAGAGAAGTTTATTAAGTTAAGTGGCCGAAGACACACTAAGATGTTTAGAAATTAGCCTAGTCACTTTATTCATGTTACATAATTGACAGACAGTGTTCTATGTATGTCAACAGGCATCTATTGCCAAAGCCTTTTTGCCTGAAATTATTCACAAATATCATATATTGTGTATTTAATTTTTTTTGTGTTTTCCCAACAACTACAAAATATGATTTATTCCAGTAGTTTAATATGGTGACAATATCTAAATAAACCTTAAATTAGTAATTTTGTATTGATTTTGTCTTCCTTTCATATAGCATTACAGTTCATAACATTAAAATGTTCTCTTTTACTTCACAGGCACAATTTACCCCAACGTATTCTCCCAAAGGCACAACTTACCCCGCACCAGGCGCAAGTTGTGCCACGAGACCACTTTTTTCCAAAAAGCTATATTTCTGAAACAATTTATTTCAGATCCAAAGTTATTGTTCTCAGGGATGCATCACATCCTGAAATATACAGGTGCTGGTCATATAATTAGAATATCATCAAAAAGTTGATTTATTTCAGTAATTCCATTCAAAAAGTGAAACTTGGATATTATATTCAAGAACTCGTGTTATTAGCCAGGTCGCCATTGCAATTGAGAATTTGTTCTCAATCAGCATAACTGGTTAAATAAAGGTAAACTAATCTAATCATTGAGTAGTTGATCGATTGCACCTGTTGCTTAGATGGTTTAACCAGTATTAACTATTGAGTCTCAGTATACAAACTACCCTACTCTAGCAGTCATTGTGTGTGCTGGTTGCATGTGATTAACAATTACACTTGGTTATACAACTCTGGTTGTATTACATTGGAAAGAACACCACTTTGCAAATCAGGATAATGTGGCTTTTCCCAGTAAATGTGTTCAACAATAAACTGTTTTGTTTGTGGTTTATTATAATAAAGAATGTACTGTCAAAGGCAAAAAATCCTGCATCAACCAATCACATTAAACATAGTTCAAGTTATGTGTAGACAATATTGTTCTTTGTAACATCCCTTATATAGGGTCCTAGTTAGAACCATATACATGGGATTTTGCTTGGAGAAAATATTGTAATACTTGTGTCCTTAGCTCACATTACTAAAACATGCATCACATCGCCATGGTCAATTGTTGGCACTTCGCAAGTCTACAGCGTAAAAAGAAACATACAGAGGTGAAACTGACATTCCTGTGACTGTCTGACACACTTTTACGTCCATTTCAGAAAAAGTGAAAGGCTTAAACTCAACAACCTGTCAGGTGTAATTCATCACAGTTACACCTGTACTTCATGACAACAACCTACTTTTTCTCCAATTTACCAAATTCTAAGGAGCTTTGAATTCGAAAGAGTCAAGTTACAATAGAAAGGATCACATCTAGTGGCAAAGAGTGTTACTACTGCACTGAAGTACATCACAAGCTTAATTTCACATTTTTAAAAAGCGGTGCTTTGGTGGGATACTGGTTCCTCTGCCTGTCCCTCATCAGTGGAACAGTGGAAATTAAGCTCTTCATTATATCCACGGGTTTGCCTTTCTCATATTCCTATTCTCTCCTTCCACATGGACCATTATCTTCAGAGTTTGATTCACTGCAATTATGTTGAGATGTGAATTGCGGCCACTTTTTGCAACAGAGCATTAGAGGTGTTCACATGGCTTAGTTACCAAATGGTTTTGCCTTTGCTGTAGCAATATTCCGAAGAGGGCAATCCATACTCTCTTCAGGAAACATAGTGCTGTTATTTGAGTGCGTGTGTGGGTCTGTTTGTGTGCGTATATTGTATGCACAGCCATACTGTATTTTTGCTACATTTGCAGAATGCAGATCCCCTGGCCCTCACATAATGACAGTCATACATGTGTGTTGCAGTGGTAGCAATGAATTGTTTTCGCAGATTTCCCACTATACATTTGGTCAACTCTTCTGTATGTAGGAGGAGTGCTTGCATGTGTAATGAGTGTGTGTGTTTGTGTGTGCGCATGTTTTACTATGTTTCCAGGTAAGAAACATCCCCACTAGCAGAAAAAACAAAACCAATCTTTATATTCTTAATTATTGGACAGAAAACTGGGGAAAGATGGAGAAGAGAGAAATCTATTTTGTCACTTGTCGGACAAAATGTACAATTAAGGGTTAGACTTAAGGATGAGGTTGGTGGGTGGGGTTCAGGATTAGGTTTTAATTGTGATTTTTACGGGGCACCACAAGAATTGTAAAGTTTAACATGTGTGTGTGTGTGTTCGGCTCCTTGAACTGCCAATTTGCAGAAAACTCTATTATGCACTGAAGCAAATCAATGTTGATGCATTTCCTCCTGTTTGCAGCGGTGTCAGTGAGGAAGTAAACTGGATTTTGCTACCCATATTCAAACACAGAAAATGACTGCAATTTATTTAATAGATGCTTGCTTTTACTACTGAGTCATCTCAAGTGCTCTGCTACTGTTTTAAACATTTTCTGTGATTCCTATTTCTCTCTATTTTTTATTGATTTTGTGGATACTGCCTTGTCTCATCACAGTAACTCCCGACAGACTTGCAAGAGTGGAAGATGCTTCTAATCGCATGACTTTCTCAACCAGGAAGCTAGCCGGAATAAACCTGCTAATGATTAAAGCTTGCTTATTGGTACTCGGAACAAAATTGACTAAAGAATAATGTGAGTTAGCAACCCTCTCTGTTGCTATTGCAACACGATGCCTTAGACCAGGGGTGTCAATCTCATTTTCACCCCGGATTTGGCCCACAGGCCTTGAGTTTGATACATGTGCCTTAGACTATTGCAGAACTTAGAGAAAAACTGCAGGTGAGCAGTGATAATTAATTTATTGTGGGTAATAGACAATACCTACTTAACCTATTACCATAGTGCATGAATTCCGATGACTCATCACTTAAACGTATACTAATGACTCGTTACCTACTCATATTTTTATGACTCTGCACTGCAAAGTACTGCGACTTTGCTCAAAATCAGTATTGACTGATGAAGTGTGCAATGAATTCCGTTTGTATATTTTTTAGATGAACAAGTGGATAGTGATTTTATGTACACTGCCCACCACAAATATTGGCACCCTTGGTAAACATAAACCAGCTTTTTATTTATTTTTCTCAGTCTTCTATAAAAAAGTTCAATTGTTTAAAACATTCTATTGGATCTAAATGTAACAAGTTCACCTACTTTTAAAACAAAGATAAAGAATGAATCTATATTTTAACAGTCTGTTTTTCTTATTTCTACCATGGGTGCCAGTCAGTATTAGTGAAGGGCACTGTACCTGGGTCCATCATGGAGGAAATGTTAATGCCGTTCTTTGCGAGCAACTGATAACGTGCATTACTACATTCAATTGCACTTTACAAATGTACAGACAGCATGCTGTTCCCACAGCAACTGCTCTAAAAGACTTGCGCTATCGCTATTTAGTAAAACCACATCCTTAGCAAAGTGTTTTAACTGCAGACAATGACATACAAATATCCATGATTTCGTCCCACCTTTGGGAAATGAATTAAATATAAAAGGCCTTTTTAGCGCCAGAACTATCCCTCAGCACAAACCCATGTGTGTAGAAGAGCGTGTGTTTCAGCACCTCAGCAGTTTCATCTTCCTTGAACCAGCTGCCTCTTTAAAAATCAATGCACTCAAATCTCAGGATATTGCACTTAACAAGTGACAGTATTTCCCAGTGGCAAATACGTCCAACATGACCGCTCAAGTTTATTCTATTCTGGAGACTTGTACAATGGTCCCTCTGAAATGGCTTCATCAAAAGGTCCACTACCATTACATTTTTAACGATTGCTTACCATTCAGAACTTTTCCATTTCCATCTTTGCAGAAACAATTACTGGCATACTAGGAAGATACATATTTTTTTCCAAATCTTTAATCGCGGCAGTCTGAGTTGGAGTAGATTAGCACACTGCACACCATCTACTCACCATTCACTATACCCCAGGATACGCACGCACGACTGCACCGGATATAGCCATGCAACAAAGCGTCAACACGGTCCAATCAGAATCGTCATACGCTGCCTATTGTCACAGGTGGTAATAGATGGGAAAGAGGCATGTTAAGGCCCTTGTTTTAGCACCCTATGCTTCTCCACCATCGCCTGCTCTGTATTTATTGAGACACCCCTAAAGCAATCTGAGATGGCAGGCACAGATGGCTTCCCTAATCCAACTAAATTGGCTTTGAACTGCTTCGGGTAAACAGGCAAGCCATTTTCCTCCTGAAGTCTTGCCCCTCAGAAACATTGACTGTGGGTGGTGAGGGAGAAAGTTAGTTGAGGGGGAGTAAAGAGGACTTTAAAGAGGCGACTATGAAACAAGGCTGTTTCCTCAACAAATCTGACCCATCAGTATCATGAAGAGAGAAAAAGGAAAAAAGGAAGGAAGTCATAACTGTTTATATCAAATAGTCTCTATATCATGTTATCAATTGGCATATTTCTGTGCACAAACATTAACGACTAGCTATCAGATTGTGGTTATAATTTCACCTGATCCTGTTAACAAGATATAATCAACAAATAATGTTTTGCTGTGAGCCCTGTTTTTGACAGATGAGTTCTTTCTGGATAAACAAATTAGGTTGCTTAAAAACCAGACATCAATGTATTTTGCTGACAGAGTAAAGACCATAGATACAGTTGAAACCAGATATTTACATACACTTCAGAAAAAAACACAAAAAAAATATTTCTTTACTGTTATACATTAAATCAGAGTAAACTTTTTCTGTTTTAGATCAATACATATTAACATATTTTTTGCATTTGTTAAATGTCAGAATCGATTGAGGGAGAATTTTTATGTATTTTTTATCACTTTCATGAACGTCAGAAGTATACATACACTTCCTTAGTATTTGGTAGAATTGCCCCAAAACTGTTTACCTTGGGCCAAACGTTTTGGTGTAACTGGGTCAGGTTTGTAGGCCTTCTTGCTCGTACTCGCCTTTTCAGTGCCGCCAACAAATTTTCTGTGGGATTGAGATCAGGGCTTTGTGCCACCACTTGGTCCTTAGGCCACTTTGTAACTAATTTGAATGTATGCTTGGAGTCATTGTCCATTTGGAAGACCCATTTGCGCCCAAGCTTTAACTTCCTGGCTGATGTCTTAAGATGTTGCTTCAATACCTCCACAAAATGTTATTTTTTCATGATGCCATCTATTTTTTCAAGTACACCGATCCCTTCTGCATCAAAGCAGCCCCAGAACATTATACTACCACCCCCATACTTCACAATTGGGATGGTGTTCTGTAAGGAATTGGCTTTCAGGTAGTTGACAGGTAACGGACACAGGCGCAGAGATTTCAATTAAACAACGTCTTTATTTAAAGACAGAAAGAAAAAGGAACTCGGACCGAAATCTTAAGGAACAAAATAAAGCTGTGGATCAAACGGATCGCACCGTACCTTAAACAGAATAATCTTAAACAGCAAACAAACAAACGTATCGTCAAACCTTACGTGCATTCAAACAATGATATGGTAATCAAAATGACCCGACCCTGGCTGACAGAAAAGAAGAGAGCTAAATACATGAACTAATGATAACACAGAAAACAGGTGAGGACAAAACTCAGGTGATTTTAATGTCCATGATTATTCTCCCTCTCCGCTGGCAGGAGTGCCAATTCAGGCATAGAGGGGGACAGATCTCGGAGTCTCACAGTACCCTCCCGCAGCGCCCAACACACAAAGAGCAGGGAGGGTGGGCCAAAAATGGATCTGTCCCTTGTTCCCTCAACAGACCCGATCCCCATAAGGCTGGCTCGGAGGTGGCCAGCCCGGCCGATGGGTCACTCTTGCCAAATCCCTTTTGGCATCCCTCGGCAAGGTCCCGGGCTGTGTCTCTACGCATGGGGCAGACTGACTGGATAGTAGGGCCGGACTCAGACTGGACAGTGGACCCGGACTGGACATTGGGGCCATCCTCGGATTTGACAGAAAACCGAACTCGGACTGGACCGTGGGACCGGATTGGACAGCGGAAGTGGGCTCGGACTGAACAGCGGAAGTGGGCTCGGACTGGACAGTGGAACTGGGTTCGGACTGAAAAGTGGAAGTGGACTCGGACTGGACCATGAAACTGGGTTCGGGCTGGACAGTGGAAGTGGACTCGGACTGGACTGTGTAACTGGGTTCGGGCTGGACAGTGGAAGTGGACTCGGACTGGACAGTGAAAGTAGACTCGAACTGGACAATGGGGCTGAACTCGGGCTGGACAGTGAGGCTGGGCTCGGGAATGACCTGGGAAGCGGACTCTGAAATGACCTGGGAACTAGACTCAGGCAGAACAGGAAAACTAAACTCGGGCAGAACAGAGATGCTGGTCTCGGGCAGAACAGAGATGCTGGTCTCGGGCAGGGCAGAGATGCTGGTCTCGGGCAGGGCAGAGATGCTGGTCTCGGGCAGGGCAGAGAGCCTGGTCTAGGGCAGGGCAGAGAGCCTGGTCTAGGGCAGGGCAGAGAGCTTGGTCTCGGGCAGAACAGAGAGGCTGGTCTCGGGAAGAACATAGAAGCTGGTCTCGGGCGGGGAGACTGGTCTCGGGCGGGGCGGGGAGACTGGTCTCGGGCCGGTAATTTCTGTACCTGAAAGTGAACGGGTGTTGGGCCATTTGACGGAGTTTAGCGACTTGTCGAGCAGGAAGAGACCAAGGGCTGTGGCTTCCGTCTGGGAGTGTCGATTCGTCGAATTGCAGGACAGAGAGAGAGCGCGGATTGCGGAGCAGTGTGTGTATCTGTAGGCTAAAATCAAGAATATAAGTGAATGGGTTCAACATATAATATATGATGCAGCTACCGACAAAATGAAAGGAAAAAAAACACAACTTGTCTTAGTAAGGTATTGGGCAACCATGATCAATGCAAAATCCACCTTGGCATAGATTCTAAGAGTCTTTACAACTCTACTGGAGGGTTGGAACACTGACCCGTCCATCCGATATTATCTGATTGGGTTTTTTGGATGATGTTGTTGGAAAGAGCTGTTTAACAAGTTGATTTAAAATCGCTCATATTGGTTATTTGTTGTCCTTATGGCAACATGAGTGCAGTTATTAGCACACATAACTTTTGGGAAACCGAAGATTGCTGCAAATTGTGCTTTTTTGTTTTCCTGGTCACGCGCAGTGTATGGGAACTTTATGTAATTATGCAACAAACCTATTGTACCTACTAACACGTCTGGCATAACCTGGCTAAGTTCCAGCGCCATAAATCCTAGTATTGTAAGACTTGAAGTCCGGAGTGAAGTGCAGAGAAAGCCAGACGCAGAGCGTGTTATCAATCATCACTCACCTAAATATTCAAGTCAGTGACGTGACGCATAGACACATTCAATAATCCACACTGTGCCCCAAGATCTATTGACTTTTGTACCAAACATAATCACCAAAATCCAAACTGCTGTGACACTCATTAAACTTTCCACATTTCAGCTGCGTGACAAATACAGTAGTAAATGTCAAATGGGCAATACACACAGTGAAACAAATTACTATTTGGGGTTCTTTGACTTATTTATATGTATCGGTGAAGCTAGTTCAAAACAATATTTTAATTACAACTGTCAGGGTCTTATCACACATTAACCCAACCCCTGTATTTCTATGTATGACGTTAAACAGTCGCAGAGCTACAGAAAATAAAATACAAGATAAAATGTCCAATTTACTACCTTCCAAATAAAATAAGTTGGAATGGAATTAGCATGAATGGTTGATATATTGATATTAAAAATTAAAGCAGCTTTTCCATGTCGAAAGTGTTGAGTACTGGTTTACTCCGTACCCAGCTTTTGGAGAATATAAAAAAACAGAGATTCCTGCGTGTGGCTCTAAATCATTAAAAATTCATCACAATATCCTTAATTTTACAAAATAGTTGCCTATTCTATATGTAAAGAAATAATGCATTTAAAAAAAAGTCTGTTTGGCATTTTATCACTCTAAGAGTCGGAAGTGGGTCATGTGACTAATGGGCAGTTAAAAAATGTTATAAAAGCACCTTTTATGTATGCTCCTAGATATGCATTCTTTATACCCTTGTAATTTCCCTGAAGAAAATAATAACTGGAAAAACAAATTGAAAGCTCATTAATTTGGACTTGTAGACATTATTGGGTTAACATGAATGACATGACATGAATATTGTTATGTTGATTCTGTATAACGAGGCGGCATTAGGAAAGTTTTATACGACAAACTTATGTACTCTTCAAAGCCAACAATATTTTGCTTTTCAATAGGCCAATGGCCTACCGAATCAATAGGCAATTGATCAATCACGGCAGAAAATGTAGGTGTAACTGCCTCAGCGCTTCTAGTGTTAAAAAACAATGATCATGAACATAATGACCATTCCTGTAGAGTTCACATCTGTTCAAGCAGTACTATATATTTAACCATAGTTGCCACTGAAGACAGTTGCGGAAATGAGAACTTAACAATTATAGCCAAACGTTCTGATAAATAAACAGTATATTCTAAGGACACAGTGATATAAATTGTCACAAATCCATTGGGTGTAGTGTAGAGAGCCCGATGCAGAGTGGAGAATCACGTGTGGTGTTTTTTTATACATAACAAAACATAAAACAACGAATGGAAACAAACTATATAAATGAAAATGTGCGATTGCCACCAATCCGTGACATAATCCTCGGGCTGACTCTTTTCTCTCTCTACATCAACGATGTGGCTCTCGCTGCTGGAGAATCCCAGATTAATCTCTATGCAGACGATACCATCCTGTACACAGCAGGCCTTTCGTTAGACACAGTGCTCGCAAACCTCCAGGAGAGTTTTAATGCCATCCAGCATTCCTTCCATAGCCTACAGTTATTATTAAACTCTAGTAAAACTAAGTGTATGCTGTTCAACCGATCTCTGCCGACACCTGCCCGCCTACCTAGCATCACCACGCTGGATGGGTCTGAACTTGAATATGTTGATACATATAAATATCTAGTTGTCTTGTTAGAAAGCTCTCTCTCCTTCCAGCCACACATTAACAAACTGAAATCTAAAATGAAATCCAGAATCAGCTTCCTCTTCCGCAACAGTGCTTCCTTCATCTAGGCTGCCAAACTTGCCTTAGCGAAAATGACTATTATCCCAATGTTCGACTTAGAACAGCCTCAAACTCTCTGCTGAGAAAACTGGACGTGATCTACCATAGCGTCATACGTTTTGTTACAAATGCCCCTTACAACACCCACCACTGTAAGCATTATGAATTAGTCGGCTGGCTGTCATTAACTACTCGGCATTTAACACATTATTTACAAGTCTCTGCTTGGCAAAGTCCCGCTGTACTTAAGTTGTCTAGTTACCATTGCTCTACCCACCCGCAGTCTACGCTCAAGCAGGTACACCCCAAAAGCCTGCACAACATTCGGCCGCCAATCCTTCCAGTTCGCAGCCGCCAATGACTAGAACGATTTACAAAAATCCCTAAAACTCGAAACACTTATCTCACCAGCTGCCTTCAAACTGCTCCTGTCTGAACACCTGTCTGATCTCTGTACCTGTTAACGGTCTTCAACCTATTCTCACGTTGCCATGCCCTATTTGCACCTGTACTGCTGTCATACCTGTGTACACTGTTGAACCACTTTTTTTTGCTCAGATAATGCTCAATTGACCTTTCCCATAACCTCATATCTTATCCAGACGTGAGGTCCATGGTGCATTACCGCCAAGGGCAGCCAAGCAGTCCGATTGATGGGGCAAGGGATGAGCATCCTTGATGGTTCTCGCATTCAGCCATCGAAAATCTGTGCATATACGGAGATCGCCATTTTTCTTCCAGACCATCACGAGTGGGGAAGCATATTCACTCATCGATTTCCGTATGATTCCCTCTTCTTCCATCTCGGTGAGAACTTGACGCAGCTTTTGATAGTGGGCTGGCGGCACTCTGCGATACAGAAGACGGAAGGGACGGTCGTCAGTGAGGCGGATTCTATTTGCAAAACCCTTGGCATCTCCACAGTCAAGATGATGCTTTGAGAATACATCCTCATACTTCTCCAACAATGCCACAAGTTGGAGCATGGTGGAGGGGCTCGCTTCACAATGGTCAATGTCGACATTTTCCAGACCAGACTTCTGTAGCATGTCTTTCAGGTCAGTGTTGTCGCCCTGTTTCCCATGAGTCACTCTAATAGAGCCAGCGTCACACTGACAGGAACCCTGGAACAGTGTGAGGTCTTCAACCGCAACGCAAGTAGAGACGTCTGCAAGCTTGCTGTTCCTTCTCAAGGTGATTGGTTTGTCAGAGATATTGGTAACCTTCATGGGGGTCCATCCATCTCCCCACAGCGGCGTTACCACTCTCCCCACCATGATGCCCCGAGGCACACACCTAGAGGTTGTAGGCTCCACTATAACTGTGCTCCCAGGTGACTTGGGCACATCACTTGGCAGTCTACCCCACAGCAGGTACTCTTGTTTGGGGAGGAGACTCACCGCTTGAGTTAGCTTCACTGTCCCTACTTTTTCCGGCACATCTTCACCCCTCCATCTCGTGAGACTTGTCATCATTTCCAAAAACTGTTCTCCGTCTGAAGAACCTTTTGTGTTGCTCGAAAAGTGTCCAATAATTGTTCTCGTTTTTCAGCTGATGCAGCACATATTTTAGCATGTTAGTGGCTACTATGACGTCGTCTTTCTGACCAGTGACCACCAGGACTGGGACCATGCACTTCACCCCATACAAACTTAGTTCCATGTCATACATACACTTTGGGTTCACTTGTACTCCTCCACAGCTAACAAGGATGATGCGCTGCGGGAGTTCTTGTTGTTGGGTCAAGACGCTATCTGATAGTAGTCTCTGCTCCGCCTCTTCACTTATCGTGCAGGCCATCGACCCTGTATCATGGAGCCCTTGCAACTGAGCACGGCCGTTCACTGTCACTGGTGCGTGGAGTAACTCACTGAACGTCTCGACCGTGTGAATATTCAGAACAATTACTGTGCAATTATCGGACATTTCTTTAGAAACATTGACATACATCTCCTTCAATTCTTCACCTTCTTCAAGGGTTGACACTTTAACGCTCACACATCCCCTTTCTGTATGTGAGCTATCTAGTTTAAACTGACTCCGCCTAGCTCAGGTGTAGGCTGAGCTTGTGCTGACTGTGGCTGGGCGTTAATTCTTGGCCGGCGCTGTTGGCACTCTCTCTTCCAGTGGCCGGACTTGTAACAGCCCATGCAGAGGTTCGCCTGTCTACAGTGCGCCGTAGTTGAGTGTTCAGCAGACTGACAGACTCTACATCTATTCTGAACGATGGCCGCTGGCCCCCTGCTAGGTGGCATGACTGCCGCAGTCTGGGCCGTTTGCTCCAGCACACGGTTCAGCAAGCCAATGAGAGACTGGATGCAGACGCTCTCAGTCTGAGGAGAGGATGGAAGCCACATTGTCTTTGGGTCTGTGGTGTTATTAGCAGTAACAGACTCTGTTGCTGATGTCTGAGCATGCACACCTATGTTCTTCGGCCGGTGAGATTTGGCCTGAGACATTGTTCTGGCCTCTCTCTGATGTTCAACGAGGTGTTCCTGAATCTCATTGGCTGTCCATTTTTCAGCTGTTTTGCACTTTAAGACACATGCAAGAGCTGGGTCAGGACAGTGTTTCACCAGCATCATTGTGACTTTGTGAGAGGGGTCCTCAATGTTTCGCCCATGTCTTCTCAGACACTCATCCGCCACATCAACAACCTTATTCAAGCGTATCCAGTAGTCCATGGGACTTTCTCCAGCCAAAGGAAGTAAGTTATAGAAATCTGCTAAAGGCATCGATGAGTAGGTTACCTCACTGAAATGTTGTTTCAGAATATCAAAGACGAGCATGGAGTTTTCAGCTGGCTGCAGCGATGGCATGCTGCGCAGGGTAACTTTTACAATGTCTCTAGCCTTTCCCATTAGTCTTGACATTATCTCCTGGGAGTACTCTTGCCGGGGGACACCTCTCTTATTCAGGTAAACACTCATAATTTCTTCCCACGCACTGTATGTTTGTCTGTTCCATCACCCCTGAAGTACGGTGGCTCTTTGACACTGCCCCCTTTACTCCAGTCATGTTCAAGTCAGACTGTCCATATCCTAAGTTCAGGCTAGGTGTAGGAGTGGTTTGGCTATCTGCACTACCAATAGATCTCTGTACTTGACTAGCAATGTTCTCTCCTATTTCGTGAGCTAATTGTGTGATGAGATTCCCTAGGTTCGCGGAACTCACATCTAGACTAGACACTGGCTGACATGGAGAATGTTCATCTGTGCTTGCATGAGTGTATGAGAATACAGGACGGCCTACTGAACTAACACCGCTCCCAGTGTATGGGGCCTCTAACCTACTCATGTGTGGTGTGGGAGAATATTCATCAGTGTGCAAGCCTGTGGATGAGAGTACAGGTCTCTCTAGTACACCAGCACCTTTAACCGGCGTGCACTCCATCCTACTCATAGTCCTGCCCCTCCCTAGGCTTAGCATCCCAGCATCCCCAAAGCTAAGCAGTGTCTGCACATTCTTGCCATCAGCCATTTTTACAGCAGTTGTACTGTGATAGACTAGGTTAATGCCATGTGAGTTACTAGCACATGCAAATCACGATGTAAAATGATACTAGTCAAGATAAAGGCAATCAAGAGTTACAATTGACACATTAATATTATCCCATATACTTGTCAACGTCCTGAAGAAGTTCCTACTCGTTACAGCAACCACCGGCGATCACCCTGGCGATGATCTGAAGCGGAGAAATCCGGGTCACGGCACCAATGTAGCCGGCGTGGTCTGTACCTCGCCGACTACTGCGTTGTGTTCCGGTGCACAAGATGACAGGACGCTGACGTTCCCTTAGGCACTTTATTTCCAGCCCAATTCTCTGCACTGCACAATTTACAAAAAGAGCAAAAGATCACCATTCCATCAATCTGTATCAGCCTCTCTCTGTCGGGTGGGATTCAGACTGAGAGAGAACGCGAAATATCTGTATACATAGCCACCGCTCTAGCCTCTATCCATTAGAGGGCGCACTTACAAATGACTCTCCCAATACCTATAAGCAAAACTACTATGAAATGAATGAACAGTACAACATTTTTGTGAAATAAAACATCACATACTTGCCAAACAGAAAATGAAAGGTTGCAATAATATTTGTCTTTCTCAAACATGTTACACATGCACTCTATCGACCAACCTGCTAGAGACATTTTATTCTGTCTACCTGCCAGGCACACTTTAATCCTTGTACATTCCGTGTTTAGATAGTCATTGTATTTTTATATATATATATATTTTGTTATTACTGTATCTATGCTGCTCAACTGTACTTCATATACCTCAACCTGTATTCCTTACTGTGTCCCACTGCTATTTGCACTCTTGTGTTTGTGTTCTTGTGAAACTGCATGTTGTCCTGCACATTTTTCGCCTTATCTTGGCCAGGTCGCCGTTTTAAATGAGAATTTGTTCTCAGTCGGCCTACCTGGTTAAAGAAAGGTTAAATAAAAAAAAATTTAAATATGCATTGCTTGAAATCCGTGACATAAATATGCATTGCTTGATTTTTACAATCTAAAAGTTGAAAGAACGAATCAAGCAGTTTGTCGTCACTATTGGTAAATGAATTAAATGAATGCCTGTATCAGCTTCTGTAAGGACAGTTGCGTACCAACACGAACCAGGGTGAGTTACCACAATGACAAGCCCTGGTTCACAGCTAAACTCCGATGGCTGCGGTTGGACAAGGAGGAGGCATTTAGGAGTGGGAATAGGGAAAGATTCAAAGAGGCAAAGTACAGCTTTGGACAGGTAGTGAAAGAGGCCAAGGAGAGAATATGGAGGTCTGGAGAGAAATTAAAACAACAACTCCCAGCAAACAACTGCTTTGGTTTGGAAATTCCTTAAAGGGACAATAAACTACAAAAATAAAACTCCCCATTTCAACGACAACATGCTAATGATCTGAACGAGTTCTTCTATAGATTAGAAAGACAAAAGGGCAGTTCTGACAACATACTCTTGTTGGGTGTCCAGCCACCAAAATCAACCTCCATCTGGGCCCACATACAATCAACAATCCCAATCCCAACAACTCTCCCCGACTCCCTGAACATCAGCACCAGCTCCCCTCAAGTCTGTATTGTGTCCCCCCTACTCTTCTCCATGTACACCAACAGCTGCACCTCAAGTATCCACCCTGTCAAGCTCCTGAAGTATGCAGATGACACCTCCCTTATCTTGATAAGGGAGGTGTCATCTGCATGACTCTACCATTGATTTCAATAGCCAGATCAGGACTGACTAACAATTCAGCTTATTCTGCAAATTCTTTCAAAGTCAAGCCAGAAACAGTTCTTTCCGATAACGCTGATTACAGTTGTCTAGGTTTGGGAGTCATTTGCCAGAACCATGCATTTGTTCATTAGTTCATAAATACTGGAAACACAAAAACTATTCTGGGTTTGCCACCAGAACCAACTCTGTGGTAATTAACTTTTTTCACATTGTGTGAGGATCAGAAGTTTGTCCGGGTCTGATTACTCCCTCTCTCTGGCGATCGGGCAAGTGTCAGACCCGATCAAGTTCACTTGAGTTTTAGCGCACCTGTGAGTAATCAAGTAGGGGATAAAGGGATCCCTGTGACTCGAGACCAATGCGAGGTATTGTTCGTTTCCCGACTTCCTGAGCGTTCTGAAAATTACTATTACTAAGTCTGCCAGTGTACCAGTTCCTAGCCTGTTCTCTACTCCGTGTCTGCCTAACCCTTGTTCTGTGCCCGTTAGTGACTCCCGTGTTCTACTACCTGCCTGTTCTCCTGACTACGTCTACGCCTGCTCCACCGGTACCTTGTTTGGACTCTGATCACCTGTTAACGACCCAAGCCTGCCTGACCATTCTATCTCTTGCTGCCTTTGCATTAATAAATATACATCACTTTCCCTGATTAGAACCACCTCTCTGTGCCTGAGCGTACTTGTTACACATTGCAGAAAAGTTAGTACAAGGTGTACAAGGTGCGGAAGGGTGGATACTGTATGGCAGATACAGGGTAGTTGTACTCCAACTATATTTTGTGGTCATAAACGCTCAGCAAGTCAACAAAGAACAATACCTCGCACCGATCACCAGTCCGAGTGCTACCTTTCAAGATTCAAAGTTTTATTGTCATGTGTACAGAGTGACTTACATCAAACTGCACAATGAAATTCTTATGACATGGCAAGCATCAACTACGTAGTTAGAAGAATAAAATAAAAACAGAATACAACAATATACAGAATTTACATTGCTACCAAATATGCATAATGAGTGAGAATATGGACATTATGCAAACCGAAGTTACTAAAAATACTGTAATTAAAGTGATCTAGTGCCAGTAGGGTACCAGTAGTGAATTTACAGAATACACTAGTTACAAAATATACATAATGAAGTGCATATGGATGTCATGACTCCTAGTCCCAAGTAGGACATCTAGTGGGCCAGGAGGGGTGGAGAACTGTTATTTACCACTGGGTTTGTCTCACAGCTGATGGGTGTAATGTGTTAATGAGTTTGTCACAGCTGTGTGGGGTTTGGGTGATTATGTTTGCTACTTATGTCAATGGGTCTTGGGACACGGTGTGGATTATTGTGTATGTGTTCATACCTCACGTCACACTGTTATATGTTTAGGTGAGTGTTGTTAGATAGGATTACTGTTGTTTTAAATGTACATTATTAGCCGCTGTTTAGCGCACTTTCATTTAAACCAGTATAGTTGTTTTTCGCCGTTCTCGGTTTGTTTTACGTTTGTGTTCTAAATAAACCTGACTGGAACGGACCTATATGCTCTGCCTGGCTTCCTCTGCACTACACCTCCAGTATTCGTGACAATGGACAGTTTGCAGACCTTAAATACTTAAACCTGATCTAGTGCCAGTAATGGGTACCAGTATAATAGATACAATATACGGAATACTAATTACAAAATATACATAATGAAGTTAATATGGCCAGTATGCAAACCTTAGATACTAAGATACTGCAATGAAAGTGATCTAGTGCTAGTGGTAGATACAAGGAGGTAGGCTCAGTGTGACTGGTTGAGGAGCCTAATGGTCTGAGGATAGAAGCTGTTCTTCAGTCTGGAAGTGCGTGTACCAATGCTGCAGTAACGTCGATCAGATGGGAGCAGGGTGAACAAGCGATGGCCTGGATGGCTATTGTCCTTGATGATGTTTCTGGCTTTTCATCGTGATTGATAGATGCTATTCACAGAAGGGAGGTGGCAGCCAATGATGCGCTCTGCAGACTTTACCACCCTCTGTAGGGACTTGCGGTCAGCAGCGGTGCAGTTCCCATACCAGGCAGTAATGCAGCCTAACAGGATACTCTCAATGGTGCACCTGTAGACGTTGCTCAGTGTTTTTTAGACATACCGAACTTCTTGAGTCTCCTCAGGAAGTATAGGCGTTTTTGGGCAGTTTTCTCTGCCGAGTCGGCTTGCCTGGACCATGTGGGGTCATCACTAATGAGCATACCAAGGAAGTTAAAGGCAGGTACTCTCTCGACTACAGCTCCATTGATGTGTATGGGGGCATGTTCTCCCCCTGCCGCTTCCTGAAGTCGATGATCATCTCTTTACTTTTTCCGACGTTAAGAGAGAGACTGTTGTCCTGGCACCATGTAGCCAGGTTTTTAACCTCTTCTCTGTATTTTGTCTCATCGTTGTTGGAGATGAGACCTAGGATTGTGGTATCGTCAGCAAACTTAAAGAAGACATTGTGGCTGTGTGTGGCCACGCAGTCATACGTAAACAGTGAGTACAGCAGGGGACTGAGTGTGCAACCTTGTGGGGCTCCGATGCGCAGGGTCAGGGCAGAAAATGTAAGGTTGCCCATTCTCACCACCACTACCTTTAACCTCTTACTAATCTCTGTCAGGTGTGTCTAGTACGGAGATCGGAGAGCTGTCAAACCCGGCATAGAGGGGGACAAACCTCCGTTTCTAACAGTATCCCCCATCCACGGGCGGCTCCTGACGCCCTAACAGCATGATTGGGTGGTCTTCCTCTTGGTTGTGGCGCCGGACATAGTGGATGGTTCGCGTGAAAAGCGTCCTTCATTGTCGGGTCCAGTACATCCCTGGCTGGTACCCACGAACTTTCCTCCGGCCCATATCCCTCCCACTCCACCAGATATTCCAGTCCCCCTTTCCTTCATCGAGAGTCCAGTACCTCCCGAACCCTGCAGATCGTGATTGGTGCGCGAGTGGTGGATTCATCAGACTAGTGCACAGGTTTGAGCAGGGAAACGTGGAACGTGGGTGCGATCCAATAGTGACGTGGTAACTGTAAACGATAAGACACCGGGTTAATGCATCTTACTACCTTGAACGGCCCAATGTATCGGGGCTTTAGCTTCTTGCAGCTTCTTCAGAGCCGTAGATCTCGGGTGGACAGCCAAACCCTCGGTCCTGGCTGATATAGTGGAGTCGGACGTCTCCATCTGTCAGCGTACTCCTTATGCTGTCGAGTGGCTTTTTGCAAATGTTGATGGACTGTCACCCATACCTGCGCACATTGACGAAACCACTTGTCGATGGCCGGAACCATCCCAGGTTCGGTATCCCAGGGGAACAGCGGAGGCTGATATCCAAAAACACATTGAAATGGCGTTAATAGCAGAGAAAAATGAATGAGGGAATTTTGTGTATACTCCACCCAGCGCAGATACCGGCTCCATTCCTGCGGCTGCTGTGCGCACTGATGTCAAAGGTACTTTCCAATATCCTGGTTGAGCCTCCCAGTCTACCTGTTTGACTGCGGATGATAACCTGACATCAGGCTTACGGACACTCCCAACCTTCCGCAGAAGGCTCTCCAGACCCGGGAGATGAACTGAGGACCCCTATCAGAAACGATATCCACCGGAATCCCAAACTTCCAATACACCTGCTGAAACATGATCTCAGCCATCTGGGTAGCGTTCGGTAATTGTAGCAGAGGAACCAAGCGACACAATTTTTAAAACCGATCCACTACAACGACAATCACCGTAAAACCATCCGACTCAGGTAAGTCAGTGACAAAATCCATGGCTATGTGTGACGCTGTGGTGTGGGAAGGGGCAAGAGCTTACCCTCGGGCAGCTGTCGCGGACGCTTGGATTAAGCACACATGGAGCAGGATAACACGTAATCCTGTACGTCTTCAGCCAATGACGACCACCAGTACTGTTGCCCGAGTAGTTTGATAGTCCGTGAAATCCCGGGATGTCCTGAACCGAGAGACGTGTGGCACCACTCCATCAGCTGCGGTCTATTCTCGGCGGGCACAAAGGTTTTATCCCATGGTGTTTCTGGAGGGACCGGTGTCTGCCGCAGACCCTCCTGTATCGCGTCGTCGATAGCCCATCGGACAGGCGCGACCCGACGTACAGCGGGCAAGATGGTCTCGGGTGATGAATCTTCTACGAGAGGATCAAACTGTCGGGAGAGCGAATCCGCCTTTACGTTCCTTGATCCTGGAATGTACGACAGGGTGACCCGGAACCGGTTAAAGAACAGGGACAACTGGGCCTGTCGAGTGGTTAACCGCTTTGCCTGTTGCAGGTATTCCTTATTACGGTGATCTGTCAGTACAAGGAACGGATGTGTCGCTCGCTAGTTTGGGAGATACCGAATAGTGAAATGTTGCTTACTATCATGTAAGGATGCACAGAGCCTGGTTTCACTATGGCACGGATGAGCAGCATATGTTTGCTAACGTTAGCTACTGATGCAATTTCAGCTAACGTTAGACAAATAGCTAACACACAACAATGTTACATCCATGAACATAACTGTAACTTTACCTTTGGTTGTTGCCTCTCGTTGCTCATTCAGTGGTCTTTTTAGGACTTTTAAGCAATCTTCAACCGAGGCAGGGGCAAGCACATCTGTGACAATGGCTTCTGCGTCCGACCACAGGCCATCCTCTTCGCAATATCCGAGTCGGGATAAATCGTTGCGGCTAGCTTTGTGCCACACTTTCCTGCTCGATATGATGTCGCGTGCTGGACAGTGTGGTACACACTCGTCACCTCTGCAGCAGTCACTTTGTCAGCTAGATAGTCGTTTTCTGGTCGGAGGAAAGCATCCATAGATTTGGATGTCTCTTTTTGTTGGACACGTTTCTTGTGGGTCTCCGTGAGTCTGTGTCGTTTTACATCATATTCCCCGCCATGTCCGATTGAGAAGGACGTTTTGCATAGGTCACAAAAAGCCCTCTCGGTATCCCCCTCAACACATTTCAGCCACAAATATTCATTTCCCCAGTCTTTCTTGTACACACACCTTCTCTTTTTAATTGATGGAGGTGCCTCAGAGTCAGACTCAATCTCTTTCTCCATTTTTCTAATTGGAAAGCGAATTGGAAAGCGCGCGTATCGCCCAGTGTGTCAACTGAGGGGTGGTGGGTGTGGCAACAGTAGTGTGCTGAACTGTCAAGTGATGTTCGTTTGGCTGCCTGGGCTCGAGGATATATTATAGAGCGACCAACTTTTGAGCAAGCATTGATTACGTGTGACACAGTCTCAATTCGCGGGACGCATGAATTGGGCTTCAAACGCTGTGAGCGCACGCGCTACGCGGGACGGGCGGTCACCCTAGTCTGGCCCGTTTCTCCTGCTCAATCTCAGCTCGGGTCATTTCTGTGCCTGAAATGCCTTGGTGAACCAACTGATGCCCTTTGAACTCTTTGTTCACCTAGGTCTTCCTCATCTTCTCGTGATTTTTACGGACCAATTTCCACCCTTCTGCGCTTGCTCTTCTTAATAAACACTTTCCTTTTAGCCTTGTCCTGGATGAGCCTCTCGCTTTCCCATCCTGCCTAAGCTGCGGTCCTAGTACCGGGGGCCGCTCGGGCCAAGGAGTCCAGCCCCTAAAGGGCTCAGGGGAAGGCCAGATCTCCACGGCCTCTGGCAGAGGGGAAGTGAGCAAAACTTCCTGCAGGCTCCTACCGAGTGGAAGGGGACCAATTCTCTGCCAGCTTTATCAGAGGGGAAGGGGAACAGATCTCTGCGAGCTCCTGCAGAGGGGATGGAGGCCAGTCCGCTTATGGCTCATGCAGTGGAGGAAGAGGCCAGGCCTCTTTTACCTTTGGTGGTGGAGGTAGAAGGTCAATCCTCGACAGGCTCTGGTGTCAGAGTTAGGGGTCAGTGCTCTTCAGGCACTGGCGGTGGAGGTCGGAAAGGGTCACCCCGTCTCTGCAACAACAACCCCGATAACCCCCTCTAAATATTTTTTGGAGCTTCCGTACTTACTGATTCCTTGTCGGGTGCTTCATTCTGTCACAAACGTGTGATGGAGTTTTAATTCAAACACAAACACGAATTTTTTTTTAAAACATACAACTTTGAAATTAAAGTGTGCTATGTAGCGACTACTAAAATATTACACCAAGGCTGTATACGAAACATTTCCATGTCGTTGCGATAGAACGGCTCACACACCCACCGCCGAAGCATCCACTTTTACCACGAAGGATAGTGTAGGATCTTTACCGTAATACCGTTGAGCCTGCGGTAATCAATACAGGGACGTAACCCTTCCTCTCTCTTCTGGTGACGTGGACGAACGAATCGCTCCTTGTTCCAGTATAGGCTCAGCCTCACGTTCGGGTTGCGACAACGGGTAGATACGTCCCCGGGGAGGCGTTCCCCCGGACAGCAGATCGAAGGCACAATCCCAGGAACGATGCGGTGGGAGTTCAGTTGTTCTCTCCTTGGAGAATACCTGGGACAGCTCGGCATACTCTGCTGGTACAGTGACACAAGAAGCAATTACGCAATCTAACTCTACCATCGTTGTCTTACAGGGCAAACTGAGACACTCAGGGGTGAAAAAGGTGAGAAGGATATTACCCCTATAAAGGTGTCCAGGGAAGCATGCCCAATTTCAACTATTCCACATGTGAAAGACCTTTGTAGACAATATGAAAGTAAATTGAGTTTTCCAAGTGATTTCACAAAAAAAATGATTTTTACAATTTTTAAATGTTTATTAAACATCTCTTACACCATTTCCTTAAAAAAAAACAAAGCAGTGTCCTCTATAAAATAGTCTGAAAGTGGTTTGAAGTTTCAAGGCCAATTGTTAAACAGCTATTGAATTCATAACTTCAAGACATGTACTTTATTGGCGGCCCCTAACTATAATCAGACTGAGTTTTCTGTCGGTCGATCACTGCGGTGTAGTGTGGCTGGGTGCGGGGAAACCGGACCTGATCTCGGCCTCCGTATGTCCGTTGAATATCCAATATCCAACCAACTTTACCTCGGTCTGAGATGAAGCAAATATATTTGTGCAGGAATTTCTCGCACTATAAAAACTAACCTTGCGGGAATGGTTTAAATTATGCGCAATCCCCGCAATCCCGCACCGAAATTCAAGCCCTGCAGATCTTAAGCTGGCTAACATTGCATTTGGTAACGTTATTCCCCTACTTTCCCAGAGAAAATAACTGGTGATGCAAGGCCCTTTTGCGCTAATATTTTCATGCACTCGCCCACCTGTTCGTAGTTCACTAATGGCGCTTTTCCACTACAAAGAACCGGCTCGACTTGGCCCAAATCGTCTCCGCTCGCTTTCGCTCCTTTCTCCATTGCAGATAGTACCTGCGCAATAGTACCCGGTCGTCATAGCGACGCGGCAGGAAACTGCTGTGACGTAATCTTCTACGCGACACGGCGACACACACTCGCTACCCACACACACATAAGACAATGGAGGAAATCGAGTGTATGCTGTGTTTGATCCGCGAGATGTGGCTGTTTCTCACGGCGTAGTCTTTCAGTTTGCCATAGTATTCGTAATGGATAACATGTACTGCTCTCACGCAATCTCTGGCCAAACTATTTAAAAATGGTGGGATTACTCAGGATACTACATCTGGCGCGTGCAATGATGATGCAGTGAATAGTGATGATTCTCTGACCAATCAGCAGTCTGCCGTGCTTGCTCAGAACCTCGCCTGAGGTGGTACAAAAAAAAGTACCTGGAAGCAGGTACAGGTACAACTTTTACCCAGTGGAAAACCAAAAAAGCCGAGTCGAGCTGAGACGAGCTTGTTCTGTGTAGTGGAAAAGCGCCATAAATCTCTGGTACCTAACCACCCCCCCAAAAAAAAAAATTCATTGAATCTACACAATTCACGTAGGTCACTTATTCTGGTTTCAAAACGGCGAATTTCGCCAAAAAGTGAGTGATTTTCATGCCTGGACACTGGTTCCTACACCCCTCACACCAGGACCTTTCCCTCCCTCCAAGAAATCACGAGATCATGCTGACAAAGCCATGGGTGCCCTAATACCATAGGTTCCTTAGGCGCAGTGATGATAAGCAACTTCACTGACTCAAAATGTAGAGCCCCTACTTGTAACTGCAGCTCCTCCGTGCGATGTGTAACATACCCAGAACCCAATGGCTGGCCACTTAAGGCGTGTACTCACAGCGGAGGTGTGATTGGAACCAGCTCAATTCCCAACTCGGCCGGCAGACCTCGATCCAGGAAACTCCCGGCTGCCCCTGAATCGATCAGACCCTCTAACACACGCCCTTCTCCCCTCAAGGACAGTGTTACTGGCACATAGAGCTGTTTAGCAGTAATGTTAAGTGTACTGGGGAAGCTTACCGGTTTCAGTGAGCGTAGTCGGACATCCGGGGTACTGGCTGGTTTCAACGGACACTGGCTGACGATGTCCAAAACGCCCACAGTACAGACACAACCACTCTCTCATGCGCCGACGTCTCTCTGTCGGACTGAGTGGAGACCGACCCAGCAGCATGGGTTTTCCCTCACTCTCTCTCTCTCTCTCTGGTAGGCACCCAGGTGATAACCGTTCAACCGCTCCAACAGCAGGTTATCGATGTTAATCGACGTGCGTATAAATTGATTGCTATCAGTGATGTCCCCTCGACAGGCCCATTCGGACTGAAGTTCAGACCGCAGTCCTCTCCTGTATAAAGTCAGTAGCGATGCGTCACTCCAACCACTACCCGCTGAGACGGTTCGGAACTCCAATGTGTACTCTGCAGCTGTGCACGACCCCTGCTTGATCTCACATAATTGATCTCCAATGCTGCGTCCAGACACCGGATGATCGAACACCTCACAGAAGTGAGCCAGGAAACGAGATTCAGAGAGGAGATCCGCACTGTAAGCCGTCCATAAGGCGGTGGCCCAGTCTAAGGCCTTCCCGGACAGTAGGGAAATAGTAAAATCCACCTTGCTTTTATCCTCTGCAAACATCAGCTTGTGGCGATCCATGTAAATAGCTGCCTGCATCAGAAACCCCTGATATTGGCCCGGCGCTCCATCGTACTTGCCAGGCATGGTGATATGTGGTGCGGGTGCCGGTGCTGAGAGTACCGGTGCTGGGTTGGTGACAGCAGCAGTAGCCTCAGACGTACCCGTCTGTATGAGTTCAAGAAGCTCGTTCATCCGCCGTTCCTGTTGCTCCATTCGCTCTCATAACTCCGCTGGATCCATTGGTTGTATGGGCGAGGTATTCTGTCAGAAATACACAGGACGACAAGGTTCTGGGTCCAATCGCGGTGCGATGTGTTTATTAACAGTGAACAGCAGTAATGCAGAAAAATTGGCAGGCAGGCGGGGGTCGATAATGTGAGATCAGAGTCCATAGTAGATATGTTGTGGATTATTCTACATGTCGGCTGTGAAGTTCAGAAAATAGTGTAGATAAACATGTGATAGAAGATGTGTATATTAGTGAGGCCTGGGGAGGCCAGAACGGGATGCTCAGAACCTTTTAGCTATACTGGGGAGGTAATAGGGATGACATCTGTATGTCTTAAGAGGGGCCCAATGCTAGAAATAGATGTCTTGATTACCTTACCTGTGATGGACTGTCAAAGCAAATGTATGGGTTTACATTGTGTTTCACCATAAATGGATATGTACCAGGCCTTCCCTTTACTTGACTGGGGAGTGAACCTCGGGTTTTATGACAGCTCCATACATCACCCATATTATACTATATAGTTTGTTGAGATTATCTGACGGCCCCATCTGTTCTCCATCAAGTATTGTTTAAGTTTGCATGGAAGTGTGTACGTTATCAAGCATATATAAAGTCCACTGGTCTTCATATTAGTTAGAAAAAATAACCTGCCACCGCATTGTTACCGTGAGCGCGTGTGTTAAGGTTTTCCTCATCTATCAGTTAAACTGTTAGAGTTAACTAGAGAGATACTCTTGTCTGTTCTTATTTCGAGTCTGAGTTCAGTGTGTATTTGCTTAATGTTATTCTAGAGACATAGGTATAGTAACATTAATTACGTGGTATTAGAAATAATTCCATAACAGATACCAGGAGGATCAGACAAGACGAGGTCGATAAGGCAGGCAGAGGTCGATTACGTGAGATCAGAGTCAGTAGTAGATACCAGAGGGATCAGGCAAAACTAAGCACGCAGGGGGTCGTAACTGGAATCACTGAAGCACAAACACATGGATTTGGCAAACTCGGAGAAACAGACAGGCTCGAAACTGGTACACGGGAATTCTGATATTTCGTGGTCATAAACGCTCAGCAAGTCAACAAAGAACAGTACCTCGCAACGATCACCAGACCGAGTGCTACCTTAAACCTCTTACTAATCTCTGCCAGGTGCGTCTAGTACTCAGGTGAATCTGATCGGCTCTGATTGCTCCCCCTCTCCGGAGATCGGAGAGCTGTCAAACCCGGCATAGAGGGGGACAAACCTCAGTTTCTAACAGAAGGAAGAAATTGTTTGATCCCCTACTGATTTTGTGCATTTGCCCACTGACGAAGACATGATCAGTCTATTATTTTATTGGTAGGTTTATTTGAACAGTGAGAGACAGAATACATCCAGAATAACGCATTTTAAATTAGTATTTGCAAAACATGACTCAGTACTTGGTGGCCAAACTCTTGTGGCAATCACAGAGGTCAGACATTTCTTGTAGTTGGCCAGTCATTAGGTTTCAAGGCTGACGTTTGGCAACTTAAACCTTCAGCTCCCTCCACAGATTTTCTGTTGGCTTACGGTCTGGAGACTGGCTAGGCCAGTCTAAAATATAGACTGATCATGCAAAAAAATATTAAATCATACAATGTGATTTTCTGGATATTTTAGATTCCGTCACTCAGAGTTGAAGAGACACTATGATTAAAATTACAGACTACAGACAAAACCTGCATAATCCCCAGTGTATGAAATACTTGTTCTCCCCACTGTATTGAAGTTTAGTGTTTGCTAGCAACTTATGTGGTTCATTGTTTTCTGTTGCTGTGTTTTAGTCCTGAGTTGCTGCATTTTTTTGTGGTTTTATTGTTTAAGTTAGAATAAGAGAGAAAGATATTTAAAAGAAGCTCTGCACCTCCGTCCTCCTGCTACAACATTGTGACACCTTGGACATTGGGATTTCAACTTTATACCCCCTACTCTACGCCTCACATATTTTCCCCCCGTGTTTATTTTGTCACCTAGGAACTAATTTCATTTGCAGAATGTTTAGTTCACAACCAAATTGGCAAAGCAAAAACACCCTAGGCTAATTACAGAGGGCAGCAATAGTTCTTAGAGAAAATAAATAAGTTTCCCTCATTCATCTTTGTAAATATGCATCATTGTGGCAAATTGTGACAAGAAACATGGAAAAGCTTGCACGAGTCAAAGACAAATACTCTATGCAAACTATGCAAACAAACTATATGGTTATGTCTTCTCCATTAACGGATCTCTCACTCTTTACAGAAAACATTTTCTATATGAGAGGTTATATTTATAGATGACAAGCAGATATGAATCTTAAAACGCATACCAACAAATGAAACTTGGCATTGTTATTGCTGACAAAGAGAATTTACTGAATGCGATATATAAACAATATGAACTACTTCATCTGTAAGTTTCATCAAGTCAATTGTGAGAACATATTTTATCAGCCAGGCCTGGTGTGCTCAGTAACATTAAGTTGCGGCTGCAAAGATGAGTGGTCCTGTGATTAATAGTTGCAGTCGCTGTGCGGCTATAATCACGCCTACACTTGACTTCCTGCATAATTGATTTTTAATCCTCAAATAGAAAGTAAATCACAAAAGCTGGGACTGTTTTAGCTCAAGTAAGAGACAGAGGAGAGAGGTGGGAGGTAAGAGAAGATAGAAAGGATGGGAAAGCGGATGTGTAGAAAGTGCAATAAGAGAAATAGCAGAGAAAGACAGAACTAGAAAGAATAATTTGTCAATAAAAAGGTATCACATCACTTCCTACTGCTCTGATTGCATTGGTAACCAGTTTATAAAAGCAATAATACATCTCGGGGGTTTGTAATATTTCGCTAATATACTTCAGCTAAACGCTGTTTCCAGAAAATCTGTTACACATCGTGTGGAGGAACTAGTGATTGGAAACACAAAGCAACGCTCCAAGACTATTAGAAACTTCAATCCAGTTTTCTCGAAGCGAATAGGCAGAAGCTTACATCGAAGCAACAATACCATGTGATTCATTATGTTTGAAGCTTTGGACAGCAATGCAACCACCTGAAAGAGTTTTGAAAGACATGGCACATTCCAACCATGCTTTAACACATTCGAAACTCGATTGGCCAACAGCCTGTCCCCGTCTCCGAACCTGTCCCCGTCTCAGATCCCGTCCCCGTCTCAGATCGCGTCCCAGTCCCCGTCTCAGATCCCGGCCTAGTCCCCGTCCCAGATCCCGTCCTAGTCCCCGTCTCAGATCCTGTCCTAGTCCCCGTCTCAGATCCTGTCCTACTCCCCGTCTCAGATCCCGCCCTAGTCCCGTCTCAGATCCTTTCTTAGTCCCCGTCTCAGATCCCGTCCGAGTCCCCGTCTCTGATCCCGTCCTAGCTCATGTCTCCGTTCCTCTATCTCTGCCTTTATTTCCACTCCTGCCTTTGTCCCTGCATCCGTCGCTGTCCGTGTCTCTGATCCCGGTCCCGTCTGTGTCTCTGATCCCGGTCCCGTCCGTGTCTCTGATCCCGGTCCCGTCCGTGTCTCTGTGCCCGTTCCCGTCCGTGTCTCTGTGCCTGTTTCTGTCCGTGTCTCCGAGCCCAGTCCTACTGTTGTCCCTGTGTCCGTCCTAGTCCCTGTGTCTGTCCCAGTCCCTATGTCCGTCCCTGTGTCTGTATCCGTCCCTGTGTCTGTGTCCGTCCCTGTGTCTGTTTCCTTGCCTGAGCCAGTTTCCTTGCCTGAGAGAGGGAGATAACTAAGGACATAAAATGCACCTGTGTTTTGCCCGCACCTGTTCTTTCTTGTCTCGTTAGTAAGTTTATTTAGTTCTGTGGTTTCCAGTCTGTCAATGTCGGGGCATTGTTCACAGGTACGTTTGTTTGTTGCTACTGTTGTCCTTATTACTAGTTTGTGTATTAGTTCATGGGATTTGGTTTCGGTTTCTAGATCCTTTTGTTGTGTTTGTCCACAGTTCTCAGTTCCAGTGCATGTCTTGCCTGTTTATGAAGAAATAAACAGACTCTTGGCGCTTGTGTCCTATACCTGAAAACTGCCTGAAGTCAATTTGTGACATTAGGGTCTTCTTGAGCTGTCTATGCATTTGTGACAATGGTTCTTTTTGCTTAAGGGGGTGAAAACGGCTCTGGTCCTCCTAGTGTTAATGATACAAGTGCCCGACCGCCACGCCCACTGGCGTCATCAGCATACGAATCATCCCAATTAGCACCAACAGCATTAGATTATCTACAGTGTTGTCATTATACAATTAAATGAATTACGATGAATTATGAAGTAAAACATTTTACTAAAATAGTATGTATTTATTGTCTTGTAACCTTAAAATACAAAGATGATTTTAAAATGCACAGGCTATGGCATTTCAATTTCGTTTAGACTCTAAAAATCTAATAAATGAAAATGCATCAAACTTTAATTCTAAACAGATAGGGCTAAGAAACATAAATGTCCTCTTTTGATGTAGTAAATGCTAAAATTATTTAGATCAACATGCGCAATCAAATTATTTGCGCATGATTGGCCATAGGCCAACACAGAATCTTGAAATAAAAACATTAGGCTAGTGTATAATTAGATATTTTTTTGGTAAAATGTACTACAGTCCATTTACTAAGGCAATGTAGACAATGAAACCCTTTTTTTTTTTTAAGTTTGTATTGGCCCCGGTCGGCTTTTCTGCTGTTACCCGTGTGATAAACAAATCGTTTTCTATTTGTTCTTCCTGTCCACAGTCGGCACACAGCTTCAGGGGTTTGTGTGAGCAGGACATGCAAACAAAACGGTTGCACTGCACAGTGTTTATTTCTGCCAGGGAAAGCGATATAAAAAAAATTGTCCGTCTGCCGGTGAAAGGCTCCATGAGTCTCAAAACCACAGTCTCCGACAGCCACTCACCCGCTGTCCTGGTTTCCAAAATAGTCATTTCACGTTGTAAATTTGACTATTATATACCATCCCCAGCCTTTCATAATACAGTATTTAGACCGCCCACTATTATTCAACATTAGACAAGTGTTCCAATTCAATCACGCTCATCATCCTTCATCACTCCATTTACATCACATGCCTATGTGTATATGAGTTTATCGCCCATTTGTGTAAAATGGAGGTAAGCCTATTGATATATATAGTTTATATTTGTTTCATTTCAATACAAAACGATACTTTGTTGAAGACTCTTGTAAGCTATATCAATACACTGATGTTTATTTGTTGCTAATTATTGGGTTTAATAGGCTACATGACATGTAATAATATGATGTATAAACATCAGTGATAGCGGTGAAAAATATAAAGATAATATGCTATGTCAGGGGTTTTTTTCTCCCCAAAAAAAACTGTAGGCTACAGTTAGTTACATTGTCGTGGATAGGCTTATGGTGTGTATTTTGTATAATCATTAATTAATTTAACTAAAAGGATATAATACATATTTTGTTGTAATACATTTGATTAATGACATAAGATGCTGGATCAATGTTTTGGCTTGATAAAGCATTCTGGGAAAATTAAATTGATGGGACTTGTACTTTATTGACAGTCCCTAACTATAAGCTGGAGGTTTCTGTCGGTCGATCAAATATCATCCTGTTGCTTCTGTGTAACGAGGCGGCATCAGGTAAGTTCTGAAAGACAAACATACGTAGGCTACGCTTCACAGCCAACAATCATTTGCTTTTCAAAGACTAATGGCCTTTTGAAACAATGGGGAGTTGATAATCGTTGATACATAAACAATATTAGGCTATTTAAAGGAAATATAATGCATTTTGTTTGTATCTGATGTACGTTGTGTGAAAAAAGCAAATATAAAAAAGTAAATATACTGTGTATTGATTTTGAAAGTTGTCCGTGTCCGTGTTTGCAAAAACTTCTGTTGCAGGCTATATCAATAGAGCAGAATCCAGAGAGGGCGCAAAGCAAATAGAGAATATATTGAGTGACTAACCTAAAGGCAATGTTTAGTAATAGCAGTACATACACGATACATAACAGTATATAATACAAACAGTGAGCTGTGTGGCGGGGGAAAAAATACAAATCAAAAGCAAATTTGGTTTAATTTAAGATAATTAGAGTGGCAATAAAAAGCCTAAATCTATGTGCACTTATTAAATAATAGTGGACACTTTTAGGCCATTTATATTCAGTTGCCAGGAGGTTTTAACATTTTGTTTCACTTAATTCGCCACCGTGATTTTACTACAGCCAGCCCGGTCCTTCTGACGCAATGTCTATTGCATTTGAACTACATACAATATCACACCATCCAAATGCAATGTCTTTTGCATTTGAGCTGCGTGCAACTTAACAGTCCAAATGCAATGAGTATGTTTTCATGTATATATTTAATTATTTAATTTTTCAATTATATATGGAGGTGTGACTTTCAGTTAGATTGAGAGTGTTCACATGTGATCACATTTGAACACACTGGATCATACCACAAGGAAACACGGAAACTTGTTTGTGTGCTATTTGATTGACACCTTTCATCTGATGAGCATAGAAAGCAAAAAGCGATTTCAGCACCTTGCGGGTGCTGTATGCCTAGAAGAAGCCTGCTTGCTCCATTTAAGCCCATCAACAAATGGTGATGAATGTATGAGTTATTAAACATGTTACAACCTTTTATAACGGGAAGTGGAGAATGCGACTTGTGTCGTGTGTCTTTATTTCTGCCTGTGCGACTTCAGCCCAACATACTCTGTTAAACACCTTGTGTCGGTATTTTATCTGCCACTAAAAACATTGTTACGGCGATTTTCAGTATTATTTTGGACGTGTTCAGACGGCTGTAAACCACTGTCCAGGTCCCTAGTATTGAGCTATTGCTCGGTGCTGGAAGTCTGGTTGACGCAAAGAAAATAAATCAAAACATGCCACTTTCTAACAATATAAATTAGTGGGTTAACTTGTTTTTAAAGTGCCACATTTTGGATACATAGCGGACAAGGAAACACATAAACCCGTCTGTGTGCTACTGTATTGACAGCTCTCATTTGTTAGTTTGCGTTCAAGTGTCCAATCACTGTGTTCTAAGGACAAAACACACCGTCCAATGAGAACAGCTCTATGAAATAAGCTATGTCCCGCCCCTTTGCATTTGGACGCTCAACAAGTTCCACACCATCCAAATGCAATGTCTGTGTATTTGAACTGCATGCAACATCACACCATCCAAATGCAATGTATATTTATATATTTAAGTATTTATATATTTAAGTATTTATATATTTAAGTATTTATATATTTAAGTATTTAATTATATATTTAAGTATTTATATATTTATGTATTAATTTATTTATGTATTTATATATTTCATAATATGGCACTCATAGTCCTCCATATTAAACAGCATGTAACCTGCCTATTAAACAGAATGTAACCTGCCTATTCACTAGCATTGTAAGCTCCTATTAAACTCCATAATAACCTGCCTTTTAAGCAGCATGTAACCAGCCCATTAACAAATATAGCAACCTGCCTAGTTGTTTGAGTGAGCCTACACATACAGTACTGGATAGCTAGTTAGTTTGCACACTAACAATAGTTGATTGAATACAATCTACCCAGTGATGGAGCATACATATACAAGAGTAACTACCTAGCTAGCCGCTAACATGCTAATGTTAGTTGTTTGAATGTATGAATACACATACAAGAGGCGCTAACGCTATCTTACATGCTAACGTTAGTTGTTTGAATGCATGCATACACATACAAGAGTAGAGTTTTGGTTGTTTGTAAATTGTGATAGCGCCTATATTTCTGCGGTTACAGATACATATTATAAATCAAAATGTCGGCCTGGTTCTTAGGATTCTCATGATGTAATTGTTTAAACTGTGCGAGTAATACTTGGGTTAGTATAGCTAAAAGTATACGACCATGCCTGAATCCTATTCATCTGTCCATTAAAGTTGGCTTTATGTGGTCAGATATATGCATAGGTCCTTATATTATTAATATTTAAGGAAGATAAAATGTAGGTTTGACCAGTGAATGTCAAGTTCCATGTTTTGTCCCTCTGTTATTAGAAATAACATCTGGGGCATTAGTGTATTGCAACTTACATTCATTAGTTTACAAGTTACAATGTTTGTTGTAGGAATGTGCACGCTCTATTAGTTCTGTGTTTTTTACATTTGGCCAATTCTCTTGTGATATTATTTGATGTAGTGATTGATTGATCTAGCTGCTTGCAGCATATATTTTTTTATCACATTGCTTACTAGATACACTAGTTAGCCTAGTCACTGTTGACTTTCGAATCTGTCTGCTATGTGGCACTTTATCAAGGTGGTGGCGGGGAAAAGCTATGAGGCTAAAATAAACATTGTACGCTGTCACCAAAAACTAGTTAAAGCACTAAGCATACCACAGGCGAATTAACAAATTATTAAGGACTAGGTGTTGTTTTTTGGGACATTGCTGTTTTAAAGTCAGTCACATAAGTGACAATGTAAGCATACAGCCCTGCTGCTTAGGTGATATACTTGTGAAGCTAAATCTTTGTAATTTTATATACTGTGTACTCCGTCATACATTGCATTCCATTGACTCTTTATGGTCTGTGTAAATTCACTTTCTGGTCGGTGATGACAAATCACTGATCACTTAGGCTCTTAAATTACAATTACTTCAAACCAACAACCAAAAACACCAGCTAGTAATTTGGTTGAACAGCAAAACATAGTTTAATCTGATTATGGAAGACCAAACAATAACTTTGTTCCTTGTGAACAGTATTGGTTTAGTATAATTACAGTCTAAATAGACGATTTAATCAATTCATAGCCATGTTGAATAAAAAAACATGAAACTGGAGGGCAGTTAAAAAACAGTTAAAACGCTGCAATGAAACATTAGTCACATTACATATCCCAAACAACTAGAATCTCATCTGACAGCTTACTTAAAACTTTTTGTTCAAATAGTGCTTCAAAAATTATTCGCCACCAACATTGATACCAAAATCTTCCACAAAACAGACACAAACTTGTCAAACTTCCATCCTCACATCCATCATGGATGATACTTTATTCCAGACAGAGACATCAAGCATCATATGCCTCTTGGTGACTGGTTTTGGCTCTGGCACGAGCCTCAGGAAATCTTCATGCCTGTACCACAGGAAGTCGTCTTTCAGAGGCCAAAAAAACGGTTTTCACCAATGATAGACATCGTTTTCACCTGGACAGACTCTTCATCGACATCCTGAACCACACCTGGGTAGGCTTTCCCATCGTGACAGACCAGACATCATTCTCCCACCAAAGACATGGTTATTTCAGGCGTTGTATTGAGCATCCCTTGGCATGGCTCTATATTCTTTCTTTTTCTGTGCTTTGTTGAGGACCACAGACTCAGGGGCAAAGCAGAGGCAATCTTCAGGAGCTGAGCAGGAACATCTTAGGATTCGCCAATTGATGTGGCTGGACTTGGTGGTAAAAATCTACAAACAAAAAGAACAACGGTCATAATTTCACACAACACAAATATAAATTAATAGAAAACCAACACTTTCGACTATTATACTGCTTGTGTGGTGTGTGCTCAAGCTTACCTGGTGGATTTTCATTGTACCAGATTTTGATAGTTTCAAGCTGATCTGGTATATATGTTATTTTCTTCTACCTGTGATATAGAAGAGTATTGTTTTTTTACTAGTCCCCAAGTAGCAATGATGTGTTGGCCCAACGTTGGCTGTAAGTTGGCATTGGTTGTATTAGTCACGGTTGTAAATCAGCTTGTTTGCCATCGTTGGCCCGACTAAGCTTAGGTCGGCATTTGTGCTGATTGGTTGGAACTTTAGACTGTCCACAACGCTATTCCAACCATGCAGCGACGAACAAAGTGCTGTATCACATGAAATCATAGTACGTTTCCTGGCCTATACTAATTTGCTATAATGTATATTATTTTTGTTATAAATAATTTAGACGTTTATTTGCCTCAAATATTGGTGTTGCTGTCACTTTAATATTCTCAGCTGTTATAACGCGTTGTCGCGTGAGCGATATGAAGTTAACGAATTACAAACTAACGATCCATTTAGGGTTGTAGTGTAGCAAAGCCAACTACAGTTGCCTACATTTATACCTACAGTACGGTGGCCCTGAAGTGCAAATCACAACAGCAAATAGGAAAACACAACGGCAAATAGGAAAACACAACGGCAAATAGGAAAACACAACGACATTAACTTCAAACGGAAAAGGTAGGGCCTATCTAGCAGAGGACGGACCCTTGTGATTGGTCAGACGGACTGTCTGTCTTTTAAAGGGCAACTTCACCGAAAAAACATATTTTTTCTCACTTATCGTGGTTATGTAGTAGAAATGTGAAAGCATTTTTGAAAATTGTGCCATCTAGTCAGAGAAAAAGATTAAAATGTGTGTTTGGCTCATGTGGATGAAATACACCAAATCCCAGAATGCCCTTGTTTTGCTGCTCTACGAATGCACTCCCAAGCCACGCCTACCGGCTCGAGAGGGCAGGCAGAAGGGAAGGCTAGCTACTAGTTAATTGACTGGAAAACAGAAGACACCGTTTAACATGAGTCTCCGTGACGAGTTTCTTGATAAAGTAATTTAAATACTAGCCTTGCGTTGTACCGGGATGTACATCCAACACAAGGAAAGGACATGTAGTTAGTTTCCATCGTTTTCCCGTTGAACATTTAGAGCGGTGCAAACAGTGGCTGCGGGCTATCAACCACCCCAAGTTCCGAGAATATTTGTAATTAATAAAAGTATATACATTTATTCATATTTCCCTGTACTCTTTTGTAAATCAAAGTAATACATTATAGACTTTGAACTTTTATTGTTTTTAAACATAATATAAACAATTTCACACTCATAGCTCTTCCAGAGCGTCAGCAGTTTCTTGATAGCCACACTATTGTTCGTCAGGAGCTGGAAATCTCTGTCTGATGTCCTGAACAACACAGGCAGGCAAAACAAGACGATATAGCCTTTCCCCAGTCTCTCTCCTTGCAGGACCCATTCCACGAAATGACGGTAGGCTGTTAGGCGATATTGTCTGAAAACAATAAGCACAACGTTAGCAACGCAAGCTATTTGCACCTACAATAGGAAATAACCGATAGCTCAGCTAACTGACGTGAACAACAAATAAATACTCACTTATACTGAATCGTCCGTTTGTCCCTGCGGGCTTTGGCTGGCGTTTCCCATTGACCTTCGGAATCGTGAAATAAGTTTCAAAAACTCGTGTGGATCCAAGCTGGGGTGCTCTATTACGCATGCTGGCGGTCCCTTTTCTAATGCAGATTCAGTTATTTCTTCAAGAAGAATGTGGCATCGCTGAAATTCGTACAGCAGCGGGACTCTATCTGTGTCCATAGGCGCACAGCGAGAGCACTGGCACCAGCAGTCCGCCCCAGCTCGACTCTGTACGGGCTCTTCCTCATGACCGCCAGGCAAGCTTCGCTCCTCTGCAGCAGCAGCCTTTTGTTCCTCTGTCAACCGCAACTGTGTTTCGCTGTATTGTGGCTCGTACAGGCAGCCACGAACATCGGATTCGCGCAACAGATCTTCAAAATACCTTTCTTCAATTTCGTCTTCAAAATGACTTTCTGCCATTGTGTTTAGTCTAAAACTCGCATTTCTCCCTACAACCAACATCGGGTTAGCTTAGCTAAACAAGATGGCTGACGGACTGTTTTGAAAATCTTTGACGAGGCCCCACCCCATATGGGCGGGTTGATAAAAATGCGGAAGTAGCATCTACTTCTGTCTGTAGTTCATAGCCTCTTTTAAAAAATCCTCCAATGACGCAAAAATCGTCATTTTACGTCATTGGAGGATTTTTTCCTAACCTAAAATCAAGATATGCCTCTTATCAGATGGAGTAGAGGGGTGGGAGGAGGGTCATTGGAAAATACTACCATTTGTCTACTGATACAAAGCTAAATGCAAAATCGGTGAAGTGGCTCATTAACAGGAAGGAGAGATGAAAAACATAAAAAGCGCCTATTTTTAAAACATGAGTACCGAAGATACTTCATATTGTTAGGAATCAGTGCCGTAACTACCATTGAGGACACCGAGGTCATGTCCTCGGTATTTTTTCTGTGATATATATTTTTTGAGTAATTTCATTGTGAATGGAAAATAGTCGGCGAGTCGAGAAGTCTACGGATCGTCGTCACGGACACGTAGCCTACTTTTCTTGTCAGTCAAAACAAAAATTGTTGGCTGTAGTCGTTGTCTTCAGGACTTAACTCGTCTAATATATATTTTTACACATAGGCGTAATCCTATGGGGGGGCAGGGGGACACGTCCCCCCAATATTCAAAGAAGGACAATTCTTCCACCCCATATTGATCATAGACTACTGTATGATTATGCGGGCAATATCGATGTGACTGCTAAAACATAACGATTTTTTTATAAAATCCCGGTCGGTCGATTTCACAAATCCATTTGACTTACACATTAACAAAAGTTATTTCTCCTGAAATCCATGTCATGTTTTCCCTATACCTTTGTACTCTTGTGAGCGCGATGTGAGACAGACATGGCCCATGGATGATATTCAGTATTTGGTGAACATAATCCCTTAGATAACGACTAGGTGCATTTCACTAGAATTTCGAATTGTAGAATTAGTGCGAACTTCGATTGCAATACTATACAGCTTTAATGAATGGGACTATAAAAAAGTCAGCTGATACTACCCAGGGATGGACTGGGACTAAAAAAGAAAAAGCACAACATATTTCTTAATATTAGCTACTGCATGTGGCATTTTAGAGATAAAATATTGAAGTTTAGCTGTTTTAAATATATCATACACATGGTCAACATTAGAATTCATAAAATAAAATCTAAAGAGACTATGTGGCATCTTGTAGGGGGAATCGAACCCATGTCGCCCGGATCCACAGCCGAGCGCACTAACCACAACTCTAACGGATTAGTGGAAAATAAGTGGTGATGACTGTGTGTGATGGAGTACCAGATCACACAGATGGCCAGTCCGCCCCTGCTACTACCTATATTACAGGTAGGTCAGCAGCATTTCGCAAACATTCATATTCGGACTTTCATTTTCTTTTGATAAAAAAAGGGGGGGAGGTATTTCTGAACTCGGTATTTGAAAAATCCTGGTTACGGCACTGTTAGGAATTATTTTGATGCAGGGCATACATACGACGTAATAGTTGATATGTTGTCAACCAATCACAAGGGTCCGTTCTCTGCTAGATAGGCCCTACCTTTTCCGGTTGAAGTTAATGCCGCTGTGTTTTCCTATTTGCCGTTGTGTTTTACTATTTGCCGTTGTGTTTTCCTATTTGCCGTTGTGATTTGCACTTCAGGGCCACCGTACTACAGCATTGTTGGTATGTATTCATGTACTGTTTTTTAATAATTACATAGGTTTATAATTTAATGTCAATGTTATTTGGGGTTAAGTTTGTATTAGAAATGTCCATAATCGCGAACAAAGTTAAATTGTTGCTAGGTATGTCATAGATGTTACACTCGTCTCGAGTCGTATACATTAAATAAATATTTAGCAATACACCTAGTATATAACTTAAAGTATTTCCAACTTAATTGATAATGACTTGCCAAACAGTGAAATGTTTATCAAGAATAAACCTTGAGCAGTCTAGTTTTGATCAAGTTCAAAAGTCAAGCAAGCCTATACCGAGGTAAACTTGGTTTTATATTCGCACATTCACATTCAACAGACATTCGTCAGTTTGGAAAATTAATTAATTATATGATGTAATTATGTTATTGCATATAGGTACAGTATCTAACTGTACAATAAAGGTATTCTTAGTATTTTGGGAAAACATGTAATAGTTTCTTTCTTTTACAGATTAGAAGATGGCCATAGAAGCTAATATTAAACATGCATGTTCAATATTAAATACATTTGACTTGGATTTCATTGTGTAATTTTGGGGATTTATATTAGCCAATGCATTAGTCCGGAAAAGGGCACCATGACAAGAACAGCGTTGGCAGGTTCTATTAGCCAACGTAAAACCAACTATGAAAACGTGTAAGGGTTTGTTATGTGTTTCTGTTCTGTGTGCTTGTTCTGTCTCCCTCTGGTGGTTGTTTCCTGTAGTTAGTCTTGTCAATCATTTTCCAGTCCTGCACACCTGTTGTCGTTTAGTCCTCGTTATCCCTCTGTATTTAAGCTCCCCAGTGTCTCTTGTGTTTGTTGGTTCATTGTATCCTGTTGCGTGCCTTATCCCTACGTAAGTCCGGTTCTCTCCTGTTTCCTGTACCTATTCTTAGTGTGTGTTTTCAGTTCAGTGTTGTGTTTTGTGTGGCCCGCGTGCCGTGGTTATTTTCCACACGAGTGTGTGTAGTTTTCAGTTTTTGTCTTTTCAATAAATTCTTAGTTTATTATCATCTCGGCTACTGTGTCCTGTTACCTGCCTGAGCCCGGTCGTGACACAACGCTATGCCAATGCCGACATAACGCCAACATTGGGCCGCTAGACAAAACTCGATTGGCCCAACGATGTTTGCCAACGTCATGCCAACGGATCGCATGACAGATGGCCAACACATCATTGTGGCTTGGATCTGTTCCACCTGCAACAAGAACATTTGCCCTCCGTTTTAATGCTGCGCCAACCACATCAGCTGCACCGTTTCCATGGCCTGCCTCTAGGAATTTTCATGTGACCTTTTTAAATCCTAGCGGAAATGGAATAGAGCTGAGACTATTACATTTTTTGCGTCCTCTTTGCTTTGGCGTTTGGACGGAATCCGACATACCACCTCTTTCATTCCTTGCATTTGGCACATCCCTATTCTGATTGTCTTGTGTATTGACATCAGGATATTCTGGAGGACTATTCATTGAAAGATAATTTTCTATTTCTCTTGTTTCTCTTTCCTTAGCTCTCTTCCTTTGTTGTTTTCATATCTGTGTTCTCGCGGTGCTCAATAGGGAAACAGATTTAAATTTTCCTGTTTTTCTTCTACGATATCTCTCTCACCCTGCAGATTTCTCAGGATAGTCTTTAGATGTTTCTTGTATGATTTGGAGCTTTGGGCAGCTGCCTTTGGAGCCATGGCACACCTAAACAAAACAATTATAATGAATTAATTTAGTATTTTTAAAATAAATGCATTACTTCATTCAGAATATAGTCCCTTTGGATTAATTCATCTAAGTCAACATATTCAACATACATTTTTTAAAGATCAGTATGTTTAATGTATTTGACGTCATTACCACCACATCCTGTCATTACCAGCACAGGATGGTAATGTGCTGGTAATGACTGTGCTGGTATTGACATTTTTGTCAAAAAACGAGCCTTATTAGCAAAGATGATGACTAAGCAAGTGTAGCTAGCATTATGCATGTAATCTACACCATTTTAACTATTAAAGTGAAAAAATAATCCAAAAATGTTTAAAAATACAGAAATTTAACACATGGTAATGATGCAAAATAAGTGAACATGCCCAACACAAAGAATAAAGAGTAGATTTACTTACTTTTCTGGGCATCAAGGCATCAGTTTTGCTGCATGAAATCCATGTGTTCCACTATGATATTAGGTTACCATGGCTACCAAATACACTTTTAACGAAAAAACAGTAGTAAAATGCCTTTATGCAGAGCGTGTTGGTAATGACGGCTAAACCATGGGAAAGGTAGAAATTATGCAAAATAAAGTACTAAATGCAAATAAATGCTTTATCTGTGCATGTAGTTTATTAGTTCAGGTAACATTTAATTCATATGCATATTTTTGTAAATACATTTTTGATAAATAATATTTGAGATGACACAACATATGAAAACTCTGATGGCAGACAACAACAAAATACAGATATTGTCACAACCTGATCTGTCTCACCTGGCTTGTCATTGTCTCCACCCCTTTCCACTAGGTGTTCCCTATGTGTTGATTGTTCCCTGGGCTATATATGTCTGTGGTTCTTGTTACCAGTTGCCAGATCGTTTGTCTTGTTACACTCGTTTCCAGCGTTACTCTGTTCCGTGCTACCTGTTCTGTTTTCTGTTCCCAGTGTTTTGACCGTTTCCTGACCACGAGCCTGCCTGACCCCTTCACTATCCTGCTTCGAACCTGCCTTGACCATCGCCTGCCACCAACCACGAACCAGCCCACTCCCGTTATTGAACCCTGCCTGCCCACGACTACGAACCTGCCTGCTCCCGTGTACCGAACTCTGCCTGCCTATCACTACGCCTTTGGATTATCCTACAATAAAACATTATTGTTTGCTTACCTGGTCTCCGCATCTGTGTCTGCGCTTGGGTCCATAGTTCTGGCTGTGATAGATATTGTACAACAAAACACCAATACAATGTGTTAACATTAGTAAGTGCAGCCATAAAAAAGTATAGACTTATTTTTGTTCCTACTAATTATTAGTGCAAATGTATTAGATTTTTTTATTTTTTATTACACCCTGTGGACAGGAATAGGACTGAATTCTGGGAAATACCCTTGTATATTGTAGACATTATTGTCTATGACCACAAAAACTGAGTACATTAATGTAATAATTGCATATCAATTTAATATACTAAGTCATATAAATTACCATATGTTTGTGAATCTACTTTGTTTATCATATTTTATTCATTTTGGTGTTGTAGGTTTATGGTTTTGTCAAAACAATGTCCAACAATTGTAATGAATAAAATACTTCCTGAAATAAGTTTAAAAAAATACATATTTGAACATAATGGAGAAGAATGAAAATATAGGAAGAGATGGTGAGGACAGGCAAAAAAAAGCGCAGTAAAAGAATGAGAGAAGGCAGAGGAGGCTGATATAATCCTTGGTCTGGTGGAGGAGAGGAAGATGACAAGGGTTAGGGAGTCGGACATGACACTGAACCACGGCTTCAGAATTGAGAAAGCGGCCAGTCTAAGACATATCAGGTTGGGTGAAGCAGTCAGGATCAGAGAAGAGAGAAATAGAAAATGATTTAGGAATGGATGAAGATATATTGAAATAAATGTTTAGGTTGGAGGAGAAAAGAAAATAGGTTAAAAGACAGTAGCAGGCTATGGTGAAGGAAACCAGGACTTGGAAGATCATGTTGGAGAAGTTGGCCAGGGTTCAAGAAGTAAATAAAAATTCAGCTCAGGTGGGCGAAGGGTATCATGGTTAGACAAATAGTAAAGAAAATTGAGGAACTCCAAAAGAAACCAAATGGCTATGTTGAAAAGAAGCCAGGCTGAGAAAGCACAGTCTAAAAGGAAGCCAGGCTTATAGAAGAGGAGAAGAAAAGGAAGCAAATGTTGGAAAAGACCGTGGATGAGAGAGGGGGAGAGAAGAAACAGGGAAGCTGTATTGAAAGTGTCCAGAAAGAGAATCGGGTTTATCCAGAAGGCCAGGCTTGGAAAAATTGAGGACAGAAAAAAAGAACCAAGTTATGTCGAAAAAGGCCAAGGTAACCATACTCTGGTTGGAATTGGAGATGAGGAAAGAAATGAGGCCAGGCCAAGAAGCTCAGTTCGAAGGAGGCCATTGTAAGTAGGAGGAAAAGAGAATAGGGTGCAGACTGAAAAAATATTTTTATAAAAGACACGGATAAGGAAGACCAGGAACAAGGAGGTCAGGGTAAGACTGGGGATAAAAGGAAGATAATAAATGGAGGAAACTAAAGTAAGAGCTTATTCTGCCACCTAGGCAAATCAGTTGTGCATAAATTGACAGTTATCTAAACATTAAGCACAGAACGTCTTTAAAGATGACACAGACCAGGCTGTGTGTAGAATTTTGAGAGAAAAATTTATTGAATCAATTTTGCAATAAGGCTGTAACATAACGAAATGAAGAAAAAGTGAAGCGCTGTGTGTTTTATGTGTCTTTTTAAAGACCTGGTCGTTTGTATTTAGTAGTCGCAGCATAGGCGCACTTTATTTTCAATCAGTGTTTAGTTTTATCGTTTGTTCATTGTTTGTTTCAGTTCTTTATTAAAACCCCTCAACTGGAATAATGCCTGAGTTAGGTTCCTTCACCACATGTACTGTTGCACCTTTTTGACCAGGGTTGTGGTTCTGAGGAATCATGATAGGTCGTTGGAGATGTGGACACCCAGGAATTTATAGCTGGCCACATGTTCCAACATGGTCTCATCAATGTTGGAACGTGTGGCCATGTTGGAACGTGCGGCCAGACGTTCCAACACGTTCCAACATTGATGAGACCATGTTGGATTGTGTGGCCAACATGGTTTTATCACTGAGATCTGGGGCATTTACAGGTGCTGGTCATATAATTAGAATATCATAAAAAAGTAAATTTATTTCAGTAATTCCATTCAAAAAGTGAAATTTGTATATTATATTCATTCATTGCACACAGACTGATATATTTCAAATGTTTATTTCATTTAATTGTGATGATTAACACTGACAGCTAATGAAAAACCCAAATTCAGTATTTCTGACAATTGAATATTACTAATCCAAAAAAGGAGTTTTAGAAATGTTGGCCAACTGAAAAGTATGAACATGAAAAGTATGAGCATGTCTCTCATCTCCAACCGCTTATCCGGGGTCGGGTCGCGGGGGTAGCGGCTCTAGCATGGGACCCCAAACTTCCTTTTCCCGGGCAACATTAGCCAGCTCTGACTGGGGAATCCCGAGGCGTTCCCAGGCCAGTGTGGAGATATAATCTCTCCACCAAGTCCTGGGTCTTCCCCGAGGTCTACTCCCAGCTGGACGTGCCTGGAACACCTCTCTAGGGAGGCGCCCAGGTGGCATTCTCCCCCGCTGCTCCATTGTTCCCTCACTCGCGAACAAGACCCCGAGGTACTTGAACTCCTTCACTTGGAGTAAGGACTCACTCCCTACCCGGAGCAGGCACTCCACCGGTTTCCTGCTGAGAGTCATGGCCTCAGATTTAGAGGAGCTAACCCTCATCCCAGCCGCTTCACACTCGGCTGCGAACCGATCCAGTGAGTGCTGAAGGTCACCGACCGATGAGGCCATCAGGACCACATCATCCGCAAAAAGCGGACCAAGACAGCCCTTACCCACCCAAAGCTTTTAGCATTTCTGGACTACCTCAGCGACTTCCCCCAGGGAAACTGACGATGACCCTCCATCAGCCTCCAGCTCTGATTCTGTACTAGAGGGCATGTAGGTCGGATTCTGGAGCTCCTTAAAATGCTCTTTCCACCGCCCGATCACATCATCAGTTGAGGTCAACAGTGTCCCATCCTTACTGTACACAGCTTGGATGGTTCCCCGTTTTCCCCTTCTGAGGTGCCGAACGGTTTTCCAGAAGCATCTTGGTGCCGACCGAAAGTCCTTCTCCATAGCTTATCCAAACTTCTCCCACACCCGCTGCTTTGCCTCTGACACGGCAGCGGCTGCAGCTCTTCGGGCCTGTCGGTACCCTGCAACTGCCTCCGGAGTCCTCAGGGATAGCATATCCCTGAAGGCCTCCTTCTTCAGTCGGACAGCTTCCCTGACCACCGTGGTCCACCACGGTGTTCTAGGGTTACCACCCCTTGAGGCACCTAGGACCTTGAGACCACAGCTCACTGCCTCAGCAATAGAAGCTTTGAACATTGCCCACTCAGGTTCAATGCCCCCAACCTCCACAGGGATGCCTGAAAAGCTCCGCCGGAGGTGTGAGTTGAAGATCTTTCGGACAGGGGCCTCCTCCAGACGTTCCCAGTTCACCCGCACTACCTGTTTGGGCTTACCTGGTCTGTCCAAAGTCTTTCCCGACCCTCTGATCCAACTCACTACCAGATGGTGATCAGTTGACAGCTCTGCCCCTCTCTTCACCCGAGTGTCCAAAACATGCAGCCTTAGATCAGCCGATACGATCACAAAATCGATCATTGACCTTCGGCCTAGGGTGCTCTGGTAACATGTACACTTATGCGCCTCCTTATGTTCGAACATGGTGTTTATTATAGACAATCCATGACTAGCACAGAAGTCCAATAACAAACGACCGCTCGGGTTTAGATCAGGGAAGCCGTTCCTCCCAATCTCTCCAGGTGTCTCCATCGATGCCCATATGTGCGTTGAAGTCTCCCAGCAGAATGATGGAGTCCCCTACTGGAGCCCTATATAGGACTCCTTTCAGGGTCTCCAAGAAGGAGAATACTCCGAACTGCTCCGAACAACACAATTTCAATCCAGTTTTAGACAGCAGGTTTATGAGCATGTACAGCACTCAATACTTAGTTGGGACTTCTTTTGCCTGAATTACTGCAGCAATGCGGCGTGGGGTGGAGCTCCAGTCAACAGATATGTTTCACCCTCGTGTCATGAGTCTCTCTTCTTTGGCTGGTGGTAACTGGTCCCCCAGAAGAGCTGATCCCCATGATGCACCTCCCCCTCTGCTGGAAGTTGGGGGCACACCTGCCTACTCTATTTGCGCTCTCTTGGATTTCAGGCGGTGTGGGGATCAGCTTCATTACCTGGTGGAATGGAAGGGGTATGGTTCGTAAAAGAGACACTAGACCCAGCCGCAGGATGTTCTGTATATGAATCCTGTCTGGGACTTCCACTGCCCTCTTTCAGGCAGAAGTGCACCTCTTCCTCACAGCAGCCCTGCAAGTCAGCGAACTTCCAGGGCAGGTGCAGCTCCTGGAAGGGGGGGGGGTATTGTCACAAATGATGTCCCCCCTGGCGATGCCTGCTCCTTTCATACGGTCTGGGTCGCTGGACTACTAGCTGCCACTGGTCATTTGATGTAACTAGGCTATCTTATATTGTGTGTGGCGCTCTTTACTTACACAGTTTAATTAGCAAATTCACTGTGTTACATTACATTATTATTAATGTTATCTTTTACTCACCTGCACCAGTACAGTTTTGTGACAGGAACATCATCGGTAAGATGGCAGTGGTTTTTTGGCGTTTAGACAATGGGCCGACAAACATTCTGTCAGGAAACAGCACCAATCTGTTTTATCATTTAAAGCGCTACCACCATACAGAGCATGCAATGAGTTTAATTTTGCCGATTCTTTTTACCATTGCTAATCTCCAATAGACATGTCAACATGCATCCGACTGCAACAACAACCATTATAACTGCAGCATTTGCTGCAATTACCATAAGAAATTGACATGATAATACCACATTGCAGATGGAGTTAGCTAATGTATCTGACATCAATTAACATGGTGGAGAAGGACGGCTTTAAGAAGAATACAAAGGATTACAGAGGATTCAAATAATGAAAAACAACACACATTTTTTGTACTTCACTGGCCAATCCCCTTACTCATACTACTCTCACATTTAGAGCAGATACCTGGTCATTTTCTGATCAAGCAAAGATCTCAAATCAACCAACAGTCATATGCTCTCTTAATTACTTACTCATTGACCAGGTCACAGCATTGAATTTGTGATCATACTTCTTAAAGAAATAGACTTTCAGAGTTTGCCGGTACTCTCCTGAAGTGTCTGTTCCTCCATTCCATTTAGCCCACCTTAATTTCGATGGCTTGGTGTTTCTTTGGTTGTCAGGTTCTTTTCAACATATGCTCTCAACTTGTTTTTTTACGCCTCCATCCACTACATTTCTGAATGGAGTCTGTCATATCTCAGTGGGTTATTTTCCTGGTGAATCCAATCAGTTATTAGATTACTGTCTATTAAACATATGGACTCCTTTATGTAACAGCTGCTGAGCCAAGGTTGTGACAGCATACTAACATAGCATAGTATTATTAATTGAATATAAAAACGCATAACTGCAACTTTATATAAAGTAGTGATAATGTAAAAACATTTTGTTCTCAGTTTCAAATTTCAACCACAACCCGCTCATGAATGCATTTTCGTGATGGATTTTCGAACTAACAGCTGTTCTTGAATCTTTTTCTTAAAATTTGCGCATTAGCAATGTACAATTGTATAGCATATATAACCGGTTGTCTATAATTTTCAGACAAGTGGGAAAAGAATTGAAAGAATTGAAAGAGCAAATGCAATGTGTGTCACAAACTTATCTGGGTGTTGTGCGGAGAGCCACACGCATATGGCGTTATATTTGTGACACATTCCTGAACGCGTAATTTTACATTTTGAGCACAGAGTATATATATATACTATATTGTGCACGCTCAAGTCTTGATACACGCTCGCTCAACTTGCAGGTGCGCGCTAAAAAACGTGTTCTCTGCGCACAAGTCATGTCCTCCGCGCGCTCAACCTCATCACTCTGTGCGCGCTCAAGTCTTGAGACACACGCTCGCTGAACTTCAACAGAGCGTTCCAAATGTGCCACAAAACCAACCAATCAGAGGGTTAACAAGGTCAATTGTGATTGGCTGTTGTTCTCCAATTAAATCGCTAGTAGAACTACATACAGCATCCAGATGGCTGAAAAAAATAACTGACCACAGCGAGTTGTTAAACTACTGCAGGGGCCAACAAGTCAGAGACTAAGAGACACATGTTGTACTGTGTTCCTGCAAAGAGCCACATCATACACATGGGCAAAAATGAAATAAAAAAAATAAAAGCTTAAAAACTATTTCAAAAGACATAAAACAGCATGGGGGGAACCGAACCATTGACCTCAGGCTCCGCAGTCAAGGGCTCTAACCACTGCACCAAACAGAAATGTAGTTAGGTATGTTATTCCGTGTTGGGTTTAAATGGTATTTAGAATAAACACCACAAAACACCATTAAAACCAACCATTAAAAACACACAAACTTCTATTTGCCCGTATAAGTGCCGCATGAAACCGGACAAAGAGCCGTATGCGTATTAAAACTGGATTAAAGCACATTTTGTTTTTATAAGTATTTTTCATTATTAATTTATAAGTGGCTTGTAAGTTTTGTGCGGGTGGATAGATAACAACTGAAATCCATAAAATCCCTATATTTCTTCGTCTTTTGGGAAGCGTTGAGATTGGAGAACAACAGCCAATCACAATTGACTTTGTTTAATCCTCTGATTGGTTGGTTTTGTGCACATCTGTAACGCTCTGTTGAAGTTGAGCGAGCGTGTGTCTCAAGACTTGAGCGCGAATGTGATGAGTTTTTGAGCGTGCACCTGCAAGTTGAGCGAGCGTGTATCAAGACTTGAGCGCGCACAATATAGTACTCTGTGCTCAAAACTTACAATTACGCACTCAGGAATGTGTCACAGATATAACGCCATACACGCAGCAGCCTGATATCACGTTTGCGAAAGAAACTGTTCTTCTGGTGAGAGTTTTTGGTCCTGATACACCTCAACCTTTTGGCCTTATGTGTCTCTGCGGATACTATTTTGTCCCAAACTTTGAGTTGTTTGTTTGCCCTTTGGGCAACATTTCTCAGAATTCTACTTTCAATATTTTCCATTCATTTATTCTATAGACAAAATGAATGGAGGTCAATGGGACGTTCACGTGGCCTTACCCTGATTTTTGTGCAGCAGTGATGGATGACGGACACACATATATAGTTTAATTGATTTTGTTAAACACAAGGGGCAATATTGACACACATAAAAGAACCCTCTCTAGTGGCTAACTCACTGGCAACTAACAGGGCCTAATGGTAAGAGCTGACACTAACTAAACTTCAAACTGAATTGCTCAGTCTGTGCCAGAGTCTGCTCCACTGAGCAACATCACCAGGGAGACAGAGAGAGGAAATTGAACCTGAACTCTGAACCTAGCCAGTGTCCCCCCCCCCCAGATATGTCTCCCCACCCGCCACCCAAGTGTAACAGTCCTATTCAGGGATTAGCTTGTGTTTGCAGTGGCGAAGGTTTGACCGTTGGTTGCAGTCATGTTCAACTGCCTGCAGCACATTCTGCAGGTGCTGCTCCTTCCTTGCCACTACGACGAAGTCGGATGTGAGCTTGACGCCACGCTCGATCAATGTGCAGCTGGTTCCCAAACCAGCAATCCTTATTGGCGAGGTCAGCCAAGCTGGTGGTTGGCAAGAGAGTGTGGAACTTTGGCTTGTCAAAGCCAGTGCCAAAGCACTGCTCAGGGATGTGCATGGGGAGATCAGCAGGCTTGTGCTCCAAGATCGCTCTGGCAAATGCACGCTTGTCATCATTGGGAACCTTGCTGCTGAAGAGACCCAATCAGAATCAGAAAAGTGTTTATTCGCCATTGAATTTGTGAACAGACAAGGAATTTACTGTGGCAGGAAGGTGCTTACATGCAACATAAGAATAGAACAATATAAATTAAACTAAAGGGATGAGGGGGTAGAGGGATAGTATGTACAAAAAAATAACAATAAGATACCAAAAAACAACAAAAAATGTAGTGCAAATCAGGCAATGTGCAAAAGGAGTGGGTCAGAGTTCGAGGCTTAAGTGAGATGGGTCATAGTTCAAGGCTTGTGTGCACCCCTGGCCTTGTTGAGGAGGCCAGTAGCACATGGGATGAAACTGTTCTTGTGCCTTGAGCTTTTGGTCCTGATGGACCGAAGCCTTCTGCCGGAGGGGAGTGGATTGAACAGAGAGTGTCCGGGGTGAGAGGGGTCTGCCACAATCTTCCTAGCTCGCCTCAGAGCCCTCGAGGTGTGCAGATCCTCGAGGCTAGACAGACTGCAGCCTATCACCCCTAGAACCAGGGCTTATCATTGTTGAAATTCACCCTGGCGCGTGTTGTAATGCAGGAGTCCTCACAGAAGCTGATGTAAGATGTGACCGCTTCTGTGAACTCATCGATGCTGTTGGTAGCATACCTGAACATGTCCCAGTCTGTAGTGTCAAGGCATGACTGTAGATCCCCCACCGCATCACTGGTCCACTGTTTTGTCCTCACCGCAGGTTTGCAGAGTTTTAGTTTCTGCCTGTAAGCAGGAATCAAATGGACCATGGTATGATCGGAGAGACCCAGTGCAGCCCGAGGGACAGCGTGGTAAGCTTTACTGACCGTAGTGTAACAGTGGTCCAGGGTATTCCCTTCTCTGGTGGGGCATTTGATAAATTGTCTGTATCTGGGGAGTTCGTGACTGAGGTTCTCTTTGTTAAAGTCCCCCAGAACGATAACCAAGGAGTCCCGGTTGGCTCGTTCCACGTTCAGTATCTGGTCGGCTAGCAGGCGGTGGGCATCTTTAACATGCGCGCCCGGCATAATGTAAACACCAACCAGAATGAACGAGGCGAACTCACGGGGCGAGTAAAAAGGTTTACAGTTTATAAAAAAATATTCCAGGTTAGGAGAACAGTGTTGTAGAATCACTGTGACATCTACACACCAGCTACTGTTTATGAAAAAACAAATACCTCCTCCTTTCGATTTCCCGGATAGAGCTGCGTCCCGGTCGGCTCTCAGTAGCCTGAAGCCGGGCAGTTGTAGTGCAGAGTCCGGTATCAGATCACCCAGCCATTACTCCGTGAAGCAAAGTACCGAGGCAGTTAGAAAGTCTCTGTTTTTCGATATCAGCAGCTGTAGTTCGTCCATTTTATTGCACAGTGAACGTACATTGGAGAGGAAGAAGGATAGCATCTCACCTGTCAGGTACCAGCGATGCCTCTCCAGCGCCTTGTTTGCTGATGCTGCAATGCCCTCATCTACAGCCTTGTATGCCTGCAGGTGGTGTGTCAGGTCATTCCTGGCAGCATCTACATCTTTCTCGCAGGTCAACCACCACTTTGCATAGATGTGTGTAATGAAAATGGCAAATGCCCGAATCTTCAGCACCTGCTGCCGTGTGGTGATTGTGCCCCTGGGAAGCAAGGCAATGTGCTGCTCCATCAAAGCCAGCTTGAGAGTATGGAGCAGCTTGGCCATCCATCGTGCCTTGTGGAGCGCTCACGGTCGTTGGAAGGTCACTGCAGTCTGCTTTTCACCATCTACATCCAGAAACACAAGACACAGCTGCACAAACTCATTAGTCACCTCGCTTGTGGTCAGTGACTTCTTTTGTGCACCTGACAAGTTCAGCATGTAAATTGCTCAGGAGTGGTTGCCAGGAATGTAGCAGGACCATTGGCAACAAGTTCCAGTTCTCTCTCAGACGTGTGAACAAGGTAACCTCTGGCGTGATGACTCCACCTTCAGGTCTGTGAAAACCTGGTTCAGGAGGACCTCACCAATGTGGTGCCGGCACCCAAAGCAGTGGTCGGCCCAGTGAGAGCTGTATGGCAATGCAGGCTGCTGTGAGATGGCCAGTGTTTGACGCAGCGGTGTCAAATGCAATGTTGAAAACCTGGTCAGCGCAGCACCACTCCTGCAGCAACTTGCATGCCAACCGGGTAATGATCACTCCACATGCCTCATTGGTCTGCTTCTTATACGCCGGGACACCAAGCAGTTTCAGCCGCTCTGCATCTCCAACCACAACTGTAAGATGCTCCTCCAACTGGCGCACATTGCAGAGCATCGGATTTAACTTGCTGTCCCAGTGTAGGGTGCACAATGGAGGTGGTGTCCACTGCTTGTGCTGTTCCTCACTGATTGTCTCCAGCACTTGGCGTTTTACTCGGTCAGCTGTTGCGTAAGATGCAGAGAGATGTGTACATTCACCGCCTGACTCTGCAACAAGCCCACGCGTGAAGGCAGCCTGTTGCATTGGTGACATCTTCAACCTTGTAGCCAGTGACACAACGCTTGGTCAGCTTATGCTTGTGGGATGGTTCGCCCTCAGATGGTGGATAGACTGTGTTAGTATCCTCCTCTGACTCCCCATCATTCTCCGACTCCAAGCTGGCTATATAGTTTAGGTTCGACACTAGGCTATATAGTTTAGGTTCGACACTAGGCTATATAGTTTAGGTTTGACAACAGGCTATATAGTTTAGGTTAGACAGCAGGCTATATAGTTTAGGTTAGACAGCAGGCTATATAGATTAGGTCCACTAGGCTATATAGTTTTTACTTCGACACCAGGCTATATAGTTTTGCTTAAGGTAGAATGATAAGGCTAATTATGTATGCATGCCACTTTCTGAAACAAACAAATGAATATGGGAGGTTATGTCTAAATTATATCTGACAGCAGTAACTTTTTAGCTGTGCTGGTCTACTTTTCACATCCAAATGAAGCCGGATAGACATTTACATTTTGCGCATTTAGCAGACGCTCTTATCCAGAGCGACTTATTTAATAAGTGCAGGCATTTCATAAATATCTAAAACACACATCAAAAAGGCAATAAGTACATTGTTTCTGGGTGGGTGCAGGGGGAAGTGCTAGAGATAGAAGGGGAGGAATGGGTGATAATCGTAGAGGAATGATTCGGTAGTGAAGTTTCGAACAGGCAAGAGTTGTGGAGCTCCATTCATGGAGCTACTGGAGGTACAGTTTGAAGAGGAATGTTTTTAGACGTTTTTTGAAGATTGGTAGAGAGTCCAATGATCTGATCTCCAGAGTGGAGTTGTTCCACCATTGCGGGGCAAGCACGGAGAACAATTTAGACTAAGCAGATCGGGAGTTGCCCTCCCGTAGGGATGGCACCACCAAGAGGCCTGAGGTGGCAGAACGAAGTGCTCGCGTGGGTGTGAACGGCTTGATTATTGACTGGATGTAGGAGGGGGCGGTTCCTCTTATTGCCCCATAGGCTAGCACCATGGTTTTGTAGTGGATGCGTGCTTCGACCGGGAGCCAGTGTAGTGTGCGGAACAGCTGAGTGACATGGGAGAACTTTGATAGATTGAAGATCAGGCGGACTGCTGCATTTTGAATGAGTTGCAGGGGTTTGATGGCGCACACTGGGAGACCAGCCAGAAAAGAGTTGCAGTAGTCGAGACGGGAGATGATAAGTGCCTGGCTCAGCACTTGTGCGGCTTCCTGCGAAAGATACAGCCTTACTTTCCTAATGTTATAGAGCATGCACCTGCAAGACCGGGACACCGCCTTGATGTGTGCAGAAAATGAGAGGGAGTTGTCAAGGGTCACGCCAAGGTTTTTCCCAGATTGGGTAGCGGGGACTGTGACGTTGTCCACCATTATGGACAGATCCTGGAGCCGGCAGGCTCTTCCTTTGAAGAAGAGCAGTTCAGTTTTACCTAGGTTGAGTTTCAGATGGTGTGCAGACATCCAGGCTGAGATGTGAGTCAGACATGCAGAGATACGGGATGCTACCTGGGTGTCAGACTGTGGGAATGAGAAAAATAGTTGGGTATCATCTGCATAGCAGTGATAGGAGAGGCCATGAGAGGATATGACAAAGCCAAGAGACCGGGTGTATAAGGAGAAAAGGAGAGGGCCTAGGACCGATCCTTGGGGGACCCCAGTGACAAGGGGCTGCATGTTTGACGGCGAGCCTCGCCATACCACCTGGTAAAAACGATCCGACAATTAGGAGGAAAACCAGGAATGCACCGCTCCGGAGATCCCCAGGTCAGACAGGGTGGAGAGCAGGATCTGATGGTTTACTGTGTCGAAGGCAGCAGATAGGTCTAGTAGAATGAGAACAGAGTAGAGAGAGTTGACTTGGGCCTTGCGTAGGGCTTCAGTTACACAGAGCAGCGCTGTTTCAGTTGAGTGGCCCGTCTTGAATCCTGACTGGTTAGGGTCCAGGAGATTGTTTTGCGAGAGGTAGGAGGACAGTTGGTCAGCTACAACGCGTTCAAGTGTTTTGGAAAGGAAGGACAAGAGGGACACAGGTCTGTAGTTGTTGACATCCGACGGGTCGAGAGACGGTTTCTTGAGGAGCGGAGTCACTCTGGCCATCTTGAAATCGGAAGGGACACATCCTGAGGTTAGAGAAGTGTATATTAGAGATGTGAGATATGGAAGAAGGTCCGTGGAGATGGACTGGAGGAGTGGGGAAGGGATAGGGTCAAGCGGGCATGTTGTCGGACAGCTGGATTGGACCAGTTGCAGGGTGTATTCCGGACCGAGCGTGGAGAAGGCACTCAGACCAGGGACAGAGTCAGTGTGAGGGGAAATAGCAATTTCTGGCGGATGGGTGAATGATGCTCGAATGTTGTCCACTTTCTGTTGACTAAAACTTTGAAAATCAGCTTCTGCTGAAACTGAACAAAAGGTCCAGAATGTGAAATGTCCTAGAGTTTAAGGCCTTTGCCCAGTTGTTGGTTTGCAGTGAAAAGTTTATACTGTTTAAAAATCATGTAACATTTTTTAAACAGACAAAATTCCTGTACTATGTGTTTATTCGTATAAAACACATTGCCTGTGTTTGATCCATTCATATTTCTGATTTGATTCAATGGAATTGATGTTTATTCAATAAGAGGAGAGGAGTACTTTGTACTTTTACTAAGTACATTTTTAACACCAGCACTTTTACTTGTAATTGAGTATTATTTTAGCAACTACTTGTACTTGAGTACAATTTTTCAGTACTCTTTCCACCTCTGGAAATTAAGTACAGATTAATCATTGTTAAATGATAGACAGCTTCTATCTTTTCAGGGTAACATAACAGAACTCTGAAGAACTCTGACAGAACTCTGAAGCAAAACTAATCTCACTATGTGTAGTAATTCATGGCCATTCGGTTGTTAAGTCGTAACGTAACCACTCTACGATAATACTGTCTCCGGGTCCAAAGGCCGGGTCCTCTCTACCTACCTACCGCTTTCGGCCAAGTTTTAACGTGCTGTGTCCCGTGTTGTTTAATTAAATCAGAGTTTAAAAAAAAAACGATTGACATTCAACTGTCATTCAACCTCGATGCCTGGACTCAAGTTGGAGTTAAAAGAATTGAAACCCTTTTTGACCGCCATGGGTGCATCACTAAAGTAGGATGTAATCGTAAATAACCTGGTTTCGCCATTGTAGATCTGGACGAGCCGAGCGCTTGGACCCGAAAGAGGCTAAACGTCACGTGTGACGTCAGACTTAACAACCGAATAGACATATTTGGTTTGTGCAAAATGGATCACATGATTGAGCATAATCATACAACGTCTTGAGATCAGAGTTTGGTACAGTAATATCGACCTGTAATAGTTTATTTTATCTGTGGGCTAACCAATCAATCTTGCTGTTTATGAGCATTTTTGTTTAAGAATATAATCTTATTTCAGATCCAGATAAAAAATACAGAATCCATTTTGTCTGTGCATTGATTGAATCTTTCCTTTTTGCCATTTATTGTGCAAGTTATGTTAAAACATATAATGAGTCCAAAAGATAGACATTTTATAAGCTGATAACTTGAACATGCACACTATCGAATGGAATAAGAAGGTATAGGTTACTCAGATATGTGCTTGTAAAGTGGGCTGCGGTCAATATGTGTGTTCTTGTGTGAGTTTAAGATTGTGTAGTTCTTTTTTTCTGGGGAGGTGTTAATGTTCTTTGTTGCCGTGATTATTTTTTGCAGAAGTTCATGTTTAAAATATGATTTAATATTAATCTTGTTTTTCTGTCACTTACCAATCAAAGTATGCCTGTAGCTCAAGTATAAACATTTGTATAAAAATTTTAGTAAATTAAAAAATTTTGATTGTTTGTGGTTAACCCTAGAAGTTCTCATAATTATTTGCTATAAAAAGTACATGCAAGACTAGCGTGTTTCGTCTTATCCTGAACATTTTCAATTGGGTTGAAGTCTAGAGAGTACTTTGGTGACTCCAGAAAACTGAACATGAATTTTCCTACCCCAGACAATGTTTTTTATCCTTAACACTAGAAGCGCGGAGGCTCAGATACCCACCCCTTTCGCGATTTGGGTCAAAAGACCCAATGCGTTGGTTTGAATGGGAGAATGTGGCAGACACTTAATGACCAGCAGATGGCGCATCTTGTTCATCTTTACGTCAGAAGGACCGGGCTGGCTGTTGTAAAATCACCGTGGCGAATGAAGTGAAACCAAAATTTACAATGAATATAGATTACCTAAAAGTGTCCACAATTATTTAATAAGTGCACATAGATTTAGGCTTTTATGGTACCGCATTACCACTCTAGTTATTTTAAATTCAACCAAATGAATCTCGAAAAAAATCTAAAATATTGACAGAAATAACACTTATACATTATAAAAACACTGAAGTAATGGATTCTATAATAAACTGTAAAAGTAATTGTAACCAAAAAGACCAGCATTCCAAGTGATTTTTGTTGCGCCACTGTTAACTCCAACTGTCTGATTTATTGTGCTCATTGCATTCAGACTAAATTATTTCATTCCTATGTTGCCCATACCCACATAAAATAAGTCAATTAATGTGGTTTAATTTAAAGTAACTAGTGTGTATTTGTGGGAAACAATTTTCTATGGCCTTACACAATCGAATTCTAATAGCTTTCTTATCTATCAATAGTTTGTTCACGTCGCATGGGGAAGGAAAGTAAATTCACCCGCAGTTCGTCAGTGTCAGCACACAAATTTAAGGTCACTTAAAAACATATTTTTTATCTATTAAATTCCTCTAATACAAAACTATGCATGTAGCCTATTCATATGTAAATTGCGATTACACTTTATCCATTCAAAGTATGCGTATAGTTCTGTGGGATCCCCCACCCGGCTGTGAGGGGCGTGGATCCCTGGAACTTCGACATGTTCGTGTTTCCAGGGCAGCAATTCAAAGCATGGGTGATTCCAACTGTACCAACATGACTCCGTGGGTGCGCAGTCTTTGTACAGCATAATTTAAAACATTACCATAACACTCTGGGACCCGTTTCTCCCGCGGGCAGTTTCCGATTTACTCCTTTCAATCAATCAATTCTGTGTAAACTCACATTTCCAATGATACCAACCACGCCGCTGTGCGACGCACTAATTTGTAGAACATCAACCGTTCAGAAAAGAAAGAGTTGCCACACTAAATTATTTTTTGTCCCATCACGGGCAAACAGCCACAAAACGACAAGCACATATATTTAGGTCTTTATGGTGCCATAATACCACACAAATAATTTTTAATTAACGAAAATTAACTTGACGTATATTGTAGATATGATTGAGTTAACATGAATGATATGAAGTATTTAATATTCATGTGACGCACACATGAGAAATGTATGGTATACCCACACAAAGACACAACCTAAAAGTATATTTATCATCATCTGTAATGCCCGTTCAAATTATTAATGAGCAAAACGTACATCTCACATTCAAAAATACCTTGTTGTAATAATACATAACTTTAGTTTAGCAAATTATGATGATAAAATTAATTATAATATAACATGAATATACAGACTCGCGAATTGTCGGCATTTGACGGGAAGCTCAGCCTGAAAACAACATGCGTGGTTGGGGACATATAATCCTAAGAGCGGTGTAACTCTCTCATTTTGGCCCAGATAACCCTAACTATATCATATGAAGCCATTATCCCACATAATCAAGTCTGTGAGCGTTTTCACTGTATTTTATTAATGTGACGCACACATGGTGAGAAATGTATGTTATGTACACAATACGTGGAAATAGAACAGAAAACGACACAACGCAGTTGTGTTATACAGCGTTCTAACAACATACATGATCTAAATGTATTTATCATCTCCCTTTCTTGAAGAAAATTCAGGTCACTGGCCAGTTCCATTGTTTCCCTCTATCGCGCATTCACATAATAAAGACACTGCCCCCAAATAAAATAGCCTGAAGTTAGTACCCGGCAGCTGGGGGGTGTGGGGCAAATGGATTGCATTGTAAATGGAGGTGATTTGCATGTGAATGAAGCCTAAAGTTTCTACTGACGTTTCTAAACTTGCTGAATTAGTTTAGATTTATGAACATCGTCTAGCAGCACTATAGGAGAGCCAACAAACTGCCCGCGCCCGCTGGCGTTGCAGTTATTAATAAAAAAAAGTACTGACTATAATTCCGATTTTTTACGTCGGGTGGGGAATGAAGTAAATCCGCATCAGCAGTTTTGTCATTGTCAGCCCAGAAATATAAGGTTACTTTTAAATTAAAGTATTTAATACAAAACATTGCTTGTATTCCTATGTGAATTGCAATGACACTTTATATCCGATTCACTCCATTCAAAGTACGCGTAATTCTGTGGGATTCCCCCTATCCTTCTGTGAGAGGCGGGGTTCTGTGGGAATCCCCCCTATCCTTCCAACCATTCGGCTGTGAGAGGTGTGGTTCATCCGCTGGAACTCCGGGACTATGCGGTCTCAGATCTCAGCGCAGCCAGTCATTGTGTGCATTCTCGGTTGTACTGCCCACGTTCAAAAAGTCATTTCTCCGGCACACATTATCTGATTTACTCCATTCAAAGCATGGGTGATTCTGTGGGACCTCCTCTATGCAACTGTACCAGACACGACTCGGTGGCTAGTAGAGTCTAACGAATAAACATCAGTGTATTGATATAGCCTACAAGAATCTTCAACAAAGTATTGTTGTGTATCGAAATGAAACGAATAAAAACATCAATATGCATACGCGATTTTGTATATTAATATCCCTATACCCCTATATCCCTAGTATAATTTAGTTTTCTATTCATGTTTTATTTATGCAACTTCCTGCCAATGTAAATTCCTTGTCTGTACACACATTCATGGCGAATAAACACTTCTGAAAAAATAAATATTCAGTTCACGTTGTACATTTGACTATTGTCTAAAATGAGGTTATATACCGTCCAGCAACTATATACCTAAATAATGTGAACTAAAAGTTGGTAATACGAATGCATTGCCCGTTCAAATCAATGATGAGGTACAACTCGCATTCAATATTAAATGCCTTGTTGGAATTCCGATAGAACTTTATTTTTTATTCAATATTATAGTCTGCAATACGTCTAAATTAATTTGTTTTAATTTAAAATAATCAGTGTGATAATATCGGTGAACAATATTAATTAGCAGTCTATATTAGTCTATGTGTGTATACGATGTACGTCTTTTCACACGTACATCGTATACACACAAAATGTATTATATACTTTACAATGCCTAATATTGTGTATGTATCAACTATTATTAATTGCCTATTGTTTCAGTAGGCCATTATTATTTGAAAAGCATCTTTGAAAGTGAAATATGGTTGGCTGTGAAACATAGCCTACATAAGTTTGTTATTTAGAACTTCCCTGATGCCGCCTCGTTATACAGAAGCAGCAGGATTATATTCATGTCATTCATGTTAACTCAAAATTGTCTACAATAAGTAAATATTTATTTGGTGTAATAAAAAATAATCATTGTGTTATTTTTGTGTTTGTATAATATCACGTTGCATGAAATTCACTTACAGAAAATGTGACCTGGTTTCGGGGTTTCAAGCGGCACCTGGTGACAGACAACAAGATATATTGGTGAAAAAAATACAAGCAAGATGGCGGATAGCCACTTAACCCATAACTTCGGCAAAATAGCTTTAAATTCGCATTTCCAGTGATTATTTTAACAGGGGAAAAACAGGGGGATAAAGCATGCCTATCTAGGAGCATATCTAAAAGGATTTTTCTGTAAGTTAATAGAGTGCCGCAAAAATATTTTTTTACGTGCCTCTGGGTCAATTGACCCACCTCCGGCGCTTCTAGTGTTAGAGCCACTTCACCGATTTTGCATTTAGCTTAGACAAATGGTAGTATTTTCCAATGACCTTACTCCCACCTCTCAACTCCATCTGATAAGAGAGATATCTTGATTTTAAGTCAGGAAAAATCCTCCAATGACGTAAAATGACGATTTTTACGTCATTGGAGGATTTTTTAAAAGAGGCTATAAACTACAGACAGAAGTAGATGCTACTTCCGCATTTTTTTCAACCGGCCCATATGGGGTGGGGCCTCGTCACAGATTCTCAAAACAGTGTCAGCCATCTTGTAGCTAAGCTACCCCGATCTTGCTTGTTGTGGAGAAATGCAAGTTTTAGAATGTAATTTTGAAGACGAAATGGAAGAAAGGGATTTTGAAGATCTGTTGCGCGAATCCGATGTTCGTGGCTGCCTGTACGAGCCGCAATACAGCGGGAAACAGTTGCGGTTGACGGAGGAACAAGAGGCTGCTGCTGCAGAGGAGCGAAGCTTGCCTGGCGGTCATGAGTAAGAGCCCGTACAGAGTCGAGCTGGGGCGGACGGGTGGTGCCAGTGCTCTCGCTGTGCGCCTATGGACACAGATAGAGTCCCGCTGCTGTTGCGAATTTCAGCGATGCCATTTTCTTCTTGAAGAAATAACTGAATCTGCATTAGAAACGGGACCGCCAACATGCGTAATATAGCACCCCAGCTTTGATCCACACATGAGTTTTGAAAACTTATTTCAGGATTCCGAAGGTCAATTGGAAACGCCAGCCAAAGCCCGCAGGGACAAACAGACGCTTCAGCATAAGTGAGTATTTATTTGTTGTTCACGTCAGTTAGCTGAGCTATCGGTTATATTTACATATATGCTAGCTAGCCTATTGTAGGTGCAAATAGCTTGCGTTGCTAACGTTGTGCTTATTGTTTTCAGACAATATCGCCTAACAGCCTACCGTCATTTCGTGGAATGGGTCCTGCAAGAAGAGAGACTAGGGAAAGGCTATATCGTCTTGTTTTGCCTGCCTGTGATGTTCGGGACATCAGACAGAGATTTCCAGCTCCTGACGGACAATGCTGTGGCTATCAAGAAACTGCTGAAGCTCTGGAAGAGCTATGAGTGTGAAATTGTTTATATTATGTTTACAAAAGAGTACAGGGAAATATGAAGAAATGTATATACTTTTATTAATTAAAAATATTCTCGGAACTTGGGGTGGTTGATAGCCCGCAGCCACTGTTTGTACCGCTCTAAATGTTCAATGGGAAAACGATGGAAACTAACTACATGTCCTTTCCTTGTGTTGGATGTACATCCCGGTACAACGCAAGGCTAGTATTTAAATTACTTTATCAAGAAACTCGTCACAGAGACTCATGTTAACCGGTGTCTTCTGTTTTCCAGTCAATTAGTAGCTAGCCTTCCCTTCTGCCTGCACTCTCGAGCCGGTAGGCGTGGCTTGGGAGTGGACTCCCAAGTCCATTTGGTGTATTTCATCCACATGAGCCAAAAACACATTTTATTTTTTTCTCTGCCTAGAAGGCACCAATTTCAAAAAATATTTCACATTTCTACTACATAAGGGACCACAATAAGTGAGAAAAAATATTTTTTTTCGGTGAAGTGGCCCTTTAAGCTCCTTGCCCCTTGGGAGCCAATACAGTGTTTTCCACTGCAACAATAGACCATCTGCGACAAGGACGGATGTGATGTGTGTTCTTATATGTATTTGTTTGCAAAATACTTGTTATTCTCCGTTGACCTCTGTCATTAGTGAGCTGTTTTTTTCTCCAGCTGTTTGGATTGCTTTTGTTTGTGGCATTATTCTGTCAAAACCAGGGGAGGGCCAACTTTTCAGCTCAGGGGGTTCATCAGCTAAATGGAGGGACAAATTTGTTTTGTAATTTGTTAATTCTAAATTATTTTTGTGCCAGAAAAGGGTAATAATTCAAATGTATAAACATAACTATTGTACTGTAGGTCTATTATTATATCAAAATGATTTTAATTCAGATATATAACAATTGGACTGGCAAGTTATGTTGTTCTTCCCCTAAAAACTGTTTTAAACCTTGTGCGGACCAGATGGAATTGCCTTGAGGGCCGGATTTGGCCATAGTTTGCCAACCCCTGCTCTAAACCCTCAAAACTGTTGTGCATGAAATACCCAAGAGTGAAGAGATGTCTGTTTCTAACACACATCCACATACAGCAGGTTAATGTTTTTTAAGTAGATGTATTCTGTTCATTCAAATCTGACAGAATACTTTTAATAAACTACATGATGACACCAGATACCGATTTGCATGCATGTTCCTTGTAAAGAGATCATTCTGTTTGAGAAAACACTTTACATAATATCTATACTTAAAAAAATTCACAGAGTGCTGAAGAGGCCCTAAACATGTCTGTAGTTCCAGTGCGCGGAGCCAGAGCAACCATCCAACACATAATGTTTCCCTGTGAGGTCCTTCAGAACATTGTTCTTTACTTGATGAAAGGGGAGATCATCCACAGCCTCGAATGACAAAGTATTGCAGGCAACGTTTTTCAACACTTCATTAGGTTAACATTATTGATTGACAACATTACAGAGCCGTTCGTAGCAGAAGGGGAAAAAAAGTGCTGATCGAATCTGCACAATCTGATGACAAAAATGAAAATGTTTGTCTAGAATGCAGTAAACATTTAGTAAGGCATCACTCTTCAAATGTCCTAATGTTTGCAACAATATTCTGCAAAAATGGCCGATGTGGGTAAACATAAGATCTCTGTAGCTATGAGGAAAGAATCCACTCATGAATTTCATCCCATAGTGCCCATGAAAGATAAAATGTTTGTGTGGGCCTTCCATCCTCAGGTGACAGGCAGTAATTCCTTGCAGTGCTGAATTATAACCACCATAGATCTGTCCTGAATAGGTTGTACATTACAATGACTTTCATTCAGAACACCAACCTAACCTTTTTGTATTTACTCAAGGCAAAGGATGTACAGTGCCTATAGAAAATCACCATGCCCCTTTGAATTAGTCAAGTAGACTATAGTTAACATGCAACAGGATAAAAGAGTAGTAAAAGTCATCAGTCCAATTTAACCACTTCTTGACAGGTGTCCCGTCTGCGGGATCGTTGCAGTACTCTATACAACCACTAGGGATACTTGCAGTACCCTAAACAACCATTACAATCTCTACACAAAGATCGCAAATTCAAAAACGTCCGTTTAATATACTACATGCTTATATTGTGCATAAAGGTTAGAATCTCCCCTTTCTAACAACGTAAAATAGCTAAAACACAGACCGTTTTATTAGCAATTGAAAGGACTGCTAATGGCGCCATCTGTGTTGTAAATACTTTTTAACACTAAAAGCGCCAACAGCCCACGCCCGCGGGCGATGCAGTTAGTAATTAAAATAAATATATAATGTTGAAAAGCTACAGCCTCGTCCTTCAATGACTTTTCCCAAATACGTGCATTTTATCTTGTCCCGTTTTCAGAATTACAAAATCACAAACCGAACACTATATAAAACTACTATTTACATGTTTTTTGATACCTAAACTGCCCTCCAGTCGCCATAATCCCACGCCGCTGGGCGTTGTCACCCAAGAGGGGCTAATTGCGGTACCCAGACACCGATCACACCTCACTGAGCTTATGACGTCAATGGTTGAATGGGCCATACGCAGACAAAAGACTGCGAGATACACATAGACAATAGATAGATTGGCTTGGTTGAATTTGAATGAACTAGAAAAAAGAAGTACCGTATTTTCCGGACTATAAATCGCTCCGGAATATAAGTCGCATCAGTCAAAATATGTGTCATGACGAGGGAAAAACATATATAAGTCGCACCGGACTATAAGTCGCATTCATTTAATGTATTTCACAAAATCCAAGATCAAAAAAAGACATTTATTCTGGAACATTTAATCACAGAACAACAGGCTGAATGGGTGTCCGGTATGTTAACGTAACACATAAAACGTTTTTCAACTAGCATATAGAACATTCGGCTGAATAGGTTAAATTAACATAACAAGCCAGCGAGTCCAACAAGCGAGTTCCCCGGTAAGCAAGTTCACCAAGCTCCCGATGTCATTCAACATCACTAAATCCATCGAATTCTTCATCCTCTGTGTCACTTATGAACAAGACCGCCTGGGCGTGGAGACGTAACTTCACCGTTGTTAAGCCTCTCCCGGCAGCACGTTGTTCAAGGACCCATCTGTGGACTCGTAGCTTTCTTTGTTTTCTTCATTGCAGTTAAAGTTACCTCTGCTTTTCGCTAGTCCCTCATAAGTTTCTCACTCCAAACGTTCTTTCTGCTGCTCGATTACAGTTTTCGGCTGCATACTTATTACTGTAGCTGACGCGGAAGTTTGTTGATGCGTCTCCATGGCGACAGAGTGAATGTGCGCAACTGTATTATCACTGAGTTACTTCACTATATGCAGTTATATTAGTTATAATAATGTAGAGAATTTAATAAGTGAAACACTGTGATAATGTTTTATTTTATTTACAGAGAAATAACTTTAATTCGGTTCGATAAAGTTACACGCTGCGCCGGAAGTAGAGTCACCGGCGTAGGTCAGAGTTGAGAGAGAGTTGAGAGAGGAGCGAACAAAAAGAGAGTAATAAACGCGCAAGTTTGCATACGTTTCGAGACGTGGAGTATTTTGTATAACCAGGGTAGTTACAATTACCTGTAGTTTGTAATCCGCAGAATAGGATATTCTTTTGGGGGGCATTTTCAGTTGTATGTACGTTAATGTTAATATATAAGTCGCACCTGACTATTAGTCGCAGGACCAGCCAAACTATAAAAAAGTGCGACTTATAGTCCGGAAAATACGGTAAGTTTATAAAGAAATATGTTTCACTAAATAAACAGAACAAATTAATCCAATACATCTATATATACAGCCCGTTCATTTAATTTTTAATTATTTATCAGTTCTATGTCATGCGCCTATTGCACTCAATAATGGTCCGTTCTATATGAAACTGGACGTGTTTTGGTCTGATCTATATGAAATTATTTGTTTGTATAAATTCGGGTTGCGCGCGCATCTAGGTTGCAGAAAACGCAGCAGAGTATCTAGCTATATTGATATAGTGCAAAAGAATAACTCAAAAGAAGAATCAAGGTAAAGGTAACTATCTTTTCAAAATGTACTCTGCTTACTACAACAAACACCCAGCGATAAGCACGGTTATTTAACAAAATTGACTTTAATGTGTGGAATACGTCTTACAGATTCTTATGCCATAGCGCCCTGTAAATGGTTAAACGACGAAATGAAATTGCCTAGCATTCAGTGGCCAGAAATATATAATTACCTGATTGACACTCCAAGCGTTTATACCCGAGAGAAGTTAAAAGCGTACAAATCTCTTGATGTGTACAACTTTGTTCTGTGTGGTCATGTCCAAGACATACAACTAGAGAAAAACACATGTTGTTTGTATGAATTATTTTTTTGAGTAGGTTAAAAAAAATTAAAAATAAGGTGGATTATTAGTCGCTTTGAGTGAATGTCCTATGAAAAAGGACTGCCTTGAATTAAATACATGGGGAATTGTGAATTGTCTTATGGAAAACATAATTTTGAAATAAAACCTATTTATTTACATATGAAGTGATTTATACATTTATATTTACACGTATTTATTGCCTAATTTCATAGATATATTTATTATTTCATAGCTGTATTTATCTATTTAATATTGACGCAAATGGCGTTCCATACTGACACCACAAACAAAGGGTCGCGGATCCACTGGTCTTTTGGGACTTCATAATGATTGACATTTCCAATAAAGTTGATTCTTTCAACATAGCGTTTTGAATGTTTCTGGTCGTCTTTTGCAACCAATATGCGCGGTTGAACATGCGTGACGTCGTTGTGACGTAGGGTGATAATTGGTCGATATGAACCTGGACGCGTTTGGGTCCGATCGATATGAAACTGGACTGGTTTTGGTCGATCTATATGAAACCGGACGTGTTTTGGTCCGATCTATATGAAACTGGACTCGTTTGGGTCTGATCTATATTGGACTCGTTTTGGTCTGATCTATATTGGACTCATTTTGGTCTGGTCTATATGAAACTGGATATATGTAACGGATTAGTTTGTTGCTGTCATGTGCACTCATAACAACACGAATGAACACTGTGCGCAGTGCAATCCGTTAGTTTGCCTGTCTTGCTCAGGCAGACAAGACTGCGAGGTGTAGAATTTGAATGAACTAGAAAAAAGAGGTACGTTTATAAAGAAATATATGTTTTACTAAATAAACAGAACGAAAATATAAAAGGAAATAGATTAATGTATCTCCGGGGTAACAACAGAATAGCCGACCGTGACCAATATACAAACTGTGTTGTAAAATACGTGTTTCATTGTCTACAGTGCCTTAGATACTTGACTGTAATTACTGTAATACATTTTACAAATAAAAATGTTCGAATTATACACTGGAGCCTAATGTTTTTATTTCAAGAGCCTGTGTTGCAATATGTCTATATACGGCCAATCATGCACAAATCATTTGATTGCATGTCGCTTGTGATCTAAAATGTTTTAGCATTTACTACATCAAAATAGGACATACAGATGGATTTTCATTTACTCAATCTTTAGAAATTATAATGTCATAGCCTGTGCATTTTAAAATCATGGTTTTAATTTTGTATTGTATAAGACACTAAATACATACTATTTTAGTAAAATGTTTTACTTCATAATTCATCCTAATTCATTTAATTCAGGATGATAACACAGTAGATGATCTGATGCTGTAGATGGATGGCAGGTTACACATTGAATGGATGGTGAAGCTGCGGATGAGAATGTAGGTGCTAATTGGGATCATTCGTATGCTAATGACGCTCTGGTGATTAAAGGGGTGAAAACAGCTCTGGCGCTTCTAGTGTTAACCAAAGCGATAAAATACGATAATATTGTTTTAATTTCCTATATTCCCAGGGATATTATTAGCATCGTTTATGATCCATAGTATTCCATAATAATCTATTTTCATGCGAGACGAGAAGTTTACAAATGTAACACGATCTGTTTCACTCAAAACTGTAGTCTCCATAATGAAAACACTTCCTTATCGAAGGTAAAGACTTCATTTCCCATAGGGCTTTGCTCCCATTCGTCTGTATAGAAAACTGACAGTGTAGGAGATGATGCAATACCTCACTAGACTGAAGGGAAAAAAGACCACCTTTCACTAAAATAGCTGTATCTCGGTTGTTAATTGAGACAAAGCCTGGCATAAAGCTGAGACCTAGGGGAACACAGTGTTTTCAGGTCGACCAGACATCCAGAGTCTGAGATAAACATTTTCAAAATCACTGAAACATAAAAACCAAAAAAAACTATCTTTTTTTAGCTCATGCCAGATATTGTGTGTTACATTATCCTTAATTAATTGAGCACTTCCACAAAATTCAGACTGTTTTCTTTTAAATACACTTCACCAAATATTCCTACGTGGTTCTCTTCCAGAGCAATATCCATTTAGATTGGGGTGGGTCATTTTAGGCGGAAATTGAGGTTAGGAGCCTTGTCAAGAAGTGGTTAATACTTAAGAGCTACATTTTGCCTTAATTACACCCATTAGTCTGTTGGGACATGTCTATATTGTGCGCCTACATTGGGGAATATTTGTTCAGTCAAATTTCATGGTAAGTGGCGATCGACTGCTGTCCATCCACAGATTTTCAATTGGATTTATGTCAGAGCTCTGACTTGGCCACTTAAGGACCTTCACCTTCCACTGCATAGTTTTTTTGGTGGTGTGAAAGATGAACCACCTGCCCATCTTCAGCTGTCTAGCAAAAGGCCACAGATTTTACTCAAGAATTTGGGTAGAACCCTGCTGTACATGCCCGCTTATTGTAAAGCTTGTGAGATTATTGTCCCATGCACAGACCGACCAATCTCAGGCATTAGGACTTGTAAGTTCTTTAAAGCAGCCATTTGAGTCTTGGTAGCTTCCCCGATCAATATCCTTCTGGCTCGGACAAGCAGGGAAAGATCAAATAAATGAAACCAAAAGATCCCTACTCTTCCCTGCCGCAGCCTTGCCTATCAGCCTCTAACCTACCAAACTTTGACTGCTACACAAAACAAGGGGTCCACCCGCTCGTATCTAACCTAGGGTTTTTAACAGGGTTTATCTACAGGCGTATGTAAACCCTGAAGTGTCTTATCTGACGCTCCTCGTAAGGGAGAATACCAATGAAATAGCAGAACGGACAGCCAATGGCAGTAAACAACAAAACAACATGAGTCTCAAAAATTCTCTTAATAATCTCCATCTGCATCTCAGCTTCCTCTCTCTTCACTCCATCCCAAACGAACTGCACTTAATAGGCGCTGTCATCCCACACAGGTGCGGCCGCTTAAAAGGCTGAGTAGCCACGCTCCTCTTATCACCAGCACTCATTTCTGGCACCGGTTAAACAAACACTCTACACTACCTCCAGACAATATGTGGAACGTAACATCAGGTGTTTCATTAGTTACATTTTAACCTTTTTGCGCGTATTTTCCGAAAACATCTTCCAGGCCCCTCAGTGTGAAATGTTTAGCAGCCTTTTTTAATTTTAGCAAAATATGACCGTTTGTGTTGGTACGTCAGTAATCATTGACCTTCCGATTAAAATATACTCTATAAAAATGTACATTTGACATTGAGGAAATATGTTATAAACACTATCTGAGCTAATGGCAGCTAAATAAGTAGGGTCTGGCCAGTCATTGTTGCGTCACTTTTTCTTGGACGTTCTAACTAAACGTTCCAATCACCTGGGTGTGATCGTACGCATCAGGGACAACTCAAGCCAGAATACACCGGTGTTTATTCGCGCAAAAGGGTTGATAATTGTTCAGAATGTATTTGAATGTTATTTTCACTTTGATGAATTTGTTTTAATTTCCAGAGTGTAATGTGACAAACGGTAAGGGTTTTGCTAGGGTATGCAGATTTTCCATTGGCACTGTATATATTTCTTACTTAAAATAATGTATTATTATTTTTTATTCCATGTTACATCGACACCTTGTACTTTGGAGGAGCTGTCATTGAGGAGTCCACAAACCTCTTACAACAGAAGGCTAGGCAACGAGCCAATTGGACTGAAAGGCTAGCAAACAAATGCTAATAACAAGTGAACTACTGCCACATGGATTGGTAGGAAAGATTGTTACTGCATTTACAGTTAAGCAGATACTCTTATCCAAAATGACATAGATTAGTGGGTGCATATAAAATATTGGTCTCTTGAGAAAATGAAACCCACAGCCCTGCCAACTCAGCTACATGAGACTCCTGCTCTATCATAATTATTGCAAAATGTAACAAAAAAATAAGAAGCTTGAGTTGTTGGTTGTGAGGTTAAACAATCTATTATTCATAGTAAATAATTTATCAATTGAGAGGACATGACTGAAGTTGAAACATTCATAATATATGTTTTGATCTTGGGTTCATTGTTCAAATAAATGCAAATAACAATTACTATGAATAATGCCTAAAACCACTTTACAAGACACACAAACCCATGGATAGTATTTATTTATTATTTAGTAAACTGAAACACACCAATAGATTGTTCAACCTTTTTTTTGCAATTATTATGATAGAGCAGGAGTCCCATGTAGCTGAGTCGGCAGAGCTGTGGGTTTGCATTAACTGTTAAAGTTAAAAATATTTAGGTTTTGAAAGAATAGTAGAATAGTGAATACAGATATGAACATGACATTATTCTGTAGAAATACATGCTTTTCCTCCCATGCTGCTATCAATTTTGCTCTCTGGGTGTCCAAAAACCTTATTCTAAGACCATAAACAGTGAGTTTTTTATCAGGCACTAGTCAGACAGCTATCTTAGTCAACAATATATCTTTGCACTGTCAACTATAAGCCTATTCCCACAGTGTCAATCTCATTTTACCCCAGGGGCTGCATTCAAAGAGGTCCAGGGTGTCACACTGAAAATTTCAAATATAATCCTTTCCAGTCATAGTTTTGGGAATGTGTGATGACCAGTTTATTGTAAGATTTCTATTTTTTTATTTTTCCAATTAAATTGTTCACCTTATAGGTCACATTAAAGGTGAAAAAAGTTCTGACATGATTTATTTTTGTATTATTCAGGGGTGTGTAGATTTTTATATCCACTGTATATAATATGAATCATGGCAAAATCCAATGTCAAAGATGGTATCACTTCAAACCTAAGGTGATATACACAACAAAGTAACTATTGTCAAGTAACTCTCAACTACTGCTCTCAAGTAACCCAAAATTATTATTATTTTGTATGCAGCCATCTCAGGAAGACTTATAAGCATTTTGCATGCATAGCAAGAACTCATTTTTTGGCAGCATAGGAGACTAATCTGTGGAGCATGAAAATGTATTCCCTTTTATTCTCCTAGTTTTAGAAAGTTAAATTTGTGCTATGTGCAAAACCTCGTACAGGGAAGTATGTTTAAAGAATAAATATATTAAACATATTTTTGAATACATTTTGAAATTATTTTTTCTGAATAAATTTGGTCTTTGGCCACTTGAATATATTTATAAAACATATATTGCCATGCTTTTTGAATTTATGTCTAAATAATGTGTGCATTTGTCCGAAAATGTCTGTAACCAGTGACCTTCGGCTCCTCAATAAAGTACACTACCTGTCATGATTCACGGGTGTGTTCTGTGGGTTCATATGTTGGGTTCTTGTGTGTGCTTGTTTCTGTCTCCATCTTGTGGTTGTTCTTATTGTTTCTTCCTGGAGCCTGCCCTTCCCTTGTCATTTGTTCCTGCCATTTTACTCACCTGTTGCTAGTTAGTCCTCGTTATGTTTAGTATTTAGTCTCCCCTGTGTCACTGTGTGAGTGTCGGGCATTGTTTAAGCTCCCGGTCTAAAGGACTCCTCGTGTGTGCCTGTTTGCCTGTCCAGAGTTTAATAAACCCCAATACAAAAAACACCTCTGCGCTTGTGTCCTCCAATTGCTTGGAAGCCCAACTATTACACTACCCACCAATCCAAAAATTGGTAACTCATTTTGATGGGCGAGTAGTGGCGCACCTAAGGTGGTTAAAGTGTGTTAGATTATATTTGTCCCTGTTAGATGGAATGTAATTATATATTTCAACATACTGTAACATTTGTAAGAAGTACAGAGCCAGATGCAAGTGTGGAAGCGAGATGTCAGTCAGACATGCAGAGATATGTGCATTTTATCTTGTCCCGTTTTCAGAATTACAAAATCACAAACTGAACACTATATAAAACTACTATTTACATGTTTTTTGATACCGAAACTGCCTTCCTGTTGCCAAAATCCCACGCCGCTGGGCGTTGGTACCCAAGAGGGGCTAATTGCGGTAACCAGACACCGATCAGACCTCACTGGGCTTATGACGCCAATGGTTGAATGGGCCATACGCAGACAAAAGACTGATAGATACACATAGACAATAGATTAACTGGCTTGGTTGAATTTCAATGAACTAGAGGTAAGTTTATAAAGAAGTATGTTTCACTAAATAAACAGAACGAATCCAATACATGTATGTATACAGTCCAGTTATATGTCGGCGCTGTCAGCAGCCGGGTCACTTTGCTAGAGAGTGTGAAGGGGTAAGAGCTCCGCCTCACAATCAGCCGTTATTGTCTGCCCACCAACGGTCTGGTAGGCAACCGCGTCTTCTGCCGCCTTCGGAAAACTTGCGCCCACCGAATTGCAAAGTTCGGGTGGGGCAGCCACTGGCTCTGAGCTAGTTCCGAGTGTTTTGGGGAAGGTTCTAAGTTGATTTCCTCTTGTCCACATCTGGACGTGATCATGGGCGGGGTTGATGTTCCTTGTTTGGTGGACACTGGTTCCATGGTGTCTACAGTTACAGAGAGCTTTTTCCTCCGGCATTCTGAAACTCCAATCCTGACACTGGCTGCAGCTCCGAGCAGCTAACGGCCTGGGCATCCCTTATATTGGCTACCTGGAGTTGGACGTCCAACTCTGTAGTAAGTTCATGGCAAGGTGTGGTGTACTAGTGGTTAAAGACCCTCCCGGTGATATGTCATTTCATGTTCCAGGTGTGTTGGGAATGAATATCATCCGCAGGTGCTACAGAGATCTTTTTGGCCAGCATGGTTTGGCTTTGTTCGATCTGCCCTCAGTGTCTAGGGCCCAGAGCCTGTTGTGAAGGCATTACAGCGGTGTCACCAAGTCAGTGAGCGAGCCTCCCAGGATGTTTCGGGCAAGGTGAAGGTTCAGGGCAGGAAGTCCTGTCGCATCCCTGGTGGCATGATGAAGACTGTCGATGCAACCTGTTTGGAGCAGTATTCGGGTTGTACTGTACTGTTTGAGCCTTTGGGCTCTGGTCTGCTTGCTGGACTTCTGGCTTCGCCAGCCCTGGTTCAGGTGGTTGGGGGCACTGCTTACATACCCATTGTGAATGTTGGGACCATCGATGTGTTACTGTACCCTCGCACTGTTGTGGGCACCTTGGATAGGGTCTGGGTTGTCAGCTTGCCGGCATGGGTCACCGAAGAGCCACCGGTGGTTGCCACGCTGGGGTCCCAAGCCGTTCTTCCTGGGGTGCAAGATCAGATTGAGGCCATCGACTTGTCCTTGCTGCCTGCTGCAGAGCGGAGCCGGGTTCGGTCTTTCTTGCAAGACTCTACCACTGTCTTTGCCACCCATGATGGTGACTTGGGGTGTACAAACCTGATTGCTCACGATATCCCTCTTGTGGATGATGTCCCGGTTCGGCAACGCCATAGGCGCATCCCCCCCTCAGACTATTAGCTAGTCAAGGGCCGCATTAATCAACTCTTGGAGGCACAGGCAATAAAGGAGAGCAGCAGTCCCTATGCCAGTCCCATTGTTTTGATAAAAGGATGGGAGCCTGCGTATGTGTGTTGATTATAGGCAACTAAACAACAAAACGATAAAGGACTCTTTTCCTCTTCCTCGTATTGACAAGTCCTTGGATGCCTTGACAGGTGCCCGCTGGTTTTCTACTTTGGATCTTGCCAGCGGTTATCACCAGGTCCTTGTTTCTGAGGTGGATCGACCTAAAACTGCATTCTGCACCCCATTTGGCCTTTTTGAGTGGAATCGTATGCCGTTTGGGCTTTGCAACGCTCCAATCACCTTTCAGAGGCTGATGCAGCCCATGTTTGGTGACCAGCAGTGCCAGTCGTTGCTGTTGTATCTTGACGACATTGTGGTTTTCTCTTCCACGGTAGAACAGCATCTAGCACGGTTGGATATAGTGCTGGGGAGGCTTAAGCAGCAAGGCCTGAAGGCAAAGCTTAGCAAATGTGTGTTTTTCCAACAGGAAGTACGCTACTTGGGGCATGTTATTTCAAGCAAAGGCGTCTCCACAGATCCCAGCAAGGTGCAGGTCGTAGCAAACTGGCCGTCACCTACCACTATCTCGGAACTGCGGTCCTTTCTTGGTTTTGCCAGTTAATATCGCTGCTTTGTGGAGGGGTTTGCCAAATTGGCGGCTCTGCTGCATAGGCTGGTTGCTGAACGGGGAGGCCCAAAGTCAAAGAGAAGAGTAGAGCTGCCTGTGGGGGGACATTGGACGGAGGAGTGCCAGTATAATTTTGAGGCACTTAAGATCAAACTCGTTACGGCACCAGTGCTTGCTTAAGCCGACTTCTCTTTGCCATTCATTCTTGAGGTTGATGCAAGCTACGGGGGACTTGCGGCAGTGCTCTCAGGAGAAGTCAGGCAAGATTAGACCAGTGGCTTATGCCAGCCGAGGGCTGAGGCCCACAGAGCGCAACATGCAGAACTACAGCTCTTATATCGCGCACACATACGTTAATTCGCGAGATATCATGGTTGGCTGGCCGCAGGCGTCCCGCAACAAATCCGGACTTGGTGGGTATTAACGGACGGCTCAGCACGCAACCATTCCGCAGCTGACATTTTTTACCTGATTGTTCACGAAACCCAGCAAAGTTTTGGAAGACTTCAATCTTTTAAGGGTTGTAACTCTTTGTCACTTCCTAATTAAATTAATTCACTCTCTGGCACCATCACTGATAAAAATGAGATAATTGATGCTGATTCACAATTTTTTGACCAACAATTTAATTGTGACCTGTCTTTTGTTGGACGAAAATCTTTTGGCTGATACTGAGAATGTGAGTTCTGTTTTTTTCACACAATTTTCTAGCAAGGAAGTCCTTCATGCGTAACAAAGTATGGGTAAGAAATCTTCAGTGGCAGACAAAAATGTGCAGCGTCCCTTATTGCTGGTGCAGAAACCAACATTTTTAATTTGACACTATCTTTAGGAATTTTTCCTAAAGATATTACTAACCTATGTCTAAACTCTCGCTGTGAATTATATTTTTAATGCTCTGGATGCTAAATTGATCTGTGATGCACTGTTCATTGAGTTGTCTAAGGCCTGGTTTTGTAACTGTTTTATGTTAGCCAACATTTCTAAAACTCCTTTTTTGTATTGGTCTTAAGTAATATTCTAATTTTCTGAGATACTGAATTTGGGATTTTCATTAGTTTTCAGTTTTAATCATCACAAATTAAATAAACATTTGAAATATATTAGTCCGTGTGTAATGAAAAAATATAATATCCAAGTTTCACTTTTTGAATGGAATTACCTAAATAAATCAACTTTTTGATGATATTCTAACTATATGACCAGCACCTGTATATATATAGATAGATAGTCTTTATTTTCCACTGGGGAAAGTGTATTTCATAGTATAAATGTTGTTATGAGCTACAGAATCATAGTGTTCACGTATATGCCTTCAGTTGGTTCTATTTTAAATGTGTTTCATCGTGACGAATGTCTTAAGCATTTTGTAAGGTGCTATGCATTTTTTTGCGCAGAACTATATCCCATTTACAATTACATTAATACCGACATCGGTAACTTATCAAATATAATCAAATGGATGTTAATTAAAAGCCACGTCAACACAATGTGTAATTATGCACAGTGGCTGATCTTGCAATGTTAAAAGATATGGCAAATGGAAGGATTTGGAGGAAACGCATCTTCACACAGCAAGATGACTTCCTGGCTAACGAGGAGGAGTGGAATTGGCTGTCTGGTGAGGGATATCTCAGCCAACCCTTAGCCGGGTTATGTCAGACATGTTAGTGTGTATTATAGGTTTGTCTTATAATTACATAAAGTTTCCGTACACTGCGGATGAAGAGGCAAACAAAATAGCGCAGTTTGCAGCAAAGATCGGTTTCCTAAATGTAATCGGTACACCGAGTGAGAATGAAAACGCTTTCATAAATCGAAAAACATTTTCATTCGATCAATGTCCAAATAATTTGTGATGCAGACATGTTGCTCACTAATGTAGTGGCTCAGTGGCATGGATCAACCCATGACTAATTCATTTTAGGACACAGCAGTGTTGGGCGCAGACTCTAGGCTGGTATGTTTGATTAATAGATCTAGACGCTTTTTGGCATCGACTTTGATATCTGACCACTTTTTTATTTTTCGGCTACGGTCCGACTTCTGACGCTGCGGCATTCAAAGCTTCAGCAACATTTTGCCACTAAATTGTCTTTTTGGCGTTAGTGATGCTCACACTGTGCCATACAAACAACATTTTCTCCTTTTTTCCACCTCTCCAACAAGAACTTCTAGGCTTCTTCATATTGAGTAACGTTTCTTTTTTGGTTTTCCTCCGTGTTTGCCTTGATGTCTCAATCAATGAGTTTGAATATAGGGCGTTTCTCTTCGCTTCTTACGCTGTGTCTTGTTCAAGAGTGGCTTGGCCCAAGGAATGTGACAGCTGAAACCCATGTCTTGCATACGTCTTTGCGTGGTGGTTCTTGAAGCACTGACTCCAGCTACAGTCCAGTCTTTGTGAATCTTCCCCACATTTTTGAATGGGTTTTGTTTCACAATCCTCTCCAGGGTGCAGTCATCCCTATGGAATGAACCCTGGAAATATATCAGTCTGTGTGGAATGAATGTATACATTATACAAGTTTCACTTTTTAAATGGAATTACTGAAATAAATCAACTTTTTCATGATATTCTAATGATATGACCTGCACCTGTAAAAGAGGCCCCAGGAGACAAATTGTTCAGTCAACTTTTTTGCTGGTGCTGGACTATGACAATATACCATAGTGCATCTGCTTCGACTTTGAAGTTGCTTGACTCTGTTTATCATTCAATAAAAAAAAAACTATATTTCTTTAATAGTGAGAATTGTATTTGTTTTCATTGACTGAGATGATTATTGTTCTGTCATTGTATCTGTTAATTGTTTGTATTTGTCCTTAATTGTTGTTGTATTTATTAGGGGTGGGAATCTTTTTTTTTCCGATTCAAAACGATTTTCGATTCAAAACGATTCGATTTTATGCATAATGATTTCTAATCGGGTTTCTGATCATGATCTACTCTCATCTGCTATACAGAACAACAAACGGAGACATTAAATTGTCTTTTTCACATTTATTAAGTTCAATTCTCAGGGAAGTGCCTTTTATCAAAAACATTGTCTGGTTCTCAATTGCTACTCATTATTAGCTAGCTATAAAAAAGATAGATTTAAAAAAAAAATATTAAACGTCTCTTACACCATTTCCTTAGAAAAACAAAGCTGTGCAAAATGTGGGTGTACTCTATAAAACAATCTGATAGTGATTTGAAGTTTCAAGGCCAAATGGTTAAACAGCTATTGAATTAATAACGTTGAGACTTGTACTTTATAGGCGGTCCCTAACTATAAGCAGACGGAGGTTTCTGTCCAACGATCACCCGGGTGTAGTGTGTCTGCTTGCGGGAAAACCGGACCTGATCTCGGCCTCCGACTATCCGTTGAATATCCAATATCCAATATCCAACCAACTTTACCTCGGTCTGAGATGAAGCAGATATGTTTGTGCGGGAATTTCTCGCACTATAAAAACTAACCTTGCGGGAATTGTTGAAATTATGCGCAATCCCCGCAATCCCGCACCGAAATTCAAGCCCTGTAGATTGATGGCTACTGAGTCTGATTAATTAGAGTTGGGTAGGCCTATACGGTCAGTCATCTTTTTGGAGGTGGGTATACTGTAAATCCGTCTCCTCAGAGGTGGGTATACGCCGTATACCTGTGTACACGCACCACTGGAATGAAGCAGGCAATAGACAGAGTTATTTTTTTTGCCCTCTCGGAGTTGGCAGGAAGTTTCGTGAAGCACTGCAGTGTGCGTTGGTCTGCAGCTGGTGGCTGACTCTGCTCCGTGTCGCTGAGCTCCGGGTGATGCCTATTAATATGTGCCCACGCATTTGTTGTGCTGCCGAAGTACTTGGTCTTCGTTTAGCTAAGCTTGCACACTGTGTGTCATGTCCAACGGCTGCGTGGTGACGTTCGGACGTCCCGTATAGTCTAGTTACAAAAATGGAGGCGAACAGCCAGCTGATGTTATTTATTTATTAAATCGATTCTTGGACATTTCAGATCGATTTAGAATCGTTGCAAATGAGAATCTAGATTCTTCTGTGAATCGATTTTTTGGCACACCCCTAGTATTTATGAGTTGTTGTTCCCAGGGCACACTTGCAAATACGATCTCTGTCACTGTTCCATGTCTCTCAATGGAAGAATAAATGTTAAATAAAATAAAAAACTTCTGGTTGAATGCAAACTGCATTTTGTTGTACTGTACTTTTTCTGTTCTATGACAATAAAGAAGAATCTATTATTATTATGTTCCATACACATCATCATCGAATAGACTTTTACTCCTGTTGTACTAGAGAGAATCTCAACCTATTAGCTTAAAAGTTGTTCACATTGTTGTCTTTTGATAAATCGTATCCGTTAAAATATCGGTAGATTGTTTGCTTCTCCAGACATGTTTTGTCCTGACTCCTTCTGTGACAGACAGGAATGATTGACACAGTACTCGCCAAAGAGCCTTTAATATAGAATTTAGATGCAATTAATTTTAAATTAAGGATTAGGGATTAAATCAAATAGGATGAGGATGACCACGCTGTAAACATGATCTGCATTCAGCTCCTATGTTCATGGTTTGTCTTAATGGAAGCTCAGCTACGCTATATAACAATACATTAAAATCTGTTAGCGTTCATTTTGCCAATTAAAATTGCAATGAAAAATGCTCAGCAATTTCTTTCTCTGAAGGATCTTTATTACGTTAACGAAATTATATTTTTAGGTAACACTGCCATTCCAATTAATTTATGCACATCTTGAGTTGGATTGCGATCCTATACTTGTGTACGGTCCTCCTTAAAGTGTACTTTAACCAAAATTAGACAGCCAACCAAACGTATACAACAAATTGTTGCCTGTCTTTAATGCAAGGCAGTACATATAGCTAACACCTACATTAGCGAGCTTGGCAGCTGGCAGAGCACTGACACAGTTGAAAAGCGGTTGTAGGCTATCTGCCGCGTTGGTTGACAAATAACCCTATTCAGGTACCAGAAGCATTGCTTTCCTCTTTCAGTGGGCAATCAGCCATCCTGAATCTTCCAGACCCGTTCTGTTGGCGGCCATGAGATGAGAACCAAGGCCATGCAACACACTAGCTAATGACAACGTTTATTATACTATACTGATTACAGCTACAGTATTTGATATGTGGTAAAACATGCATTGCAGAGGTGCTCATCTCTGTCCATATTTCCCTATTTTTTTAGGATGTACGGGTTTTGTTGCAAGCTGGATTTGCACGACCACATATTCCTCAAAACTGTAGCTAGTAAGCCATAGTAAATGTTTGCAAAGTAATTCACATGCAATGATTGTTGTTGGATTAAATGCAGCTCTAGGCCCCTAGAGCATGAAGGCATGTTGTTTCATTATGTCTTGACTGACCTTTCTAGGTTATTTGTTTGAAGGTTGCAACTGTCACTTTCAACTTAAATTCAAACATACCTTCATAGGCTGTCCACTCACTGAAATTTCCGATGCTGGTATTAGCCTAGTTGAATTAGTTTAGGTTAGAGAAAAAAAATCCAATATAGAATTAAGCTGGAGTCCTTGGTGTAATGTATGGAGAACAGGAACACGGACTAGGAGACAAAGACAAAACTTAAAAAAGAAACACGGTTAGACATGACGCATGATCAAAACTAATAAAATAAAATCGGACAAACAACACAAAAACGTTTCCACAAGGAGTCAAAAGATTGACATATATAAGGTGGCTAATAAGAAACAGGAGAAACCAATCCAAACTAATGACACAAAAATCAAACATAAAAATACTGACTGTTATAAGAAAACTTGCCAAACATACAGAAAAAATGGAACAGACAAAAGACTAAAGGACCAAGATTAAGGAGACACGAGATCTTACACTCAGAGGAAGAAAATAAAGGCTTTTTATGCTGTGCTGTAGGGTAATACATGAAATGGGATTAAAATACATTTCTGATACTAGATTAAAAGTTCTTGAGTATTTGTTGAATAAAATCAGGCAAATACTATGCAAAATAACTAATTAATCTATTTTAGATTAAACCCTAAATAGCTGCCAAAATCAACTCGAAAAAACATAGCTATTTGTTTTCTTAGGGCTCATACCTTCCAGTATTTATTCAATTGTCAAGCATTTTTCTAACACTTGTCTGAGACTGTAAAGTATTGTATTTGAGTAGTTAAAGAGTGAATTGTGTTACAGTATATAGAAATGGGTACGAGTGTTGCTGTTTACATACGCCTTTTGTATCAAATGTAAGCAATATGGTGCCTATTATAAGGTCAACGTCTTTAAAAATGCTGAATACTCCTCACAAAGTGGGCTTTATATCATTCCCAGATAGCACGCACGAAAGGGGCCGTTAAGGAATGTAGGCATTTTGGCTTGAGTTTTAGTATTGTCTGCCGCTCACCGTGCCAAGCAGGAGATCAGGAGGCCCCCTGTCTGTCAATGCACACACCAGCCTGAGAAAGATGGAAGATTGAGGAGAAGAGAAAGACTTGGAGAGACAGAATGAAAAGATAAGAAAGAAACAGTGCACTGTCTGGCTGTCTCGCTGACTGATGAGTTTTCAGCAGCCTACTAATTGCCTTAAAATGTGAGAATAGGAGCTGAATGGAGGTATAGTGCAGCTTTAGAAAGGTCTGGAATTTGAAAAGAAATCAGAGGAAAAACATTGGTTCTGTCTCCAAACACTCATGTGTACACACACTTCTTTTTTGCTATGTGCTTGTGTGTGTTCTGACCTTGGTGGGGCCGGGAGGACAATCCTGGTTAGCTGCTTTGAGCTCTGTCAGACATCCTGCATAATGGAAGGTGACTGCTGCCTTCTCTCTCCCTCTCTCCATATTTCAGTCACTCCCTCACTTCTCTCCCTCTCTCTCTACCTCATACTCTCAGTCATTTTGTGTGCAAATATATTTATCCTCTTCATTCGATACTCCTTCATGAAAAAAAACAGGGAATGGGGTTGTTCGAAATAGCTTTGAAGGAAGAGGTAAAACTGGATTGTTGTTATTGCTAAGGAATTCTAATTTCATAAATGTTAACAACCTAAGGAGATTACGTACATCTGGATGATTTCCTATGGGAACAAGGCGGATGAATCTGACAACATGGATCAATGTTTTTGTTAAGTTATTCTTTGGCCAGACCATGATTCAAGACATTAACGATGAAATGTGTCATAAACCGATGCAGATTATTTATTCATTTTTGTTTCTGTTGAAGGGTTTATAAGGGGATTTTAGTAAACTCCACACATCAATCTTATTTCATTCCAACATTGGCATTACAAATTGGTGCTTGGATTCAAATAAGTAGCCTTCCAAAATGTTTTGTCTCATACCACGGAATGTCTTGCGCAAACTTTTATATCTTTCCATTTAATACCAACTGCCCTTTTTTATGATGAGACAATGCTATCTTGATGGGTCTTGTTTTTGTTCTGAAAAAAAATAAGTTAAAAAATGAAGATGGGTAATTTTTTTCAATTTATCTTGAACAGTTAAAGAAAACAACACAAATATGTTCAACCTCAGTGTTGCCACCTGACAGGAAAAATACATTCTTAAAATGTTAATTTTCTGCAATTATACACCGCTTATCTGATGTTGGGAATGTGTTGCCGTTTTAAAGATATGTTTAATCATTTCAGTGTCGTGAATGCGCCGCCATGACCTGGGAATTGGGTCTGAGGGTTTGTTATGATCATTTGTCTCCCTCTGGTGGGTTGTGGTTAATAGTAGTTATTTGTCGCTGTCTTGTTCACCTGCACACCTGTTCGGAGTTGTCATCATCGCACCTGCACCAGATCAGCTCATCATCGAGAGGACATTTAAGATGCCGGCAGACCTTCAGTTTTCGCTAGATCGTTAAGTAATCATAGTATGTTCCAGTCATGTCAAGTCATTATGTTTTTGAGTATTACCAGTTAACGTCCCAGCCAATTACTGTGGGCCTGTGAATGCGGACCACAAGCGTGGTCAGGATATCACCACCTTCACATCGGCCGTTGTCAGTTTATTCCTTTTTGGACATTTATGTCAATGTTATCCCCTTTACCAGTGTGTGGTCTGCTTTTGGGTTTGCTACCATAGTGAGTTGTGACAGAACGAGCCGGCCACTATGAATCCAGCAGGCCTAGACCCGGTTCGCCAGGTGGTTCGTCAGGCTCCCATCAAGGCGCGTTACTGAGACAACACAGAACCACACTACAGGAAATCATGAGCAGATGCTCAAAGTCAGTGTAGCAGCCATCTAGACCCAACTGGATACTGCTGAACCCTGTCCCACTGCCACGCCTGCGTTAGTTCCTCCGATGACCATTACTTCCTCGGGATCAGACCGCGAACCATGGATTCCGTCTCCTGAGGGGTACGATGGACATTTGGGTCAGTGCTGTGCATTTTTAAACCAGTGTAGTTTAGTTTAGTTTTCGACCAGCAAACCTGCACCTACTCTTCTGATAGGGCCAAGATAGCCAATGTTATGTGACTACTACGGAGTGAAGCTCTGGAATGGGCCTCCGCACTGTGGGACCAGTCTTGTCCTTTCACCCACTTTTTCCCCGCTTTTACTCAGGAACTTACATGGGTGTCTGACCACCCACCTAGCGAGAAGGAAGCTGCTAAGAGACCTTTTTGCCCTGCATCAGCGTACACGTAGTGCAGCAAGAGTATCCCGTGGAGTTCCGTATCTTGGCTGCAAGAGCAAATGGAATGGGGAGTCTCAGCAGGCTGCATTTTACAACATTGTCTGAAGAAATCAAGGATGAGTAAATCTCTTACCATGAACCTTTGTAGCTGGAGGAGTTAGTGACGTCATCCGAATAGACAATCGGAGTCGTGAGCGCCAAAGGGAGAAAGGTAGAGGAACAGCGCACTCTCAACCTAAGGACAGGAGCAGACTGCAGCGTATCATCCGCTCAGCTGAAAAGATGATAGGCTGCAATTTGCCTAGCCTCGAGGAGCTGCACACCTCGAGGGCTCTGAGGAGAGCTAGGAAGATTGTGGCAGACCCCCTTCACCCCGGACACTCTATACCAGGGCTATTCAATTAATTTGGAATTGGGGCCAGTTCATGAAACTGAGGCAAAATAAGGGGCCGGAGAATATGAGTAATTATGGTAACAAATAGAGAAATTACAACAACATACTGAAGGAATCAATATATCAAAGTTAGCATGAGTTGTCTTAAAATGCCTTCTCAAATTATACTCCTTGCACACGGCGAGGCACTCGTTGCAGATTAAGCACACAGGATTCACATCAATGGCAATAAACGCGTATTTATCTGTCCATTCATTGTTGAACTGCCTGTTGTCCGAGTCAACTTTTTTTTTTTTTAAGGTAGATATTGACATTTTAAACTTTGTGTTTATATCGAAATTTATATCGAAATTACTTCGTGCTTGGCTTGAAAGAAAGTCAGAGCGTTTCGGTCAGAGCTCGGCACTAGAGCGCACCGCGAATGGGCGATTTTGATTGGTCATGTACCTGTTTTGCCACCATGGCTTAAAGAAGGGCATATCGCCTCATATTGCACGAAATAATTTACAATTTTGACAATTTTGCGGTGTATGAAACTACCCATATGTAATAACTATACTCAGTTGCAAAACTTTGTTTTTAAAAAAGTGTGTGGGACATTGCTAACACAATGCTAAATAAATCAGATGTATGTACAATAACCTTACGATGTCCAGCAATCGATCTAAATAGTACATTGGGTTTAATTTGTAGTTTAAGTGTGTACTTAAATGGTCCAGTGGCAGAATTTTAGCCAAGCGTGTCAGAGGTTCTGGGTTCTAGTCCGCACTCGAATAGATTTTTTTTTCTCATCAAAACCGATTATGGTTATGAGTGGATGAATATCAGGCAGGGACACGTTTGTGTGCATTTTGTTTTGTAATTTCACCGTAACGAATAGTCACCACAACGGATTGAAGCACGTGTCCGAGTAAAGACAGTGCGGCGTGTGCGCGAACCACAAGAGAACACAGTATCCGTGCCTGTCAGGAATACGCTTAGAAACAAGGTTGTGGTTCCAATTGCGGAACGCAATATATTTATTGACAGATGTGTAGAAAAGCAGAGGAATACTCAGGCAGACTGGGTTCTGTCTCGGCAGATCAGAGTTCGAAGACGGTACCAGGGAGCGGACAAGGACAAGGTCGGTAAGGCAGGCTGATGATCGGGAACAGGAATCACTGGTAGACACAAGACAGGATTAGGCAGACTGGGAGAACGGGACAGGCTAATAACTGGTACACTGGTAATCGGATCAATCGTATTCATAAGCGCTCAGTAAGTCAGGAACGAACACTACCTCGTACTGATCGAAAGACCAAGTGCTACTTTTTTACCCCAACTAATTACTGGCAGGTGTGCCTAAAACTCAGGTGATCCTGATCGGGGCTGATCTCTCCCTCTCCGGAGATCGGGGAGCTGTCAAAGCTGGCATAGAGGAGGACAAACCTCCGTTTCTAACAGCGCCACTGATCGCGGCTGCAACGAGCACTTTGATCACTTGATTTATAAAGCAACACATTTCAGCACTAGATAGCCTCTTATTTAACAAACGAAACGAATGAATTAAAGAAAGAACGAAATGAATGCTCTGCTAGTTCACTGGAGATTTATTTATTTATTTGTATTGGTACATTCGTGCCGCGAGATGTTTCAAAAGTGGTGGGGACAATTCCCACCCGCAAATTACGCCTAAAGGGCCGGTTCAAAATCCCTCAGGGGCCGGACCCGGCCCGGGGGCCGCCAATTGAATAGCCCGGCTCTATACAATCCACTCCCATCCGGCAGAAAGCTTCGGTCCATCAGGACCAAAACCTCACGACATAACAGTTTCTTTCCATGTGCTACTGGCCTCCTCAACACACAAGCCTTGAACTATGACCCATTCCTTTTTGCACATTGCCTGATTTGCACTACAATATTTGCTCTATTGCACAGTTGTTTTTTTGTATCTTGTTTAGCATTTTTTACATTACAATATCCCTCTACCCCCTCAGCCCCTTAGTAAAATTTTTATTGTTCTATTCATATGTTGTATGTAAGCACCTTCCTGCCATAGTAAATTCCTTGTATATTCACATATTCAATGGCGATTAAACATTTATCTGATTCTGATTAAACACTTTTCTGAAATCCGCTTTTGAGTCACTGCAGGGGGCTACCATTTTCTTGAAACTGGACCTCCATAATGCCTACCACCTGGTCAGAATCTGGACAGGAGATGAATGGCTGACCGGGTTCAACACTCCAAAGTGGCACTTTGAATATTTGCTGATTCCTTTTGGCCCTAATGCCCTTGCAGTATTCCAGTGCCTAGATTACATTTTTATCTTCTCCAAAATTCCCACAGAACAGAGGCATGTACGAGGGGGTGCGCAGATTACTGGAGAATATACTATTCATTAAAGCAGATCAATGTAAGGTATCATTCCTGGGGTACGTCATCACAGAGGGGCAGGTGAGAATGGATTCCGCTAAGGTCCAGACGGTGTTGGATTGGCCTAAGCCAGTGACCCGGAAACTTTTTTGGAGGTTTCTGGAATTTGTCAACTTCTATACACGTTCATACGCAATTACAGCCGGATAGCCGCTCCACTAACCTCTCTCCCTTCTACCACCAGACCATACCATTGGACTCCGGATGCAGAGAAGGCAGTCTCTGAGCTGAAGGAGCGCTTCACCTCCACTCCCATCCTCTGCCAGCCAGACGCAATTTGCAGTGGAAATGGACACCTCTGATATCGGGGTGGGGCAGTCCTATCCCAGTGCATGGCCGGTCAGGATAGAACCACCTTCACATCGGCCACCCTGAGTTTATTCCTTTTTGGACTTTGTTGTCAATAAATCCCTTTGTTATCACCTTTACCAGTGTGTGTGGTCTGCGTTTGCTACCATAGTGAGTCGTGACATTCAGGTTACCTATTTGTTAGCTAAATAAACATAGCTCATTAGAATTTAGCTAAACTTTCTTTTTTGTATGGCCCAAAGTATGATATAGTACATATGCAGGGGTACATATACATTTTTCAGTGAGTTACTCAGGTGAGTACCAGGGGATGGTGTTTGGTAATCACCCCATATGTAGCGTGGTCTTAATAAGTGCAGTCTTCCTCACTGTCGCCACCAATGTCCTCTTCAGCTTGCTACAGATGCACCTCCCTGTCCTTTTTTGAGCCTCCGATTAGCTGTCTCCATCCACAGGTCAAAAGATTGCTTTGGGTCAAATGTCTCTGTGCAGCAAGTCACCTGAGTTTTGGCACAACGCCGTTGTAGATACCAACGTTGACACTAACCCCATCTGTGCACATAGCGACCAACTTTGTTGTCCAGGCATCCAAGCCTGTGTCCTAGAAAAGTCTCAAGTCTGTCTGTTATGGCCTGCATGGTTTGGTCAGCACCCAATTCAATCAGTCCAATAAAGTCAGAAGGAAAACTTTCTGTTGCTGGACAGAGACACAATGTTCTGCTCAGTTTTTTTGTGATGTGCACAGATCCATCAAGATCCATTCAGCAGACTACAACTTGGCTCATAACTCTTTGTGTGAGCGGTGCTCTGCATGATTTTGGTGCCCCTTACAGTGAATGATGAGCATCTTCGACATTTACCGTATTTTTGCACTATAGGACGCACTGGATGATAAGGCGCATTGTCAATGAATGGTCTATTTTAGATATTTTTTCATATATAAAGCGCACCGGACTATAAGGCACATTTAGCGGGGAAAAAACAGATAAGTCAGTCAGTCAAACTTTATTAAACGCGTTCACAATAACTCTCAATATTATTCAAACATTAATGAGCGTATTCACAATAACTACCAACCTTGTTCAGTTGTAACACGTAAAATACAACACAATACCCTCACTTTTTCAGTTTATTCCTCGTTCACAAATCATTCAAATTCTTCATCTTCAGTGTCCGAGTTTAACAGTTGGGCGCATACCGCATCCAACATGTCCGAATCCCTCTTGTCATTATCCTAGTCAGTGTGGTTGCTGTTATGGTGAAGCCCCCTATGTATTACTTCGCAACGCTCCTGGCTACGGTACTGTAATGCTGCAAGCGGTGCGCCTTTGTAGTTTCCAATGTTGTACTAAAACAGTTTGACTTAGCGCCGTGAGCGCCTTGTAACACACAAAATCGCTTATAGGTCAGTAAAGCAAAACCAGAATTAATCCATATATAAGGCGCTTCGGATTATAAGGCGAACTGTCGTTTTTTTTAAATTAAAGGCTTTTAAGTGAGATACGGTACTCTTAGCCTCTTCAGTAAAGGAATATGCTCAGAATAAGAAGACATGAGACGTGCGTGTTTTGCTTTATGGAATGCGAGGAGATAAATATCAAACAGAGCTTGTCTTCATTCTGCTCGCCATCTGGCAAGTGGGCGACTGGACATTTCTTCTGGACTAATTTGTTTATTAGCAATGGCTTGCGCCACATTTTTGTGCTGCTTGCTCTTTTCATGTTTGTCAAATAAAGGATGGTTGAAATTCTTTGAGCGCCTGTTTTGTCTGCTAGATGTGTATTTGAGCGGCAACTCTTGCACCACATTTCAGTGCGCTCATCGTTTATTTCATGCCACTGAACATCTTGGAGCCACTTATCTGGAAAAAAAAATTATACGGCTCTGGCTCTAGTTGGCGTTTCTTTGTAACGAATTGCCAAAGGAGCTGCTTATTGTCTGTTGCATCTTGGACATCTCTGACAGTAGTTGACAAGCAACATGTCATGTGTAAGTTAGATGAGTAGATCAGTCTAGTAAGCAAAGGCATAGTAATACAAGCATTAGGCATTCCTGATTGTTGTTGCGCATGTGTACCTGCAAACCAGTTATGTGCGCCCCTGTATATGTGCAGTATATGGTGTAGAAATACGTTTATGTAAAAGTAATTGGAAATTGGATTTTAACTCCGTAAAAAATGTGTATTGTTGAAAACAGCCAAAATTTTTACCATCTTCATTTTCATGAATTTCACTTTCTAGACTGAGTATAAGGACATGTCAAAATGGAAAAGGAATATATTGTATATATCATAATAAATATAAAGACGTACTTTACTAAAACATTTTGTTCTCACAGCGTATTGGCTACGTCAATTTGTGGGCACTTCTGAACAGTTCTACCCACTCGTTAACTGTATTCAGAAATTGCAAAAAGCAATCACATACCCACATTTATGAACATAAATAAGGAGATGCTGCATTGCTACAGGCGATGAATGTAACTAAAGATAAGTAGCACAGCTGTAAGTAGCCTGCTAACAGGGTTGCCACAACAACCAGAGGCCTGACAAGAGCAGTGACACTCTCTTTTTCTGCTAACAGCCTCAGCTCATAGCTCATTGGACACTGGAGCACAGTGTAGTACGCTTACATGAAAGCTTTATGTCAGAACTGACAGAAACGCACCGGAACAGAGCATGAGGAGCATCCTCAGAGAGAGAGACACTGACTGCGAGGCCTGGTTAGCCATGCATACTCTGGGACCTGAGCACAATGCAATCACCTTTCCTTCCTTTAATGGAGCTGTCAGGGCAATCACAAACCAGAGCAGAGTCGGGAGTGCGGCGAGCGGCGCTAGCAAGGTTGATGAGACCCTGGCGGACTGTTGGGTTATGAGCTGGCTGGAGAAATGTGTGTGTGCGCGTGTCCGTACTAAGGGATACATCTTATCTTTAAACCCACTACCCAGATTGAAGAAGGAGTTTGTCTTGTTTGGAGGAAAAGAGCACTGTGGAGGTCTAAAATATGTGTTGGTCACATACACAGTTGAGCAGATCAAATAGTGTGTGCAATGAAATGATAGGTCTGACAGCTCCCCATCACCACAGTGCCCTACAGAAATATTGGAATTTTTTGCCTCTATAAATGGATTTCAAATCTAACAATTACTATGAGGTTACAGTTAAGATGAGCCATTCCCCTATTTGAGAGCATCAACAGTTTGAGGCCTGATTCCTAAAAAGTCAAAATTAAGCATTTGTGGTGATGGCATAAGCTATTACACCCCCTCAAAACATGTTTCACAGATGAGCTTTGGCCATGCAAACCGGTAGTAGTTATGGCCATGCTGAGCAGAGACGGACCCCATACCTACTGTAAAATATGGTGTTGGACCTTAAATGTCAAGGAGCTATTTGGCTTCCACTGGTTCCGGGGGTCTTTAATGGTCAACACTATTATGAACATAGCAGTGGGTCTACAGTGTTTGGTAGGGAGAAACTTATATGGTTATTGACAAATTATTTTACAAAAAAAATGGATGTAAATGGACTAGAACATTTTAAATGTAACAGAGTAGAATCTTACCAGAGTAGCTAGCATCAACGTAAATGTGACTTATTAAACAGTATATGGATTAGACACTTATAATTATAATGTCAATCAGATTAATGAGGTCCCAGGAGGTGAAACAGATACAGCAAGTGAGAGAGAGGAAGAGAGAAAGGTTCAGGGGGAAATATTACATTTCTTCACAGGATTAATTCATAATGATTAATTCCACTGTTATGAGTATGTGGAGGTGGACTTTGTAATTTAGAGGGTATGAGTCAGACAGATGCGGCCATTCAAATAATAGCCAGGCAAATATGACTATTCATGCTGCAAACAAACCCAATTAATTGAACAATGTTCACTGTGATACTGGTAAATAAATGAAGTCCCAAAAATTAATTACAGTGCATAAATTGACAGAGGCACAGGTATGAATTATCCGGGAGTTGCTGATATGCAATCCCTTATGCATTTATGCATTTTGTCCACATGTTAGGAAATGCATCTGTATGAACTGCAGGTTTATTCTTCTAAGTCAACATGCAACATGCAATGTTAATACCCATGACTTTTCCAGAGCAATATACTGTATAAAGGGGTCGTATATAAGATTCATTCAGTTTGTTGTCGTCACTTCACAGCTCCAACCTTGCAGATGTATGCAAACACACTCACACACTTCTGCAAGCAACTCTTCTAGCTGACGTCGCGGTCCATAGGGACCCAGATCAAAGACATTTGTTTTCTATTACCAGATTGCACACTTGTGATTTTCTATTTGTTCCTCTACACCGGACACAGCATTGAGGAACCGAGTACCTTTGTCACAATGTGCTGCACTCTAAATTTAGATCATGAAACAATAACTGCAACTGCCATCATAATGACAGATATATAGTTTGGCACCATGCTAATTTTGTTTGTTCCTACCTAATATTGAGTAATAATTAAGGCAGAACTAATTTCCTGCAGCTCCAGTTACCGTTGTAAATTAGATTAACACCTTGGTAGATGAAACAAAAAGAGTTCACACAAGAAGTATGGCGTAGGAGTTAAGTAGTAATAATTACTAGAAAAGTAGTCATGGGGTACTATAAGGAAGAAGAAAAGCAAGCAAGATGTAGCCCATCAAACGTAAACAGCCTACACGGTATGTTCTATTTGTGTACATTTTTATGCTTCTGTATTGAGTCTGTCAGCATAATGTGCTAGCTACCTAGTGCACAATGTATGTGAGGTAAATTGTTAATATCATACAAGAAATGCTTACTTCTGTTGTAGTGTTTCATTTTATTTATTTTTCTTTTAACCAGTTCTCACGAGTTGAGTTTGTTCTATCAATGAATAAAGCCCAGTGTTCTAATCAAGACATTGTGACATTTACTCTCGGAGGTAGCTACAAACTGAATCATAATATTTACATTGTACACGTGCTAAACACAGGAATCAGCGAAGATTGTAATGAGATGACTTTGCGTATATACAATTGTGTACTGTTTACTCAATATTTTACTTGTACAGTTACTTAACCTATTCTTAGATTTTCCTGACATGGTTTTATGAAACAGTTATAAAAACATAATATGTTGCATGAAAAAGTATTCCACCCTGTAGCATGGACGCTCTCAGTTTACACGATTAAATGAATTGCCCTAACGAGGACACAGATGTTACCAATGACCTCAACCTGTGAACCGTTAAAGTTGCTGTTTTTATTAAAATCCCACTGTCGCATCACTGGCCAGTGGCCAGGCTGTGAATCTGAAGGCAAAGCAAGACCAAAGAGCATTCTAGAGAAGTTAGATTTAAATTAATACAAGTGCATTGATTGGGTAAAGGGTACAAAATTCTTTGAAGAGGTAAATTGATTCATCTGGGTCAGTTTGAATTTTTTCTAAAGTGTTACAATTAATGCCTAAAATTGTGCTGCCTTTGACCACCTGTTCAAAAAGAACATATGCTGCATCAAAAAGACCAGTAGTGACTGACCGGAATGCTACCACTTGATGAAACTCTTCTTTTAGAAAACAGTAATTCCTCACAATCAGAAACTAGCTTAACATGGTTGAAATGTATTGCTTGTTAGCAGCCAACTTACCAGTTAACTAGCTAACTAACCAGGCTACTTGCTAGCAAAAACCCTACATAACTCTAGAATAATTCATCTTTTGGCCATCAGACACACAAACTCAATGACCTTTAGGTCCAGTGGTAAAAACATTTCATAGCGGACCACTGACTTGATAATATCAAAAGACTAAGAAGCAATGCATTTTCAAATCCAATACAAATAAATATATTTTTTAAAACCAGCTTTTTAAATAAACAACTTTCATTTCAAGGGGCATCAAGCAAAGTTTAATCGCTTCATTGTCCAAATGAAGTCCTGACAGCTCCTGAGTAAATTTTTGTCACTGCTAAACTTTCTCAATTCCTTTCTTCAAACACATGATGAAGAATCCTTTAGGCAGCCGTTGTTATTTACTAAGATAGTTGTATTAGTATCAATGCACATCAGTGCCGCACAAACTGTAATTTTGCATTGCATCCTAAAACTACACACTCCCGGTGGCCGATTAATCTGTTTGCTGCACTTTCCGCAAAGGCCCCCCCCCCTCAAATAAAATGATATTTTCGGGGGAGCTATGCACTTGCCTTGCACTTCCTAAGTCCTCTGTTGTGCTGCCATGTCCATAGTTGTATCCAACGTTGCATAAATGAAAGACACACGGGTGTCTTAAGTGAGAAACATAAACAAGATTCAAATAATGACTGCAAGATGAAAAAAACAAGGAAACAACGAACTCAAATTAGGTGGTCACATGAGAAGCAGGTAATGAAAAATAATCATGTGTTCGCACCTTAAATAAGAGAGGGACATGATTCCTTCAGGTGTCTATTGCAAATAGAGCCAAATGCAAAGCTCCTTGTTTGTGGTATTTTATTGAAATAACGGCAAAACATAATTCAAAACAGCAACATCGACAAACACTCACATAGACAGAGGACAATGTGTCTCATGCCGTGCTAAGACGTGACACAAATGCCCTATAATTGCTCATCATTGTGCGAGAAAATGATTAAATATCAACCTACAACCTGCCCTCTTATAATAATATTTAATGTATGGACCATTTGACATAGCTAACTTCAGGCATTTGTCATGTATAATGGATTTCAGGTGACAGACGTGGATTAGTTAGATGTATACATATCTAGTCATTATGCATATCCTTCCCTCACTTGTCAATCTGGTGCCCTTTTCCTGCTGCAAATATTACAGATGGTTGGTCACAATGGATCTTCTCCAGACATCAGTCTCAGTTTTTAGAGCTTAATATTTGTCCACGTCAACTTAACCCCACCGTCAGTTGTACAGTTTCATTTATACAGATAGTTTCATCTGTGTGAGAGGTGTCAGGAACATGTTGTAAAAAATATACTGCCTAGTAAAACGTATTTTTAAATTGAATATTTCTTATGATATCTAAAATATTGTATTTTTTTTAAATATTGTGTTCGTGGTCAAAGCTTATCTTCTGAGGTAAAAAAATAATTACATTCTACCTAAAATCTAAAACACTTGCCTATTATCTATAAGCAATTACTCCTTTTTTAATTGTATAAATATTTCCTTAGCAATGCATCTAGCACAAATATTTTCAACCCCCCACCCCGACACACACCCTAATGTATTCCCCCAGCATGCCATTCACATGCCCCTTTTCTCTAGCATCCGCCAGTCACCTGTCCCCACTGTGAGGGATACATTTGGCACTATATCTACCGGCCCCAACTCACTGAATCCCAATGTTTGACGACAAATTCAATTCAGTTCACGCGAGCAGTCCAAAGATACATACAATCTATCATCGCTGTGAATCAGTGTGTCTCCGATGCATTATGGAATCCTATGCTGAGACATGCCATTTTTTGATTTGATAACTTTTTTGGATAAGGTTGGTTGAGAAAGGTATGACATTTTGAGCAAAACTTGAGACCAATTGAGGCCACTGGCCCCCCTTAGCGGTGCTGGCAGAAACCAGTCTTTACCCATATGGCATCTTCTTTTTTCCCCAGGTTTCAGGTTGGCTAATTGCATTTTAGAGTTTGATCTGTTAATGAGAATACTGAGTCACAGATAAATGGATCAGAGAACTTGCATCTGGGAGAATAAAGATTACGTAGTGTCTTAAATCTATTCTAACCATTTATTGGAGTATTAAGGGTGGAACAATTCCTCCGCTTCAAAGTAAAGGATTACCTGATGATGTCACACAATCATATCTAATACCTCACAAAATTCTGGAAGTTCAATCTGTTTCGCAAATTAGATTTGTCTCGGAAGTAAGTTAATACCCTGGATCATTAATAGCAGTTACCATGTCCTTCTGAAGTGAGAACGTCTAGGATAGACTAAGCATACAGAAAGCCTCTTCATTTTAATTTAAAACTGTTACAAACTAGTATTTCCTAGCACGTTCCTGTTTGAATAAGCCCCAGACACAACAAACACAGAAATGTTATTGTGATAATATTGAGATTGATCGCAAGGGAATGCACCACTATGCTAATACACAAAACGTTGCGGTGACCTTCAAGGACTGCTAAGAATCAGTCAATACCTGGGAAAGGTTTTTCATCAACAGGGCTGAAGGCTGTGTTACACATGTCTGTAATGTAATTACATTGGAAGGCAAGTCACACCCTGCTATTTAGCCTCAGTATTGTCCTGTGAATTACCTAGTTTATAGGACAAATGCATTGTGGGCGAGCGGGAACTGACCACCACTTTCTGTTAAGGAACAGTAAAATGTGTTTTATTTGTTTTTGTTACTTAGGATGACCTCAACCGTTTGGTTAGCACCCAATGGAATTATGGGTTTTTGTATACCAGATTCATGCAAGTAAACTGGGCTTTCTGCACAATAAAAAAACTATATTTTCCCCACTACTTAGTGGGTGTCAGTGCAGTACATTGTTGTTATTAGAGAGGCTTCTTTAGCTTTCCTTTCCTTTCTGTCAAGTCTCTACTTTCTCTGCCATTGTCTGCCTTCCACCAACCACAAATGAACACACCACAAGCACGCGCAATTCTGCTCCTCATCACACACATACCCACGCACACTTCAATCAACCTCTTTCCATTGTCTTTTCTGTCTTCTCACCTCTTTCTTTTTCCAATATCCCAATGCTATTCTAACGTTACTATAGTCTGCCCGTTAGACAGCCTGTCGCTGTCTCAGAGCCAAACTCTAATAGCTAAGTCTGACGATCTGACACACACATACACAGACAATCTGACAGCTGAGAGCCTGATTCATACAGGCAGCCATGTCATTGACTTTCCAGCCACGAGGGTTCTACTGTATCTATCCAGACTGCAATATCATCACCTGCAACTAGACTCCTCTAGTACCCACTTCTATAGCCCTATTACCATTTGCATTTTCACTTCACATTCAAATCAGCCAGAATCGTATTTCCGCATATTGCAGGGTCCTTGAGAGAGAGACAGAGAGAGAGTGCAAGATCACTACAGCTCTACGTGTTTATAAGATGTCTATCCTGGTGGGAAAAATCTGTGGAAAAACATCCACTATGAGCATTAAGCACCAGTGTTTACCTGACCTATCTTTAGGTCTCCCCAGAAGTGTCTCATTTTAGTTTGAACTGAAAACAGTCTGAACTGTTTCAATTAGTCAACAGTTCTTCTACCATTCGAGTAATAACATCAGGCATGCCAGTGGGTTTAAGACTCTAAATGTCAGCATAGACCTGAGGAAGGTTTCTGAAACAGTGTTTTACTGATTGATGGAGTATGCCATTCTGGATGGGGGGTTAATTTGCTGGCTGTTATACCAAATGTTGTGAATTTGAATTCATAGACACACATTTTATATTCAGTTAATGTGCTGCCCCTTACATATACGCAAAAATGTGCTACTTATTTTACAAATGTAGTACTTACATTAGCCATTCTCAATGAATACTTAATCTTAACTCAAATACTAGACCTTTAAAACCAAACCTGTTTGATTTCTTATTTTACCTATCAATATTTAATATCCTTTTCAAATATGTGTATTCAATACACAGTAAAGCAGAAACAGGGCATTCTTTGTTACATTAAAACAACAGTAAAAGCAAAATAAATGAAAAAACAATACAGATCAAGAACATTTCAAACAAAATAACATCCTTCTTGACCGCCATGAAAGATTCCCCAACTACAGACCCCTCCCCCCGATTCAAGCTTCATACCAATGCTCAGGTGGCACATTGTCCCTAATGCCATGATCCCAGGCAGAACAATGTAGCAGTTTACTTTCAAGTAACCCACAGACATTTTCTTGAACTGTAAAAACTTTGGGGAAAAAGTGAGCTGTGAGATCCTGTTGTTTTGTAAGTCTGTAAGAGTTGAGTGCATAGCCGGGACTTGGCTAAATTATTGATTCAAATTTAGACATCTGTCAGTTAGACATCTGTCAGCATGGTACAGTGTTGCTGACTACTTGGGTAGGTTTATATAGAGTGAATTGTGCACTGTGTGAGATGGTATTCTTTCAACCCATTTGTTGATGGTAATATAACAAGTCTTAAAAACCTTAACGGTAAAAGTGCCGGAACTGGGTCATTTGACCTAGAGGCACTTTTAAAAAATTTGATTGCGGCACTCTATAAAGTTACAGAAAGCTCATTTTAGGAATGCTCCTAGATATGCATGCATTATCCCACCGTATTTATTTTGTTAAAATAATTACAGGAAAAGATTTACAGCTATTTTCCCCAAATCCTTGTTATTCCAGTTTGATTGAATGTCAATGCTTATTTTTTTATGTCCAGATTTTAGTGTAGAAAGACAAGCTGGTCAACATGCACAGCTTCCTCTGTGCGGTTAAAATGTCACCTGCGATGAAGAAAACTCTTAGCAGAGACACTTGTGCCAGGAATGCACAATAAACATATAGCTGCTTTGGCTAGCTAGGTTTGCCAGCAATGTATACTTTTTTTCCTGTCTCAGTTTACATTTTAACGTTAAAGAGTAAGAGTCAAATTGATGAAGATACAACACTGCCATCTAGCGGACTGGGCACACAAAAAGTAAATACCTGCCGCGAATCGTTGCATGTAAACTATTAATAAAATGGATACAATGTTTTGTGAATCGATATAGTTTTGCACAGAATTTTTTTTTTACACACCGAACATGCTTTTTGATATTGCACATCTATCATCATCTATCTTATCATCATCTATCTTTCCAGGCTAGTCAAAATACTTCCAACTTGGTGGAGTGACACTTTCCCTCCAATATTCTGTTTAAATCCTTTGTACCGTCTGTGTACCAGAAAGCAAGCTTCTTGTTCAGAATCAGAAATTAGAAATGTGTTTATTCGCCATTGAATGTGTGAACAGACAAGGAATTTACTGTGGCAGGAAGGTGCTTACATGCAACATAAGAATAGAACAATATAAATTAAACTAAAGAGATGAGGGGGTAGAGGGATAGTATGTACAAAAAATAACAATAAGATACCAAAAAACAACAGTGCAATAGAGCAAAAATTTAAGTGAGATGGGTCATAGTTCAAGGCTTGTGTGCACCCCTGGCCTTGTTGAGGAGGCCAGAAGCACATGGGAAGAAACTGTTCTTGTGGCGTGAGGTTTTGGTCCTGATGGACCGAAGCCTTCTGCCGGAGGGGAGTGGATTGAACAGAGAGTGTCCGGGGTGAGAGGGGTCTGCCACAATCTTCCTAGCTCGCCTCAGAGCCCTCGAGGTGTGCAGATCCTCGAGGCTAGACAGACTGCAGCCTATCACCTTTTCAGCTGAGCGGATAATACGCTGCAGTCTGCTCTTGTCTTTGGCTGTAGCAGCAGGGTACCAGATGGTGATGGATGAGGTGAGGATGGACTCAATGATGGCTGAGTAGAAGTGGACCATCATAGTCTTAGGCAGGTTGAATTTCTTCAGCTGCCGAAGGAAGTACATCCTCTGTTGAGCTTTCCTGGTCAGTGAGGAGATGTTTAAATCCCACTTGAGGTCCTGTGAGAGGAGGGTGCCCAGGAAGCGGAAGGACTCTACCGTATTGACGGGGGAGCCACACAGGTTGATGGGTGAGAGTGGGGCTGAGTTTCTCCTGAAGTCCACAACCATCTCCACTGTCTTTAGAGCATTGAGCTCTAAGTTGTTCTGGCTGCACCAGGTCACCAGTTTGTCAGCTTCCAGCCTGTAGTCGGACTCGTCCCCACCGGAGATGAGCCCAATGAGGGTGGTGTCGTCCGCAAACTTCAGAATCTTAACAGATGGATGACTTGAGGTGCAACTGTTGGTGTACAGGGAGAAGAGCAGAGGAGAAAGGACGCAGCCCTGGGGGGACCCGGTGCTAATGGACCGGGAGTCAGAGACTTGTGACCCCAGCTTGACGCACTGCTTCCTGTCAGACAGGAAGTCTGTGATCCACCTGCAGGTGGAGTCTGGAACGTTGAGCTGGGAGAGCTTGTCATGTAGAAGGGCAGGGATGATGGTATTGAAGGCGGAGCTGAAGTCAACAAACAGGATCCTCGCATATGTTGCAGGGGAATCCAGGTGCTGGAGAGTGAAGTGGAGGGCCATGTTGACTGCATCGTCCACCGACCGGTTGGCTCTGTAGGCAAACTGCAGGGGGTCTAGTAGAGGGTCTGTGATTGTTTTCAGATGAGCCAGCACAAGACGTTCGAAGGACTTCATAACCACAGAGGTCAGCGCGACGGGTCTATAGTCATTATGTCCTGTTGGCCTTGGATTTTTAGGCACTGGGATGATGGTGGAGGCCTTAAGACAGGCTGCACATGGCATGTCTCCAGGGAGGTGTTGAAGATGGCGGTGAACACGGGAGACAGCTGGTCAGCGCAGTGCTTAAGGGTGGCTGGAGAGATAGAGTCTGGTCCCGCTGATTTGCGGGGGTTCTGCCTCTTGAAGAGTCTGTTTTCATCTCTGTCTTGAATGGTGAGAGATGCATCTGCGGTGGGGGTAAGGGGGGGAGGGGAGTGCAGGGCCGTCCAGCTGCCTTTCGAATCTGCAGTAAAACTCATTCAGGTCGTTGGCTAGGCGAGAGTCGTTGGTGGTGTTGGGGGCTCTGGGCTTGTAGTTGGTAATTTGCCTCAGACCCCTCCAGACAGAGGCAGAGTCGTTAGCAGAGAATTGTTGTTTTAATTTCTCTGAGTACCGTCGTTTAGCCACTCTAATCTCCTTGCTACCGGTTCTTAGCCTCTTTGAAAATGTCTCTGTCCCCGCTCCTGAACGCTTTCTCTTTCTCCAGCCTCAACTTTCTGAGTTTAGCAGAGAACCAGGGCTTATCATTGTTGAAATTTACCCTGGCGCGTGTTGTAATGCAGGAGTCCTCACAGAAGCTGATGTAAGATGTGACCGCTTCTGTGAACTCATCGAGGCCGTTTGGTAGCAGACCTGAACATGTCCCAGTCTGTAGTGTCAAGGCATGACTGTAGATCCCCCACCGCATCACTGGTCCACTGTTTTGATGTCCACTGTTTAGTTTCTGCCTGTAAGCAGGAATCAAATGGACCATGGTATGGTCGGAGAGACCCAATGCAGCCCGAGGGACAGCGTGGTAGGCTTTACTGACCGTAGTGTAACAGTGGTCCGGGGTATTCCCTTCTCTGGTGGGGCATTTGATAAATTGTCTGTATCTGGGGAGTTCGTGACTGAGGTTCCCTTTGTTAAAGTCCCCCAGAACGATAACCAAGGAGTCCGGGTTGGCTCGTTCCAGGTTCAGTATCTGGTCGGCTAGCAGGCGCTGGGCATCTTTAACATGCGCGCCCGGTGTGATGTAAACACCAACCAGAATGAACGAGGCGAACTCACGGGGCGAGTAAAAAGGTTTACAGTTTATAAAAAATTATTCCAGGTTAGGAGAACAGTGTTGTAGAATCACTGTGACATCTACACACCAGCTACTGTTTATGAAAAAACAAATACCTCCTGTGATTAAATGTTCCAGAATAAAAAAAACGTTGGTCTTGGATTTGGTGAAATACATTTCTAAATAAATGTGACGTATAGTCCGGTGCGAGTTATATATGTTTTTCCCTCTTCATAATGCGTATTTTGACTGATGCGACTTATACTCCGGAGCGACTTATAGTCCAGAAAATACGGGTATACAATTTACCGGATTCGGACTGCAGTGCATTCACTGCGGTGCCAGGCTGGGGGTCGGAGCCAGAATAAGAGGACCGTCGGCGCAGCGCGTCAAAGTCGGGGCACACATTTATTTCTACTCCATGAACTCGGAGGTGCTTTATCAAGTTCGACATGCACCCTCCTATGCACGAAACAATCTTGTCGCAATTGCTGCTTTTTGCCGAGATTTTTTTCTGTTTAGAAAAATGAAGGCACACTTTGGACCACGGATTATGAATCAAAACTAGGAATCGAAATTTAAACTTTTGAACGATTCCGGGTAAATCGTAAAGCTTGTCCCGGTTCCAATCGATACTCGATTCTCGATACCCAACCCTAGACATGCACACGTAAAAGTTTGTTTTTCCGTGTCCTGGACACGATTCGTTTTTTGTGTACAGGACACGTAATATTTGTGTACAGGACTCCACGGAAAATCGTCACACACACACACAAAAAAGCACAACAAACGTTTTTGGTTAACAACACGTTAAACAAATAAGTAAATCGAAATGTTAGGTATTGGTTAAGGTTAGGGCAAGAGTAAGAGTCAGGCTTTCGTTGAATATTTATAGTAATAAAGAGTTATATTCCAGAAAGTTAAGTCTGTCGCGTTTACAATTCAAGCTACGCCCACTTCCTGGTTGAAATGCAAGTTGAGTCAACCAATCACGACACTTGCTTTCAACAGCTCAAGAAAATCGTGTCCAGGACACGAAAAAACTACCTTTTACATGTGGATGTCACAAATTATGGGTACAAAAATCGTGTCAATTTCACGAAAACTCATGATATTGTGCTGGAGAGGGAGACAATCCGCACCTGTTTTCTGTTTGATTCGTTAGTGATTGTGTCATGAATTCACGGATTCACAAGAGTAGTCTTCATTGATTTATTAACAGGATTTGTCGAGAGCAGAGAACAGTGTCGTCAAGCATTTTTCAACCATATTACAACTGCCGTAAAGCAAGCAGAGCTAAACAATATAAAAGCCAGTAGCGCCTCCTAGTGGAGCTTACTGCAATAATCATTTAAATCACAACACATCTCCCCTCTTAAGTAAATTCAAATTAGAAAAGTCTTAAACAAAATACTTTTTCTTACTTGTAGCAATTTAACTGTCACTGTAACTTCCATAATACTAAAAGAACAAGAAGTCAGTACTGTAACACAATACACGGCCAGTAAAGGACATTTCCATTTTAAACATAGCCCTTAAACCTGGCGGGTGGTTTAACAACTCTCCCGGCTAAGGTTCTCTTTGGAGAGGTGCCCAAACTCGGGGAAATAGTTGGAACACAGGACACAGGTGAACCAGTAGCAGTGAGAGGGATGTCTGTGTCACCTTGGGTGGCCAAGTCACAGTCATTATTAGTCTCTTGTCCAGCACTTTCAGATACTGGCTCAGGCACTTCTTGCAAATGCCTCCTGTTCCTGCGGGCAACAGTCCCTTGGTCAGTTTGAATTAGGTAGGACCTGGGCTCTTGAGTTTTTGCGATAACTTTTGCTGGGGTTTTCCAGCCCTTCTCCCCATCCAGTTTGACATTAACCCTCTGGCCAGGCTGCAGTGTAGGCAGAGGTCGGGTTGAGTGGCGCTTGTTGTAGAAGAAGCGGTAGGCTGCTTTGGATTGTTGGTCCTTAACTCTTACCGCCTCCTGGTCAACTGCAGTCGGGCTCAGCTGCTGTGGCAACACCGGGACTGTGGTTCTGATTTCTCGTCCGATCATCAGTTGAACTGGGCTCTGGCCTGTTGCGGTGATAGTTGTGGCTCTGTAACTCAACAAGGCTAGTTGTCGAAGGATTCTCTTTGCAATGGCTACACTTGACGTCGTGTGCTCAAAGTTGTAGTCCTCACTAAACTGGCGAAACTCCGCTGAACCGAACTGAGGGCCATTATCTGTAACTAGCTCAAACGGGATTCCCCACATGGCGAACATGCACTTCAGGCAAGTGAGGACTTGGTTGCTGCTTGTGGAAGGTAAATGAGAAATCTCAATGTAGCGTGAGTAATAGTCTGTTGCTACCAAATACTGTTTACCTTCAAGCTCAAAAAAATCAGTGGCTATCTTCTGCCAAGCTCCTATTGGCAGTGGTGTGGTGATCAGTGGCTCTTTTCTTTGAGTTGGTTTATTCTTGATGCAAAATTCACATGCTTTTATAAGCTCAGCAATGTCTCTCCCGACACCTGGCCACCACACTAAACTGTTAGCCCTTCTCCGGCACTTTGTGAGTCCCTGATGACCCGCATGTATTTGTGACAGCACAGTCTTTTGCATTGAAAGAGGAACAACAATGCGGTCATCATGCAACAAGAGTCCACTGACTTCAGACAGGTGAGCTCTAGCGGCATGATACTTGAGCAGGTTGTGTGGCAGACAAGACAAATCTGAGGGCCAGCCATTACTTGTGTAACGAATCACTGTTTGCAGAATGTTGTCGTTGCTTGTAGCCTCTCTCATTGTATTAAGTCTGTCTTTGGTGATTGTTCTAGTTCCAATCACTGCCTGAACATAAGCTTCGACATCATGCTCCGTGTCTGACACAGCACCGCCCTGCAGGGGGTTGTGAGACAGGGTGTCAGCGACAACAAGTTGTTTTCCTGGTACGTGAACAGCTTCTGCGTTAAACTTCATTAGAAGCATCAATAACCTCTGACACCTAACAGGTGCTTTATCCAGGTCATAGCTGTTGATAAGTGGAACCAGAGGTTTGTGGTCAGTCTCAAGCACGAACCTGTCCAAACCTTGTAAGTACCTCCCGAAACGCTCACATGCCCACACACTGGCAAGGCATTCCTTCTCTATCTGGGAGTACCTACGCTCAGTCTCTGTCAGTGTCCTTGAACAAAAGGCAACTGGTCGGAGTCCGTCACTGTGTTCTTGGTAGAGTGCGCCCCCTAGGCCGTAACTACTTGCATCTGCGCTTACCATTGTTGACTTTGTTGTGTCATAATATGCCAGTACAGGTGCTGAGGTTAGCAAGCCTTTTACCTTTTTGAAGGCTTCCTCTTGTGCTTCTCCCCATGTCAACACTGTGTTGCTCTTCAATAGGCTGTTTATGGGGTGCATAACAGTGGAGAGATCAGGAAGGAATTTTCCCAAGTAGTTTATCATTCCAATCCTTTGACGCAGTTCCGTTATGTTCGTTGGGCTGGGGAGTTCCGCGATGGCTCTGACTTTCTCAGTGTCCGGTTTAATGCCATTCTGCCCAATGATGTGTCCAAAATAGTGAATCTCAGGTTTCCTGAATTGACATTTGTCCTTGTTGAGTTTCAGTCCTGAAGCTCTAATTGTTTTCATTACAGCTTGTAGGTTCTGGTCGTGGTCTTCCTTGTCATTGCCAAAGATCAGAATGTCATCCATGACAACTTCTGTGCCGGTGTGATCTCTCAGAAGTGAGCTCATTTTCTGCTGAAATATTTCCGGTGCAGATGTGATGCCAAAAGGAAGGCGACGGAAACAGAAGCGCCCCACTGGAGTAATAAAGGTTGTAAGTTTCCTGCTGCTTTCATCAAGTGGGATCTGCCAAAACCAACTCGATGCGTCCACTGTGGAGAACACTGTTGCGCCTGACAGTTTTGGTGCAATATCCTCCAGCGTGGGCAGGATGAACCTTTCTCTTTTCACAGCTTTGTTCAGTTTGGTAAGATCCACACAGATCCGAGGTTTCTTGTTCTTTTTAATCACTGGCACTATAGGAGCACACCAGTCCGAGGCTTCCTTTACTTCTTCTATGATGCCAAGAGACTGCATTCGCTTCAGTTCCTCCTCCACTTGAGGTAGGATTGGAAATGGGATGCGCCGTGGGGTTACAATGCTGTATGGCTTGGCGTCCGGCCTAAGCTCTATTTTGACGGGCTCACAATTTAACAGTCCGATGTTCCCAAATACATCATCGTATGACTCAAGTCCATTTACTCTGCCTGACATAACATTTATGTTATGGCCTGACATAACATAAATCCAAAATGGGAAAGTCTGTCCATATTTTTCACAGTGTGTCATAAACTTGCCTTTACACACGAGCTTTCCACCTGGGCTTGTGAAGGTTGATTCTGTCTTCACCAGAAGAGGGCGCTGTTGCAGGGATGAATAAGTTTCCTCAGGAATCACCGTTACATCCGCACCCGTATCAATCCGGAACATAACAGTTGTGCCATTGATTTGTAGGTCTTCATACCATTTGTCCTCATCACCTTCACTGCCATCAGCCACAGCCCCAAGAAACCATGCACTGCCCTCATCACTGTCACCGTCAGTAGTTTTAATTGCATTCACATTCTTAGTTTTACACAGTGCTTCAAAATGTCCCACGTTATTGCATTTGCGGCAGCGTTTACCTGTAGCTGGACATGCACCGTAATCATGCTGTCTCCCACATCTTGTGCACATTTCCCTTGTTTGATGTGTCACGTTCTTGTAGTGTTCATCTTTGTTTCTGGCATACCTTTTATCATACTGCCTAGGCTGCTTGTACTTGCGTGCATTAACGGCACCCACCTCAACATTTGTTGCTCTGGCGCTGGCGTTTTGTGCTTTAATAAGCTCCGACTGTCGCGCAATACTGATTGCCTTCTCCAATGTTAAGTCCGGTTCTAGTTGTAACTTTTGCGACACTTCTCCATCTGCGATGCCGATTACAATGCGGTCCCTTATCTGTTCATCTTTAGTTGCTCCAAAATCGCAGTGCTCTGCAAGCTTATAAAGCTCTCTGACAAACGCTTCCACGCTCTCCCCATGGAGCTGTGAGCGTCAATGGAAACAGGCACGTTCATGTATCGTATTCCGCCTTGGCACAAAATGTTCATCAAACTTTTTTAAAACCTCATCATAATAGTGATGAACATCGTCCGAAAACGTAAAGGTGCTAAATATAGGTTCAGAGTCTTTCCCCATTGCGTATAACAGCGTATTCACCTGTATATCGTCATCTTCTTGGTTCAGCTTAGTTGCTATCCGAAAGCTAGAAAAACGCTGTCTCCAGATCGGCCACGCCAAAGGCTGGGTGAAGTCAAACGATTCAGGAGACTGAAACTTAGCCATCTCGTTGCTTCAATCTTTTCACAGGGCGAAAGATCCCACTTCTGACACCATGTCATGAATTCACGAGAGTAGTCTTCAATGATTTATTAACATGATTTGTCGAGTGCAGAGAACAGTGTCGTCAAGCATTTATCAACCATATTACAACTGCCGTAAAGCAAGCAGAGCTAAACAATATAAAAGCCAGTAGCGCCTCCTAGTGGAGCTTACTGCAATAATCATTTAAATCACAACACAGATTGTATTTAGTTCTGTTCTTTTCTGTTAGTCAATGTCGGGTCATTAGTTGTGTTTGCATGTTTCTGCGTATTTTTGAAATTTTTATTTCATGTAACCTTTATTTAACCAGGTAGGCCGATTGAGAACACATTCGCATTTGCAACGGCGACTTGGCTTAGATGAAGCGAAGAAAATTTGCAGGACAACGTACAGTTTCACAGATATACACAACACAAGAGTGCAAACAGCAACAGGCTTCGCTCCCGCACCCCCCTGGATCAGACGCTATACAAGCTCTGCTGTTCGCTTGGAATCAGTCGTCATCCACGTTATGTTCATCGCTCCACAAGAGAACCGAGTCTCATCTATGGACACAAAAATGCTCAAATCCCAACTGTGTATACACCTGACCGTTGTCGACGACCCCAGTTAAATCACAGGGAAATTAGCTTCGTCGCCCTCCTTCGCCGCCCTCCTTCGCCGCCCTCCTTCGCCGCCCTCCTTCGCCGCCCTCCTTCGTCGCCCTCCTTCGTCGCCCTCCTCTGCATTATCAGCATGCCATAACGTTAACATTGGCCACCTAAATGTGCGCTCAATCACAAACAAGATGGCCTTAATAATGGACATCATCATTGACAAAAAAGCGACTTGGTCTGTCTTGTTCTGGCACAACCCGCTGACTAGATAAATCTGAACATGCTGACCCCCCCGGGTACTACTACCTATCCAAACCTAGATCTGTGGGGAGAGGGGGTGGGCTGGCTGTAGTGTACCGTTCAGATCTGACTATTAAAGAACGTAGGCCATTTGAAGTGATATCCTTTAAATATATTGCTGTAAAGGTTATTTTTACCATACCTTCTGTTATTGTTAATCTATCGCTCCCAAAATCTTCTGTAAAATCTGTCCTGCTGTGATTGTTAGGTGATTTTAACATTCATGCTGACGCTAATTGTCAGCATGAATACACCGCTGAGTTCAACTCTGTATTAGACTGCTTTAGTTTGACACAACATGTTGATTTTCCTACTTACACCCATGGCCACATGGATCTGCTCTGCTCCTCTGGCCTAAAAGACATCTCTGTCTCTGGCTCCATCTCTGGTGTATCTGACCATAAGCTCATTGAATGCCATCTCCATATGATCACTCCCTCTCCTTCCCCAGAGAAAACAACTATCACATGCCGTAATATCAGGTCAATAGACCACAGCATGTTTGTTGGCTCTATACAGACCTCGGCACTATCTGACCCGGTAACTAGCTTACATGATAGCCTAGCCCCAGTCAGGTCTAGACTTGTGCCTGCAAACTGTACATGCCCCTGGTTCACCCCAGAGCTCAGGCAACTGAAGGCCGCCGTCTAGAACGGCTATATAACAAAATTGGCCTTACATTTCACTCCATGCTTTACACTGAACATACTCTCACATATAGAGATGCTCTCAATACTGCCCGCTCAAACTATTACTCATCACTCATAACCTCCTCCATGTCCAGGCCAAAAATCCTGTGCAGTGATCGCTGAGGTCCTGATTAAAAACAGCAGAGGGATATATACAGGGCAAGTTATTCAGGGCAACATCTATGAGGGTCCCCATGGTTTCTGATTTAAGATTGAACCTGGTAGGTTCATTTATAATTTTGTGAGGTTGAGAGCATGAAGCTTCGAGAGTAAGGTGACTGGGGGGTTGCATGCATATCCCAGTTTAAGTCACAAAGCAGTATGAACTCAGAGGAAAGGTGGGGGGCAATCAGTTCACAAATGGAGTCAAGGGCACTACACGGGGCTGACGGGGGTCTGTAACAGGCAGCAACAGTAATAGCCCTGTTTTTAGAGAGATTCATTTTTACAAGTAGTAGCTCAAACTGTTTGGGGACAGACCTAGACAGGATGACTGAGCTCTGTAGCTTATCTCTGCAGTAGATTGCTACTCCACCACCCTTAGTTGCGCGGTCTGGCGAAAAGTGTTATAGTTAGGGATTGTTATTTCTGAATTATTTACAGACTTCCTAAGCCAGGATTCAGACACGACTAAGATGTCAGGGTTGGCTGAGTGATTAAGTCTAGTTTAGGGAATAGACTTCTAATGTTAATATGCATGAACCCAAGATTTTTACGATTGCAAAAGTCATTGAAAGAGATCACCTGGGGCTCAGGGATGGCACTAGGGATTTCGGGGCCAGGGTTGAGCTCTACATCGACAAATGAGCAGAGGAGAAGTAGGATGAGTGTGTAACACATGGCTTTAAGAACAGGTCGTTTGGGGCGGTGAGTAGTGTTAAATAAGGGAATGGGCATCTGGTCATAATACATTAAATGTAATGCTGTATGGGCAGCTAGGGATATCACTTTGTGGTCACTTCGAGCTTCGTGAGTATTCCGTTTTGTTATTTTGTCGTCTGAAGTGTTTTGGAGATAATTCCTGTTTTTCCTGCCCGGGAATAAAACCCTTTGCATTCTAAGCAGACTCTGCGCTTGTGCCCTACCTGTTATGGAGCCTAAACCCAAACGTGACAATAACAACAACAAACAGATGTTTTTCTTCCAAATTAGAAAAAGTGTGTAGGACCTCACTGTGGATAATTAAGTATTAAACCCGTTTATATATGAGGAAGAAGGCTGTTCTGTTTATTGAAGCAGCAGATTCTTGAGCGTTGTTGCCAGTTCTGTTCCAGAGTTATCTAATTCAAGATGGATGCAGCATATAAATACAGAGCAGTTGGATGTAAACAGGAGGTAGACAGGATGAAGGCGTATCTACCTAGGACAAGAATATACACAAATGCTGTCTTTCCCCACAACAACAAATCCCACAACGAATTGTAAGAAAGCATCATTCATATAATTAACACCATGTAAATACTTAGTAATGACTGCTCATCATCTACATTTAGGATTATTGTAATGCTTTTGATTTCTTCTGTGCAAAAGTATTTTAGTATATTCCATATTCATTGTGATACTTTTGATTTGTTATGTACAAAATCTAATTTCACATGACATTTTTTTTAGGGCAAGGCCAATTCATCTAGATGAAAAAAGTTAATTTAGGTTTACATAACATTCTTATTCAATGAATAATAGATATTCTTAATTTTTGTATTTTCAAAATGGCCATTTGAAAATCCTTATGTCATTGACCCATATACATATATTCTGTTCTGGCTGCAATGACATTAGCAGTTTTAAACAATTGGCTTCTGCTAGTGAATCACCAGTGCGATTGGGTAAAGTACGTCCTGACACTATGATGCCATAAAGACACTAAACGCTTTCTATTTTTCAAAGTTACAGGACTGTAGGTTCTAAATGATGGGTACACTTAGGGTTTGAGTACACAGTATAGTTTGTGGCTTACAGTGGCCTAAATAACTTCAACCGTGATGAAGCCAATACTAAGGGTGAGGAATGGGGAATTGTCCAAGCACAGCAAGACAAATATTATATATTGATTAGTTCAGGATCCAATGGTATAGGCAGTGTACCGGTCTTGTAAAGCTGACCTCTATAAAGGTGTTGTGGTGTGGATGGATGGTGGATGGATGAGCGTCTCCACCTGTTCATTATTATTGCAGGTTATTTCACGCCATTGGCTCCAGGAGGATGAAGAATTGGTTAACGGCACTGCATTGACATTTCCACGGACAGTGTAAGATTGAAATTATGGAATCTTCTGCATACTGGATTGCAAATTTTTGAGATGAGGTTGTCTGGAAACACATGAAATTTAAGAAAAGATAAAGCTTGTCCTTTTAATGACTAGTGTTGTGTTAATCTGCACCCTAATAAATCAATTTTGACTTTGTAGTGCCTAAGACATTCCTGCTTTCAATGTTACTTAACGTCCCATGGGGACTGCATGGTTTTGGTATGGAGCTTTGTTCAGGGACACAGATGCCACAGCTGTCAATTATCATTTTAAATTGATTTATTTTCATGGTCATTTGCTCCAGTTTCAAGACCTAGTTCTAGTAATAAAGACAGTTTGTGTTGCTGAACCTCTGCGCATGTGTCCTGCTTACCTGCTAACCGCTAACCTGACATACATGTGCAATGCACTCTCCAAGTTCCTACCTTTTTGTCTGACCTGTTTTGGTCATCCTTGAGGCTCACAAAGGTTGATTGAGTGGAGACCAATCTGATTAGTTGACACCAGCTTAGTGGGCATAACATTGACTGTCCTCTTTAGTGTGCATAATATAAAAAAAATTAAACCAGACTGTTTGGAACACACAAATTATGTGTTGTGGCTGGTGCTTCAGGTTGGGTTCAGCACTTTAACACAACATGCCAATTTGTGTCTTGTCGGAAACAAAAATGTGCTTAAAATATGCTTTTTCTGGTAACATCGTGTTTGTTCTCTGGCTTTAACTGATTCTGTTTAAAACAAAAGCTTAATGAGAAAGTCTTACATGTATTCTATCATTAACAAATTACTTGTCCCAGATATTAATGACTGATGCACATTTGCATTACCCCCTGGTGAGAACATCCAATTCGAATACCATCTGGTATGTGTTCTAGTCACTGTTACCTTGCCTGCAGTGCTTTGAAGATACGCTTTTTAAAGGCATTCAACGCTAATGCTAAATAGCTGTCACTCCTAACATATGCATATGGCGTGAATACAAATGCACACTGCAGAGGATATTCACAAAGGGCACGTCTGTGTAATATAACTAATATAACAGAACTTGTAATTCAATGAGTCAGTCCCTTGGGTTAAGGGATGGGCAGATGCAGAGTGGGGCAATGTACTGCGGCTAAAATGAGAGAATTATATCCATTAGAGATGAACTCCTTTCACCTGCTCTCATGAAGTTTTTGTCATATATGCTTAGTATGCAGTGCTTCAGATCTCCCACAAAAATATATATGCAAAAGTGCGGCAATTTGTGTACATCAGTAAATTGTCAAATACTTAATCACTTTTGTAAATGGATAATTTGCACAGTTGACCAATACATTTAGAATATGTTCCAGATAACCAGTCCGGAATATAAGTGATATTGGATTTGTGTGAAGCCAATTGGTGCACACCTAATCAGAATGCATGTGTTTTCCAAACTATTCCATAGGCTTCAAAGTATAAAAATAAATTAAATGCAGATCATGTATGTAAACGATTGTTCTGTGTTTTATCTTTTTGTGAGGACTCTTGGGTTTGATAGGGATATATATATAATGTATTTGGTATATATGACATCGTGTAGAACTTTCAGTTACCTAACTATAAATCTTTCTCCGGAAATCAATTTTAATTAAAGGAGTATATTTAATCGCCATTAGCTGGTGTGTTTGATAGCTATTGAAACAGCAATGAATAATGCTGCAAGGCCAGACGGCAACATACTCATCCTTGCCACCAAGTAATTAGTGTAAACTACTAGAATCAAAAGCTGTTGAATCACTGGATTCCAAAATATTGTTGTTTATGAATGATTCATTCATGCATTTTCATTGTCTGAGGATGACACACATAATTGAGTTTTGGCACAATGCAGTTTTGGCCTAGAAGTATGACACCATTTATACCTCTAGATTGTGGGACTGTAGAAGTTTCTGTTTTATAGTTTTTTATGATGCCCAAAACGAGCTATGCAGGAACACTGACTGTCTTATTACCACATATATGTTATCAAACCTTTAAAACACATGTCTTACACCCGCAAGCACAATTTCTGTAGACAGATAATTTTGTTAAATGACGACTCCAAATGTTGTTTTCTTATTTTCATTCAACAGGATTACATTAAGAGAAAGTACCATAGCGTGGAGGTGGGTCTATATATATTTTCACCTGACCTACAGTGACATGGATTGAAGTAGGTGATTTGTACACATTGTAATTTCCCGGGTAGAAATGAGCCGTGATGGAAAGGGACCAGGCAGAGCGTGACGTCTGTAATTGGGACTAGCTGTCATCGTCACGGTGATTTACGATTTAATTAATAGACAATTAGGGGACAGATTATTGTGGTCTCATTTATTTGGCCCCAAGTTTTTTTTGGAAAGTTTTTCTTACCTATTTATTCATAAGAGTCGGTGGGAGGAATTCATATTTGTCTCATTCTGTGGGATATTGGAATTACATGGTGTGACTGTAAATAACAACAAGGTCCACCATGTGCTCTCTAGTTATTGAAGTATAGTTTTGGGTTAGACTACCTTTATATTTTTCAACTTAAACTCTACCATATCCTCTTCAACAATATTGTATGCCATAATATTATGCCAAATTTCCTGTTGGTACTCCGCATGCTGCCAAAACAGTGCTGACCCGCAGAAGCATGAACTCTCCTGAAGGTGTTCAGTGGTATCTGGCACCAAGCAGCAGAGCCTTCAAGTCCTGTATGTTTCAAGGTGGAGCTGCATGGAAATGTAGGTCCAGCACCTCACAGATGCTCAATTGGATTGTACCTTGTCTGCAACAATGTTTAGGTTGGTGGGGGAACTCAAATTGACGTCCACATGAATGCCCAGACCCAAGGTTTTCCAGTAATACATTTCCCAGAGCATCAAACTCGCTCCAACGGCTGGTCGTCCTCCCACAGTGCCTCCTGTTGCCTTCAATTGCCCAGGTATACGGTGCACACTTACACGACAGTCCATGTGATGTGAAAGAAAATGGGACCATGCAACGAGGTCCAGTTCAAACGCTTGTGTGCTCATTGTAGCTTCTTTAGTTAGCCCCCATACGCAGCATGGCGTAATGCACTGTAGTGACACATTCCTCTCGTAACCATCATACATATTTTCAGTGACTTGTGACACAGTAGACAGACTGCCGGTTGGAACCAGGCGTGACCACTAGCGGCGCCAGGATTTTGATTGTAGGTGGGTCTCCAGAAAACTGGATGGGCCAGTTAAATAAGCCAAAAAAAATCTCAGTTTCAGCCCTTTTCTGCGGCACTGAGGACAGCGACTCAGTAGCCTACCTGTGAGCAGGCTCATCTATTGATGACAGGTTTAGCAGAGGTTGTGACAGGTCTTCTTGGGGAACGGTGTTTGTGCTAGGATGCTGAACCCTGTCTCCTCCTATAACACATAAAACGCTACCATAAGTTACCTCTATATTATTTTTCCTCCAGAAAATGTGCCTGTGGGCGGGCTTAGGAGTCCACACGTGGGGTAGAAGCCGCTGATTGGCTGAGAAGCTTTCACTCAAACCTTTCCTCGGGCTGCTTATTGGACGACTGCTAGAATGAAAATCACTCACTACTCACTAGGCCTGGGTCAAAATGGGCTGGCCCGGGCCCAATGGTAGTGCCGCGGCTGGGCGTGATAGCCTTTGTTGCCCTCACACATCGATGCTTTGTTGTTCGTCCTTTCTCAGACCACTGCCTTTAATAATATGGTATGAACTATGCAATATTATAAGAAGTTAAGTAAGATATTTGTGTAGGAATCCATATAGCCTTATTTACTATCACATCATATCGATGACGTTATAATGTTTCCTAAGTAATTGAAACCAAGAGTCATGATCTAAATCCATCATTCCTTATCTGATGCCTCATCTTTGCATTTCATGACCTTCATTAACACATGTTGAGTCATTAGTTGGCTATCTTAGTATGTGAACCCATATCTTATGCCTCTTTTGAATATTTGCCATCAAAGCCCAGTAAAGCCCTCGTTCTCTTTTGACCTCTGGCTAGGATAGGGTGCATACATCTAAGCTGCACAGTTCTTACACCAAGGCACTGGGATTTTGGATACTTGATGAAAACAGCAGGCTACAATCAATAGCCTCTCACATCACTTTCAAGGTTTGAGCACAAATATCCCCTTCGACTCTCGTTATTTCTTCCTCTCTCTAAACTGCTCTCTCAACTTCAAAAGTTCATATACTGGTTCCTTTAACCGAATATAACCTTATATAAACTTTTATCTCGAACACAATGTTTGTAAAGAACTGGCTATTCCACAGTCTAGGAGGGATGAGCTGGTCAACTAGTCTAGTATGTTTTTAATGAATGGTGCACTCACACTATTTGTGTAAACCCCATATCAACACAGAAAACCTAAATATATTGTTATGTCTTAGCTTTGAAACATTACGCAATTAATACGATTTGTATTCATTATTATTTCTATTATTCAAGAAATTATTGGGCGGTGTTTTCCTAATCTCGGTCCAGTGGACAGTTTGTGCACATTTTAGTTTTTGCCCACAGACACCTGATTCAAATGATGCCCTCCACTTGATTGATATAAAACAATCTATCGTCAAGCCTTTCATTTTAATTATTTGTGTGAGTGCTAGGGGCAGAACTAAAACCACGAACCCATTTGGGTTCCTGGGACAAGGATTGGGGAACACTGTAGTATGTTTCCATAGTTATAGCTTATAGCCAAAGAACACAGTAACCTGACGAAGTAGTATTTTTCAAATAGTCTAAACATTCAGAAAGGCTGTAAAAGATCAAATAGACAGACAATATAAATCTTAAAATAGCTGTAGTTTTAAAAATAATAATAAAAAAACGTCAACATTGTTGATATACATCCTAATTAATGCTTTGTAGTATACAAATATATTTGAATCCAAAATGCTGTTTCCATCTATGCCTCTATTCTGTAATAGTAAATATTTAATGGATGCCATGGTTTGCTTTCCGATTGGAGAGAAGATACTAATTAGGGTGTATAACCTTCAGCTGATAAAATGTGCAAAATAGACAGAAAAAAACGAAGGAGATAATTGGTCAGTTACTGTCGTAGAAGCACTTCTTTATCTTAGGCTTTTGTTTGCCTTTGGCTACGCTATTGGAAAAACTACAAAAAAGATAAAACCATGCTGCCATGTTGTGACATCATATGCACTTGTGAAGTTGTCTAAAAATTGTCATAAAACAGGTTGAGTCTTGCATCTAGCCTATCGAAGGACACAGAGTTATTACCAGACTGCTTACACCTGTCAAACCATTTTAGATCTCGTCATAAGCAAGATATGATTTTGGGATCAGGCCTACATTTACACATGGGGCTGAGGAAATGTAGCAATTTAAATTGGAATATAAGAGAGGAAAACAGAAACCTTTGAAGCATACATTGCTTTTCAACTGTTCCAGGGCCTGTTATAGAACAGCACCTTTAAAATTGCACCACAGCTACAAGCATGTGCAAGATGCCTAAACCGTGTCTTATCTTAGATCAGTATTCGGTACAGTCCTCCGTTTCTTAACCGATGTTCAATCCAGCAGTGAAAAACCCATCTACTGGAGCTCCGATGGCACACAATCGCCTGAATCTCAATGCGGCTGCGAGATTAATGTTGGCCCACCTGCTGCGGGGTATCAATGAACGCCTCAGCCAGAGTCCCATTAACATAACAGGGGCCCATTTCATAGACATATGTCATGTTCTATAAAAGTGAACCCTTCTTGTTTGCTTCCTTTTAAAACAAAACTTCCTGGATCCTTTTGATTCGAGACTCCTGATGTCTAGTGTCATGTGGATCAGAGTTGTGGGTGTGGTTGCCAACTCACTCTGTCTCCATGTCTCTGAAGCTGCGATGGTGGTTAGCAAGCATTTTCAGGGATCCTGCGGGGTGGATGGGTGCCTTTGAAAGGGACTGCTTCCCTCTTCAAGAGGCTGCGCAGCGGGGACACAATGTTTGCCCGCTGGCTAGCGTCTCGTTAGTAGTGACATAAAAGAGGGTTTCAGAATGTATTATGGTCTGTTCATCTCACAGGCCTTGCAGAAAAAAAAGTGTATGTAATGTACTACCTGTAAACAGAAACTGAAAAACAAAAGGCTGCCACTCTCTTGTGAATTGTATAACTTGACAATACACTACAGCTAAATGTCTTGCAGTAAGGATTAATTCATTCATTTCTAAATGTGTGCTATAGGTAATTGAACAGTCATTCAAAAAAGGTTCCTTTCAATTGTGGAGAATGCAAGTCAATACTTTTTTTCAGCCAACCTATCTAGCACAACCCACATAACATGCTTAGGTTTTTCTACGTGGTTACTGACACAATTCATGTAGTTGATTTGGCTTTCTATCAGTAAACTGGCTTACCTGTGCATATTAAAGAACAGGCAGGGAAATAGCGAAACATTTCATTTGCATTTCAATTAAATTTTCTATATTGTTGTATTAAGCCTGCATATCATTAATTTGTATCTGACTGTATGAAATTATGTTGAGATAGTGTTACCATAGCGTATAGAGTACTGCAAAATTTGACTAATTTAGTGTTTAGGTTATTATGTCATAACAAGGCACACCACCTGACATAACGTGTAATATCGTGTAATAGCATTGTCAAGACACATATTTAGATACATTATGATAAATATTCAGTTATTTTATGACTGGTGGTGATATCTATGGAAGTCTGTCACAACCATTCTGTAACAGCTGTCTGATAAACAGTATGTTTGCGTTACAGTTCACTATAAATGCTATATAACTGCATAAAGTGATTAGATTGGATTGATGGGCACTTCTTAGGTACCATGCGGTCAAGTCGCTGTACTGGCCACTCCATAAAAGACAGAATACCAGATGACTTCTTCCCTAAATAGTTTTAAATAGAGCTGTTCTTTGGGGGATTTTATGTTGTAGAAGGAAACTGGCTCTCACAGTGTGTAGGGTGGACGGAAGGATGAAGCCAGTCTGGACCACGGAGAGCGTTCTGTTTGTCTTTTATTTAGACCGGTACAACCCGGTGAACGCTGTAGAGCGTAAACACGCTAATACATGCAATATAAGATATGTGACGCAGCGCACTCATTAACTCAACGTGACTCATCACACAGACTATAAAGCAACAAGCTCTATCAATGAGAGTCGGGACAATTAACAACACGCAACATAGAAGAATTCCACACAAAGACCAGACCAAACACAGGGAACTTAAATAGTACTCTAATGAGATAATGGACACCAGGTGTAGTGATGACGAGACTGAACAAGGTGTGCCGGTGGAGGAGATAACGATGGCAGCTCAGAAAGCCGGGGAGGACGACCGCCGAAGCCTGCCCGCAGGTGGCGGTAGACTTGCTTCTGAGAGTTCTCACACTGGCTCCAATCAAGCATCGTCCCCGGCTTAGCACATGGCATTGCACAATGGAGTGATAGCCTTCCTTCCTCAAGATCCCTTTTTACCCTGTACATATCTCCCACTACCACCACATTTAGCAAACATGCTTGACAGATGGAGTCTGTCAGCATCTTTTCATGTGGTCTGTGTCTCACGATTGTTCTTCTCTAAGATCCTTAATCTCCCATTCCTCTTTCGCTAGCATTGCTAAGACAACAGCATTGGTTGATGACAGCATTGCAAATGCAACTCTTAAAATGTTTGCATATCGATAAAAGGATAATTTGTGATTAATATAGATAAATAATCGAAATGGATATAAAGAATGGATATATTTTAACGATGAATAGAGATAGTAACAATAGATGGATAGAATACAGAGGACGCACACTCCACTGCAGCATCCATGTGTCACATTGGTACCTCACATAAATTGTGGTGTCACAACTTACGTTTCTGTGTAATTAGTTATTACACAACTTTGTGTTGGTTTGTGGTGTTTGTATTAATGTTAGATCAGTGTTGGCTTCTTACTTTGCTTTTGTACATTTGTAAATAGCTGTGTGATGCGAAGCATTGGATCTGCAATATTGTTGTACCTTTTATGGGAGGCTAATGATCAATCATGCATGACAGTGTGTAAACCTTTTTTCTAATTTACCTTGCATTGTTGGTTTTTTTTCAATCAGGTTATATACTTGACAAACAAAAATGTATCTAGAAATGGCCTAAGAATTTCTAGTTGATCATATTAGAAGTGTTTCCAGCTGTAAGGATCGGCAATCTATCCCCCTCTATGCCAGTGCTGGCACTCCCCCTGTCAGCAGAGAGAGGGAGGAAATCATGGACTATTAGAGTTTTCGCCACACCTGTTTTCTGCTGGCTCTTTAGTCCATGTATTTAGTTTGCCTGTTTTCAGTATGTCAGTGTTGGGGCGTTATTGCCGGTTGGGAGATGTATGGAGGGTCGTGTTTTTGTTTTCCGTCCTAGTGATTCCGTGAGTGTTTTATTTTGTGGGTTCTATTATCCTAAGTGTTTTTGCCTGCTGAATCAAACAATTGTATATAAGATCTGTGCGCCTGTGTCCTCTACCTGCCTTGGAGCCCAACCGCATTTCGTGACACAAGCTCCCAATTTCAATGTTACATTATGGTATCCCTTTCACACAGGTTGCAAAAATTAAAAAAAATACGTGTTATGTTTTCCAACATTAATTTAGCATTTCCACAAATTTCAAAGTGTCATTTTTGAGACCAGGTATAAGTCTCTAGCTCGTTCACGGAGGAGGCTACACGCATTTATATTTGACTCTGTAATTTCGTTGAAAATGTTGATTGTTGGCCTTCTTTATTCACCTGAGTTCTAACACTGGTGTCCAATTTAGGTATATTTATAGTCCTGTGTGTTTAGCGTGAGGTATTGTTTGTTACGCTCAGCATACTGAGCCTTTGAGAAAAGTTACTTTGATAGAATTCCTGTGTACCAGTCCTTATCTCTAGCCTTGTTTTTCGACCACGTTATTGCCTAGCCCTACTGTGAACTCCTGTATAGTTTTTCTCGCTTGTCTACGATTCTGCCTTACCCTTTTTGTGTCCTGATTAGTCTCTGCTGTACTGACTACGATCTTTGTCTCATCCCTGTTTGTACTGTATTTTTTTTAATTAAACTATCAGGCACTCTGCGCTTGGATTCTACCCCAGTCCTTAGCGTATTCATTACACTAGAACTAGCAAACACAGCGTGCCATTGAGACCCAGAAGTAATGGTTGCTGATAATGGCCCTTGGTACGCATGTAAATATTTCATAAAAAATCTACAATTTTCTAGCTATAGTCATTTATATAATTAACAATGGCTACACCTCTATGGTGACCTAGAGGTCTTTTTCAGGGTTTGTTGATTTCTATGTTTGGTTTTGGTGGCTCCCAGTAAGAAAAAGCTGCACTCGTTGTCTCTAATTGAGAGCTACTCTTGTTTTATTTCATTAAGGTATTGAAGTAAAGAATGCCTTTTTTAAAGTATTGTGACACGACTATATTTCTGTAGCGATATTATTTTGATTAAGTGATTTCACAATCAAATTAATATAAATGTTACACTATCTACTTGGTAATGATGTACACTATAACTTTACTAACTATTTGTCTTTATCATAAGGGTCTTTGGGTCCTTTAACACTAGGAGCGCCAGAAGTGGGTCATTTGACCCAGAGGCACTTAAAAAAAAGGTACTCTCTAAATCTTCTTTGAGGAAAGATTGGATAGATTACTAAAGTGTCTTCAGTAATCTATCCATTCATCTAAATTGTCATCTAAATATATAAATTGTCATCTAAATATTTCAATATATCAATCAGCTGCGCTTAATCCTCACTTGATAGGGAGGCACCAATCCAGAACATTCATATCCCTGCTGAAAAAACCCTGAACAAACCTAATGGTTTCACTTCCTACTGGGAATTTTTCCCATTAGGATCTACTGGTTTCCATTACATGTTTTTACCATTAGGATCTACTGGTTCACATTACAGATTTTTACCATTAAGTTGTATTGGTTCACATTACAGATTTTTATCATTAGGTTGTATTGGCATTGTTTAGTTAATGGTGGTGCTGATTAAAATAAGCTAATTATAAAATCAAATGTTTTCTAATGGTTATGACAGCTTGGTCTTCTGATAACCTTTTCTTTGGTGTGAAAATAAATCAAACCAAACTTGCATCAGCAGTCATCCACCATCCACACTGCCACTTAGTGTCCTGGAATCTAAAATCTGAACCTCCTGGAATCTAACATCTGAATCTAACATCTGAATTAGGTGAATGCAACAACATGTAATTTCACAATATTTTATTTTATGCAAAATAGAGAGTAGTTTCAATACTATATAGAATTAATGGCAGTTAGAGTGTGTGTGTGTCCATCCGAAAGGCAGGTACAGTATGTTGTGTTGTTAATCCAGACGTTAGGATTGGGTGTTGTGGGTATTCCAGGAGGCAGAAGATGTTGAGGGGAAGGAGAAGAGAGCTGTATTTGAGAGTGTGGTGTAAGTTGCCGTATTGCCTAAAGATAAAAGAAAAGATGGGAAATGAAGAAAATTCAGTATATAAGTCAAATTAAAACCAACAGTTTTCTATTACCTATTGCAGTTGAAAATTACACTGAATTACAATAATATATTGTATTAGATTGCAATCAACAGAGGTGGCTCATCATTTGAAAAGGACCAGAGGTATCCAGCCAAATAAAGCAACCTAACAAATCGCTAATTTCTAGGATGTTCTTATTTGTCTCTGGGTGAATTGAGACGTCTGCTGTTAAGTTTTGACAATGTAGACTCAAATATAAGCTTGACTCACCTGTCATATGTCTTATGTCACTAATGTTTTCCAAAATGCTTCTACGAACTAGGCCCAGCTGGTCCTCGATGGCCTCCTTCTGATACCCACGTTGCTTGAGCTAGTCTCTCAGGCACTCTATGAAAGACAAAAAATATTACAGTGATTGTTACTAACCCAAATCCTACAGCACAACTTATAGTTTCACTTATATAGGAGGTACAGTGTCGTTCATGTGTTTCAGTTCAGTTCAATTCTTTTTTTTAAACGTCATACAAAATACGCCATGATCTCCTTCAAATTTATATTAAGAACAATAACAATAGAAAAACAATGAGAAACGCGCATTCACCGGCTCACACAATCAGCAACGTGGCTCTAGTCTAGATAAAACAAAGAGAAAGCGTGGGCGCGCTCCGTGGCGTCTCTCGTTGCTATGCAACCATGAACTGCGCTCTCCATGATGACAAGGAAGTATCAGCAAAAGATTAATTGATTTCTAGCCCTTGCATTAGCTTTACTACTAGATATATTTATGAAGATGCAAAATAATAAGGCACCCTGTACAGCTATAATCAGCTGTTCGGCCGAGCATTCAATGTTGTTACCGCTCTATCACTCGCACACCATAAAGAGCTTAATGAGTTATAATGTTTCAATTTCGTGATTAAAATGACATAATTTGGAAGCGGATAATTTCTTCACAAACATCTCATTGTGACTCAAAATGTTAGAATGCTGCACCTACACTCGATAGTGTGAATAAGATCACCGTAACGCAGACCACTGCATTGACAGCTGAAACATATGATCTGTCTACAGCCAGGGCTCAGCGGAAGACAGAGAATGCCGGTCCAGCGCTGATAAAGGAATTACATTAGAAAATAAAAAACAGTTTGACATTTTTTTCTGTGAATTTACTTTTTAATAATTTGCTCTGATATAAAGCAAATATCAATTTCTCGCACTATAAAAACCTACCTTGCGGGAATGGTTTAAATTATGCGCAATCCCGCACCGAAATTCATTGTCATGCCTAACGTGTGTTGTTAGGCAAGAGGGGCAGCCGGGTAGAATCTGAGAGAAAACAATGCATTTTTACCTGCCAATCGTAGTATTTTCCCAGCGTAATAGGACCCGGTGTCCTCTGGACTCTGCTTCCATAAGATGCTATACCGTTTCTTGCTGTAAAAATCCCTCCGGTGTTGAGGGGTAAAGTTCTGAATATAGTCAATAGGGACTGTCTGCCCGAACGCTGTCATCAATAAAGCGTGGGAAAACATCTCCAAACCTGAAATAGTTTAATAGTTAACAGTTTAGATAGCTAGGCTACATTAAAATCCCATGTTTTTAGATTTTTTGGATGAAAGTAAATGTGCTCATACATCCACACGGACGCAATGTAGCTAGTTTATAAACCGGCTAGTTTCTTGCTAAACCTAGCTAAACGCAACGTTAATAGCAGTTTTGTGCAAATTTTACTCAGAATTATCTAACTAAGAACTGATATTGTACAATAAATAACTACAACATTAATAGAGTCCCATAAAAAAATTATATATTAACAAATATAAATTAATTACCAAACACATTGACAAAACGTAGTGTCTTCTTGTGGTAACTGCAGCCAGGAATTTTTCTCTGTAACGGCTCTCTCCGTCGACGTCATCAAATTCAAAAATCCAATCCACTGTACAGCCAATCAGAGGGCTCTGATCCAGACATACTGAGTAATTAATGGCCAATCAACCACCTCAGATATGATATGGGCTGTTGCAATGGTTGCCGTACCCAATCAAATCATGTTAGAGTTAGGGCATTTAAACCAATGTTACTTGTGCATGAGGTTACTGGAGATTCTCAAGAAACAGTTGTATTGCCAGTCAGTAAGCTTTACACATTAACAATGCAGTCTACATTAGCTAGACTGCTTAGTTTCACTGTCTTCTTCAAAACATATTTTGTATTTGGTGGATGTTCCGTTTACTTAAAACATATTTTGGACTTGTACTCATTTGCCTTTATAAGAATAAACATTGTGACAGATTGACAGATCTCATCATATAAACCATTAAGTGGTGAGAGTCAGTCACAGGTCAGCTGTTGAACCATTAGAAACATTTACTTTCTGATATCAAACCATTAGGAAAACACAACATACCTTTACTAACCATTAGAAAAACACAACCTTTACTAACCATTAGAAACCAGTAGGAAAACACAACATACCTTTAATAACCATTAGAAACCAGTAGGAAAACACAACATACCTTTACTAACCATTAGAAACCATTAGGAAAACACAACATACCTTTAATAACCATTAGAAACCATTAGGAAAATACAACATACCTTTTGCTAACCATTAGAAACCATTAGGAAAAGACAACATACCTTTACTAACCATTAGAAACCATTAGAAAACCAATAGGAACCAATAGAAATGTGTAATGGTTTCTATGGTTTTTTTCAGCAGGGATGGTACACCCTAAGGTTCTATATCATCCACTAAAGAACCATCTGTCTAAAATGGTTCTATAAAATATCTAAGAACCCTTTTCCATAGAAAAGGCGCTTAAATGCTTCATAGAATGGGCGCGTGCCTGCGCGTAGTACGCCGTTTTCGGTTAATAAATCCCAATGAACTCTAAATGTGGCGCAGCTTTTGCGGCTTCATGTCACGCCCATAAATAGTAAAAAAAACACCCTGAATTAATATTCATAGATTGAAACGTCATGACAAACTCGGAGGAAAACCGGAAAAGTAACGTTACTTAATGTGAAGTTTCCTGTTGGAGAGGTGGAAAAGAGGAGAACGTGTTGTTTGCCAAAATGCCGATTTATTGGCACAATGTTGCTGATAATGTGACACTAATTATTAGGACATTGATCGAATGAAATTGTTTTCGACATATGAAAGCATTTGCATTATCACTCGCGCTGCACCGATTAAATTTGGGAATCGGACATTGATGCAAATTGCGCTTTGGTTTGCCTGTTCATCCGCAGTGAAACTTTATGTAATTATGAGATTATTAGCTGATAATGACATATATATATAAAATACACTTTCCCCAGTGGACAAGACTATATATAAATATATATCCCCATCTATATATATGTATTTCCATCAATCCATATCTATATATCCATCTCCCCATCTATATCATCTATCCATCTATATATCTCCATCTATCCATCTATCTGCTCCGTCAGACGGAGACATCGACAAGAATATCAGTTTTATACACGATTTAATTCTGTTTGCCGTATTATTTATGGAGATCAATTGCACAACATGACAATATAATTACAGAACATATTTGACATATTTTTTGGAAATATATATTAATTTTAATTGACGTTATATCTTGTTTTATATACATCTTGTTTTATATATTTGATTTGTTTTTGCAGATCAATCAAACAAGTGTTTGTGTAGGCTGTTAATTGTAAGAATGGCTTTGTAAATTCTTCATATTATTAATGCCAGGAAATATCTCGATGTATTTTAACCAATGGTCTACCTTTTCACACAGTTTCATGTATTTCATCCATCTGCTGACGGTGTCGCCACTTCTAATTTCATCCGTTTCTGTGCGTACGCCTGGGTCCCAGCTTGCGTAGAGGACCGCACATTTTCACGTCAAGTTTGCTTTTTATAAATCCGAGCTATTGCGTAGAGAGCGGCGTATGCATTATTTTGTGCGTACGCAGCGTTTATAAATGAGGCCCCAGGAGGCCCGATGAATCACATGAGTAACCAAACAGAATGAATCGCTCAGCAATTGAATAATCAATCAGTGAATCTACCAAGTTTCTTACCCATGTAAATATTTATAATACACTTTCACTTCCCATTTAACTACAATTTACAAACTTAGCACTTAAACACTTTTGATTTCTATGGAGTTACATTTGTCTCAAAAAGAACAAACAACATTTTTACTATTGCAACCAAAAATATGTATTGCAAACAAAAAAATTAATATTGAATGCAAAACATTCAGGAAAAGGTATCGAGATCCGCAAGAAATCAAAACGTTCTAAATGCAAAGACAAATGTATTGCATTTTTTTTTTCTATCTCTGCTTACGTTGCCATGGTTTTTGCTTTCGGTCTTTTTTTGTAGTTGCGAGTTCAGGTTTTTGCTCTCGGTTTCTTTTTTTGCAGTTGCGAATTTTTTTGACACAATTGTAACGTGTGGACGGGATTTAGATGACTTCCAAGAAGACGGGTCTCCATTGGTCAGCCGGATTTCGAGCAGATCCATATCCATATCGATCAGACCAAAACGACTCCAATTTCATGCTCTTTCCACCGTATGCGCCGCGGAGATACAAAAGCGCAATGAAGGCTTTGAGTTCATCAACAGACATGTCCCATGTTACTTGTCCTTTTCTGTGTGCATGAGTAACTGTACAATCTCTAATGTGCTGCAGCATTTCCATGTCACACACACAAAGAAAACTGTCAAGTGCGCAGCCAATGCGATTCTTAGCGTGAGTTGTTGGGCCCACTGCCTCTGTCAGGATATTCTGCAAATGGGACATTCCTGGTGCGCTCTCGTTGCTCGTTTCTTTCCAAATCGTGCCATCCCTCCCAGACTCTCACAGCGGCAGTTGGGGTCTCAGTTGGCTCTTTGCGGGTTTTGTTGCGACGGGGCTCAAGGTGTGGAGGTGGCGGATCAATATCAGATTCAAATCTACAGCCGTCATCTGACACGTCGATTTCAGGGTCGATTGACGTCAGAGGTTCAGTGAGGTGTGATCGGTGTCTGGTCACCGCAATTAGCGCCTCTTGGGTACCAACGCCCAGCAGATTTTGGCGTCAGGAAGGCAGTTTATAGGCATCAAGAAACATGTAAATAGAAGGTTATATAGTGTTCGGTTTGTGATTTTGCAATTCTGAAAACGGGACAAGGTAAAATCCACGTATTTTGGAAAAGTCATGGAAGGACAAGTCTGTACCTTCTCAACATTATATATTTTAATTACCAACCGCAACGCCCGCAGGCGCGGGCTGTTGGCAATCCAAGTGTTAAACAATGCACTTCTCTGCAAAAATGCTAGCGAAAATAGTTGTTGTGATTTACCGCGACATACTTTTCACAGTCATGGATAACTTCGAAAAAAATGTATTTACAACTTTGTGTATTTGATTTCCGAAGTAGAATTTTAACTTTTCAACAGCAAGTTTTGTAATGTTTTCATATAAAATAGTGATATTATTGTCTTCTGAGACATGCTTAACTCACATCAGCCAGGCACATTATGCTACCCCAATACGCTCATCTCTCAGAGGAGGAATCTACCTCAGCTTGTTCGATAGAAATTGTATGTGATTTTCAGACGAAACTGGCACTCAAGTGAGGCGAGCACTACAGGGAGCAACAAGCCAGAACAATTTAACCGTTTATTAAAAAATCCATTGCATCAGTGTTTTTATAATGGACAATTGTTTTTCCTGTCAATATTTAATAAAATATTTTTTGTCTAATTTGTTTTAATCTAAAATAATGAGTGTGGCACTATAAAGGCCTATATCTATGTTCACTTATTACATGATAGTGTGCACTTCTTGGCCATCTATATTCATTTGCAAGGAGGCTTTAACACTTTGGGTTTCACTTCATGGGCCACTGTGATTTTACAACAGCCTTGTCTGTCTGACGCAAAGACGCGCAATCTACTGCTCATTGTGTTTCAGCAACACCCTCCAACTCAAAACATACATAGGTCAAAACGATGCTGGCATTTCTAGTAGGTGTGTAATGTATAACTTTTTTGAAATGCGTTATTATGGATTTTTGTTGTTGTTATTCTGTCTCTCACTGTTCAAATAATCCTACAATAATTATAATTATAGAGTGATAATTTCTTTGTCAGTGGGCAAATTTACAAAATCTACAGGGGATCAAATACTTTCTTCATTCACTGTTTATAAGCATTGTTTCTCATGTAAAAAATAAATTCATTAAACTATGAAAGATGTATTACAGTATATTGCGCGAGATGAGATGCCAAATAAGTAAGATGAAAGTAACGGATAATGAGCTAAATTGAATATTTAATCCACATGTAATGTATTAATCCAAATATATTTCTAACCTCTGACATTTATACAAAACCTCCCCGGACATCCTACAAATAGGTTGAAGGTTTGATATACAGCTGAGAAAGAGAGAGAAAGGCAGAGAGAGCGAGATAAAAGAAAACCTGCAAGCACAGGAATTTATGATTACCTCTCAAGTTGAATCAGAAAACACTGGTATTATGTCAGATAGTCTTCTGATAGCATCCTGTATGAGCATGTTACTGGAGTTCTACAGCAAGCATCTCTCTGAGCCTTTCAATCTAAGGAAAATTAGATTGATATTGCATCCCATTCCTCTCTCTTAATACGCTTGGTTTTGCTGTTTTTAGGTGATGGGATCATTGCAGACATCCAGGTGTGGAGTCATGAGAAAGTACAATGTGGTGTATGAATGAAGGAAACTGCAGAAAGTAAAAAAAAACTCATTGTGCACATTCCACACTTGAATTTTCCATGGATACTATATGAACCAAAAGACTGAATGACATGAATTGCATGACTGAAAAAATAACTCAACCCAGTCAAGAAATTCTCGATGCAGGTAAAAAAGAGAGCCCCGATAGGGAGGGAAAAGGAATAATTAACACAAAAACTATACAGACGCAGGCAACGGCTACACAAAACCAAGGTGAACAGTTCTAAACAAAAACCTTGATACAGTTCACAGACTTCAAAACAGATCCCCACATAGGGTACAAACCAAAGTCGGCAGGAACCAAGCCAGCCTCTCACTGATCAAAACCTGGGCTTTTTAAGGAGCCCAGCCAGGTGCAGCCACTAATGACTGGGCGGAGTTCCAAGTCCCAATCACCGGCCGCATCACCAATCAGCTGCCGGAACCATCAGAAGCCATATTGCCTGTTTAGGAAAGACAATCACCCAAAACACAAGAAACCAGCGGCAACCATACATATAAACGAATCCAGAACTCTGGGGACGTAATACGCCCCCCCCCAAAAAAAATTGTGCACACCACCTTCGCACACAACTAGTCCTCGTAGATCCGGGACAGTGCGTCGGCAACAACGTTTGATGTTCCCTTAATGTGCTTGATACAGACGTTATATCCCTGTAAGATCAGAGCCCACCGCATACATTATTTTTAGGAATGTAAGCGGATTGTGGTCTGTAAACACTTTTAAAGGCACAACACTAGACCCGACGTATACGTCCAAAAACTGTAAGGCCAATAACAAAGCTAGTGTTTCCTGTTCAATGGTAGAATACCGTGTCTGGCAAGGATTGAACTTAAAAAACTAACTGGCCGGTCTACTCCTTCCTCATCTTCCTGTAAAAGGACCGCCCCAGCCCCCACCATACTGGCGTCTACCTCCAGCTTGAAAGGTTTGTCGAAGTTGGGAGCTGTTAGCACAGGGGCGCTACACAGCAGTGCTTTTGCTAACTCGAAAGCAGAGCTACAGTCTGCGGACCATTTAAAAGCCAGTTTGGGACTGAGCAAGGTGGTAAGTGGTGCTACTACCGTTGAAAAGTTTTTACAAAAAGTTCTGTAGTACCCCATCATTCCCAGAAATCTACGTAACTGTCTGCGTGTTTTAGGGGCAGGATAGCTAGCAATCGCATCTACCTTGCTAGCAATAGGAGGCACTTGCCCAACACCAACCTGTTTCGCCAGGTATGTTACCGTAGCTTTACCAAATTCGCACTTGGCCAAGTTTAGGGTTAATGAAGGGTTCTAAACGCCGGAACACCAAGCTCAACGTGGCGAGGTGTTCATCCCAAGTCGGTGAGTATATTACAACATTGTCCAGGTAAGCTGTACAGTTTGGAACATCCTCAAAAACAATGTTAACTAACCGCTGAAATGTAGCGGGTGCATTGCACATTCCAAATGGCATAACTGTATACTGTACAAAGCTATCTGGGGTCACAAAAGCCGAAATGTCAGAAGCCTGTGGCGTTAGAGGAACCTGCCGATAACACTTAAGCAAATCGAGTTTACTTAAAAACACAGCCGAACCAATCCGGTCAATACAGTCTTCTATCCTTGGTAGTGGATAGGAATATGGCACAGTAACTGCATTTATTGGACGGTAATCCGTACACAAACGGGAGGTACCGTCTGGTTTCGGAACTAAAACACACGGAGAGCTCCTAGCACTATGACTACGTTTTGTCATGTTATGTTGTAACAAGTAGTCAACCTCACCTTTCATTAACTCTCGTTTTTTTGTATTTACCTGATAGGAATGTTGCCGAATAGGAGATGTATTGCCAACATCCACATCGTGCGCCAAAACAGACGTGCTCTTAGGTAAATCTTGGAACACAGTAAGAAAAGACTGTATTAGAGACACATGATCATCTTTTTGACTGTCATCCAAATGTTCCATTAATGAAGGTAAATTTTGTAGCATCTCTGAATTACTAAGACGTTTACACTGTTGTAACGAGTGACGCAATTCCAAACCATCATTGTTCTCCTCTAGGTCCACAGTGGGCACCGGTGCCACCAACGCCACGCTGGATCCCACAGACTGAACCAGAGCAACCAGGTGATGTCGGAAGAATTGCGCACATGATAGGCTTTAAACATGTTAATATGACACAAACAAGAAGAGCGCCTGCGATCTGGTGTTTTGATAATGTAATTAGTATCACTGATTCTGCGCTCCACAACATACGGTCCAGAAAACTTAGCAGACAGTGATGAACCTGGAATTGGTAACAAAACCAGTACTTGATCCCCTGGCAAAAACGCACAGTCTTTTGCCTGTTTATCATACTGTTTTTTCATACGTGACTGAGAGGAAACGAGAGACTCCTGAGCTAGCACACAAGCAGCATGCAGCCTGACACTCCGGTTGATAAGCGCTGGAGACCTGGGGCCTCATTTATCAAACTTTGCGTAGGATTTGCGTCAGATGTGGCGTACGGACGAAACGTAGGATGTACATACGGACAAAAATATTGGGATTTATCAAACCGTGCGCACGCATGTCCTACACCATTTTTGCTTAATAAATCACAATGAACTCTAAATGTGGCGCAGCTTTTGAGGCTTCATATCACGCCCATATTTGCCCATAAATAGTCTAAGAAACACCCCAACTTAATATTCATTGATTGAAACGTCATGACAAACTGGGAGGAAACCCGGAAAATTAACGTCACTCAATGTGAAGTTTCCTGTTGGAGAGGTGGATATTGCGCTTTTTGGTTTGCCTGTTCACCGCAGTGAAACTTTATGTGCATTCTTTTGTGCGTACGCAGCGTTGATAAATGAGGCCCCTGGTGTGATATAGACAATGTTTTAAACGCAGAAGAAAAATGTATGGACATGAAATTGGTTCTCTGATCCGTCTGGATCACTCTGGGCAGACCAAAGGTGGAAAAGAACTTGATCAGACTCTTAATAATTGTCTTAGCTGTAATTGTCCGGAGAGGAATAGCCTCCGGATACAGAGTGGCGCTGCACATAATGGTAAGCAGAAACTGGTTACCTGTTCGAGTTTTAGATAAAGGACCCACACAGTCAACAATCACCCGCTCAAACGGTTCTCCAACCACGGGAATCGGGTGAAGTGGCACACGAGGAACAGGTTGGTTCACTTTTCCTGTAATCTGGCATACATGACAGGTTTTACAATATTGTACAATGTCCGACGTAACAGACTCAGACAAAAGACCACCTTTTACTAAAATAGCTGTATCTAGCTCGTTAAGATAGAGACTTGTTACAAAGTCTGGCATAAAGCTGAGACCTAGGGGAACACATGGGAAGTGTTTCCAGATCAACCAGACATTCAGAGTCTGAGATATAAAATCCTACATGGTTCTGTTCCAGAGCAACATCCATTTAGATTGGGGTGGGTCATTTTAGGCGGGAATTTAGGTCAGGGGCCCTGTCAAGAAGTGGCTAAATGATTAAATGAAATAATTAAAAAGGGAAGAAAAAAATTAAAATACACATTTAAATGACTTGCTGACGTGCACGAAAATCAGCCATGTATTGGGCATTTCTTGGTTGGCCATGTCATCGTCCACCACCTCCTCCACCTTAGAATACGATTCCATATAAGGTTATATTGCAGCGCTTCGCAAATGGACAGAGACTCTTAAGTAGCACGTAGAACGCAATCTCGCACAGTGCATTTTTGGGAAACGCGCATGGAATTGTGGCGAGCGTTCGTAACCTTGCATGTAGAGAGCGCTGTTTTCACTCCTTTAATAGCCAGAGCCCCGCGCCCGCTGGCGACATTAACATCCCAATTAGCACCTACATTCTCATCCGCAGCTTCACCATCCATTCACTGAGTAACCTGCCATCCATCTACAGCATCAGATCATCTACTGTGTTTTTATCCAGAATTAAATGAATTACGAGGAATTATGAAGTAAACATTTTACTAAAATAGTATGTATTTATTGTCTAATGTAACCATAAAATACAAAAATAAACCATGATTTGAAAATGCACAGGCTATGACATTTAAATTTAAAAAACCATCAAACTATATGTCCTATTTTGATGTAGTAATGCTAAAACATTTTAGATCACAAGCGACGTGCAATCAAATGATATGCGCATGATTGGCCGTATATAGACATATTGCAACACAGACTCTTGAAATAAAAACATTAGGCTACAGTGTATAATTCGATCATTTTCATTTGTAAATTGTATTATAGTAATTACAGTCCAGTAACTAAGGCACTGTAGACAATGAAACACGTATTTTAGAACAGTTTTTATATTGGCCACGGTCGGCTATTCTGCCTTTACCCGGGAGATACATGAATCTATTTCGTTTTATATTTTCGTTCTGTTTATTTAGTAAAACATATTTTTCTTTATAAACGTAACTTTTTTTCTAGCTCATTCAAATTCAACCAATAGGCCAATCAATCTATTGTCTATGTGTAACTCGCAGTCTTTTATCTGCCTGAGCAGGACACGCAAACTAACAGGTTGCACTGCGCACAGTGTTCATTAGTGTTGTTATGAGTGCACATGAGACAGAAGCAAACTAATTTGTTACATATATCCAGGTTCATATAGATCGGACCAAACCCAGTCCAGTTTCATATAGATCGGACCATTATTGAGTGCAATAGGCGCATGACACATATAGAACTGATTAATAATTTAAAAATAAATGAATGGGCTGTATACATAGATGTTATTGGATGAATTTGTTCTGTTTATTTAGTGAAACATATTTCTTAATAAACTTACCACTTTTTTCTAGTTCATTCAAATTCAACCAAGCCAATCTATCTATTGTCTATGTGTATCTCGCAGTCTTTTGTCTGCGTATCGCCCATTCAACCATTGACGTCATAAGCCCAGTGAAGTGTGATCGGTGTCTGGGTACCGCAATTAGCCCCTCTTGGGTACCAAAGCCCAGCAGCGTGGGATTATGGCGACAGGAGGGCAGTTTAGGTATCAAAAAACATGTAAATAGTAGTTTTATATAGTGTTCGGTGTGTGATTTTGCAATTCTGAAAACGGGACAAGGTAAAATGCACGTATTTAGGAAAAGTCATGGAAGGACGAGGCTGTAGCTTTTCAACATTATATATCTATTTTAATTACTAACTGCAACGCCCGTGGGCGTGGGCTGTTGGCGCTTCTAGTGTTAAAAGCTGTGAGATCTGATTTGACCGTTCTCTCACTTCCTTCCTCAGGTCATTTAATTTGCCTCCTGCAACTTCTTGCGGAACAGAGGAGACTGCAACAGTACCCTGGACATTGTCTTGAGCACTTACTCCTCTCACCTCTCTTAGTAATTGGGAGAAGGACGGGGGTTCACGGAATCTGTGAGTAATTCGTAGCCGTAGAGCTACCATGTCATTAGTTGAGACGGGTATGGCTGCAGCCCGCAGCCTCCCGTCTCATGCCCTCCCGTCTCATGCCCTCCCGTCTCATGCCTGGGCGTGTCTAACGGCAAGTCGAGATGGTCAAATCGCGAATTATTTACGTTTGTTGCTATTGGACCGTTCCACTAGAAACCGAATTGATTTTGTGTATTTTGTGTGTGGTGCACTTATAGTGACATCTTCTGAAAATGTGATAATCGCGAATTATTTACGTTTGTTGCTATTGGACCGTTACACTAGAAACCGAATTGATTTTGTGTATTTTGTGTGTGGTGCACTTATAGTGACATCTTCTGAAAATGTGATAATCGCGAATTATTTACGTTTGTTGCTATTGGACCGTTACACTAGAAACCGAATTGATTTTGTGTATTTTGTGTGGTGCACTTTGACATCTTCTGAAAATGTGATAATCGCGAATTATTTACGTTTGTTGCTATCAATTGAAACCAAATTGATTTTGTGTATTTTGTGTGTGGTGCACTTGATATAAAAAGGGCTCAACAAATACATTTTGATTCTATTTTTTGAACTGTGAAGTGCACAAAATAGCTACATTTACTGCTTACAAAAACACATCATTGCAATTCATTGTCAAAATCGTGGACAGAATTGACGTGTTTACATACATTCAAAACTGAAATATGTATTATTCCTGCTAGAGGGCGCGCCTTTACCAGAGCTTTAACTTTATTTTTATGTTTTATTTTTACCAGATCTTTAACTAATTTAGGACAATCTGACATTAATCAGTCATTTAAATAGTTTTTATATAAAGAAGTTCCATGGGCTTTCACTGGAAAAAAATCCATCAAGTCTTGTATGCGTCTAATAAGGTAAATAAAAGCATGATTTTGGTTGCCTGTAATACACATTATAGGTTAATGAAAGCCTGATTTCAGTGACACTGAATACTTGTCCCAAACCACAATCAATTCAAAATCAATTTGGTTTCAATTGATAGCAACAAACGTAAATGATTCGGGATTATCACATTTTCAGAAGATGTCATTATAAGTGCACCACACACAATACACAAAATCAATTCGGTTTCAATTGATAGCAACAAACGTAAATAATTCGGGATTATCACATTTTCAGAAGATGTCACTATAATTGCACAACACACAAAATACACAAAATCAATTCGGTTTCAATTGATAGTGTAACGGTCCAATAGCAACAAACGTAAATAATTCGCGATTTGACCATCTCGACTTGCCGTTAGACACGCCCAGGCATGAGACGGGAGGGCATGAGACGGGAGGCTGCGGGCTGCAGCCATACACTCTTGCATTAGTTGGCGCCCTTTGACTATATGTTTCCTTCTTACTTTATTCAAATCTTCTACAGCAACCCACCCTTGTTTGTGGAGCAATTTGTCTAACCTACCAGCCAATTTCTCTTTGTTCCGTTGAAGTGTGCCCATAAACTTTGACATAAAGACCTGGTAGCTCACTGTGGCCCCATATGCGATCTCCAGAACCTTCAGGTAATCTTGGGCTGTTGAAGCAGTGTTTCCAATTTTCATGAATCTCACTATATCTGCCGCTGGGCCCTTAAGGCTCTCAATGACTCTCTGTCATTTGGAGGACTCAACACTTTGTCACTCATCCACCATCTGCATTGCTTGTTCAATCCATGCATCGTATTCTTCTTCCCCAGACGGAACAGGTTTGAGCCCCGAGAAGATTCGCAATTTTTTATAACTAGGACCATCTGTAGATGCCTGTCCGCATCTATATACTAGCTTGCCTATGGCAATCAATCAAATCAATCAATCAAATGTATTTTATAAAGCTCTTTACAACTAAGTTGTCACAATTGCTTTTACAAACACCCAGCCTGAATCCGACAGAGCACACATCAACAAGTTGAACAAGAAGAACAAGTTGATACACATAAGCTAGGAAAAACTCCCGAAGGTCAACTTTAGGAAGAAACCTAGAGCAACCAGGCTCTGAGGGGTGACCAGTCCTCTTCTGGCTGTGCTGGTGAACTTATGACAGATTAATGTAATAGTTATTTAAATGCATATTTTATGTGCAAGCAGTAACCAGTTCACTGTTAACATCAACAGAAACATAGGGGGTAGGATGAAAAAGGCCTCGGATATCATCTAGTGATTTTCCTTCCTGCTGCAGGAGGACAATTTAGCATGAAAATCCCTGTCGCCCATCATAGCTGAGTCAGGGTCTGTTTCTAGCTCAGGTACATTCAAACTGCTCACTACATGCACATCCAATGGGACATGCTGATCTAGAGACCCAATTTCCAGAGGTACAGTGGCAGGCTTTAATTCCACAGAACACTCTACTTGAATAAACAGAGCTCTACCAGTACGGTCACCTACCATGTATGCGGACACAGCTCAGGGCCTTAACTGTATTTCAGATACAGCAGACAAAACCTGTTATAACTTGTAGTGCAGACATTTTAATACAAAACTCCCCAATATAACAAACAGTGATTCAACCACTCTTTCAGCTTTCACATATACAAATGCATTATCAGTCTTTACACAAGCACTTGTTTTACCTTTTCTGGGGCCCATACAGCGTTGGTGCACGTGAAAAGAAACACCACTTGATAAAACAAATATTTGCCGTCTAAGCCGAAATTTCAATGCTCAGTAATCACGGACACGTCATTTAGATGAAAATAGGAAAAACAAATCCACGCGATTGTTGCCCAAAACCGAAACATAAATCCCTTGGCCACAATAAAAAAAGAAATATCCAAACCCAACTGAGGTCTATTAATAAAGTAAAAATTCTGCAGCGCGAAGATGTCCAAAGCAACAAAAACAACAGTCCCCAAAAACGCTACCTCTCTCGACCTCTTCTCTTCCTGGCTCACGCGAGACCAAGTTACCATAAATACAACTAAACAATTTCTTTAGCAATAACAGTACCTTTTTTCTGAATCAAACGGACCATACTATCACATTAGAAAAGTAAAATAGCACTTACGAAATTACAGATTTATCTGAGGGCTACACATGTTTAGTTAGTGATACAATCAATAATGATGGTTTATGGTACGTAAATTATGTATGCATAGCAATAGACAAGAGGTGTCCGGTAACCTGGGGGTTACAGCTTCTGATTAGTAAGTTGCAAGATTGAAGTCCCAGTAGAATAAAAAACCTGTTTACTGTCTGAGCACAGCTCCCAGGTCGTTGCTGCGAAAGATGTGTTTTCAGTCAACTTACCTGCTACAAAAGTGTAAAAAAACAGCTGGAGACCGACAATACTGCAAGTCAGAAAAATCCACAGGATTCCTATTTGCCACAGCAAAACTACTCCATCTCAGAGGTTGCCCATTGTTATCTATTATACTGATTTTACCATTATTCAGATATCACTGACTGACTTTCACTTTGTTAATAATGAAATACTTTTTCAATAGGACGAGTCATATGAGATGTAATCCAAGCATACAACCCTGAATCAAGAAATTAACTCTATACTTCAAGTGCACTGAAAAAGAATGACACTGAAGCCCTTAGATAAATACATAGAAACTGCCGCCCGATAAACACAGTAGAAGACGAGGGACTGAAATAAATCATTCCAATTGCATTGGGATCCCCATCATACAATCTACCCTCTAAAACGATTGTTTTGAGACATAACCTGCTGGAGAAAGCAGAGAACGTCACTCTCATGGAGACCCTAACCAACCCGACATCACCAAACTTAATTTCACTTCATTCTGTTTGTCATTCATATTGCAAAGGCTGTTATAGACTTCTTTAAAATTAATCTGACAACTTTACATATAGTACAATTATTTTGGCCTATAGGCATAAGTTCTAAAATAATCTATCTTTGACAGTGATGGTTTCACCTCACACTTTTTGTTTTTGAAAATGTTTTATTTCATTTGGACTATTGCCAAGATGATCCAGTATTTTTGATAACCTTCAGGGTTTAAATATATAACTTGCACTTCAACACTTTGTTTCTAAAGTTGCTATATTTGATAAGAATGACTATTCTGTATTGTTTACAGGAGAGACTATCATAAAATAATGTATTTAAAATATACTTCATTGTGTTAATTGATTTATTTCAGTGTTTCAAACAACTTGGGGAAAATGCGATTAATCGCGATTAATCACAGGATTGTGCGATTAATTAGTTAATTTTTAAAAAAAAATTCCCGGCCCTAATTATTTCACAGTATTTTTCAAAGGAAACAGATAATGCTCCTAAGTGCATGAATAGACAACATTTTCCAGTCTACGGTCACCTTGGCAAATGTTCGAACACTCATCCTGCTCAGATACAAGGACACAAGGCAAAATAGCATGAAGAAAAACATTTTATTATTGTTTCATTTATTTGTTGGTTTGAAAGGAGACTTTGTGTGACTTTTTGTAGAACAAGTGATAGAAAATACGAGACCACCTGGTCAATATTCCAAGCACAGCTTGTCTCCCTCCACGCTGGCTTAAAGACCTGTTCCAGTACACAACTCATTGAAACCACCGTTTTACATCACACAAAGTTTTCTCTGAGCCTCTGGGACAGAGTGTTATCTCTATTCTTTTTCCAACCTCCTGTGTGGTAGAGTTCAGTCTCTTTGTCTTCCCCCTAGTCCTCCCTGGGTTCTATTCAAAGGACTCGGCCCATTTGCCCCATCTCTACCACTGCCATTTCTATCTAGAATATACCTTAACAGCCATAATCAGTGGGTGATGCTGTACCCCCCTCTCCGTATTGTTCCTATTCATGTTCCGGGACAGTGTGGTTGGCACTGTAAAGTAGAAGGTGTAATAAGTGTGACTGCTGGTTTCTTGCTGTGCTGATTGGTGAGGACTCTCTGTTCTCCTCTTTTTGTAAACGCAGGAAAAATGACTGTCCAGAGACGGTGGTTATCGTAACAGCACCATATTGGCAGTACACTAGTGATTACTAGTTTTATTTCTTTGGCCGAGCTAACAATTCTGTAGAATTCGGTACTAATCGCTGAGGTTTGCAAGACTTGGTTTTCTAACGTCAGCTAATCTACTCACATTTCTTGAAGAGCAAATACATAGGCTACTAATCTTAGTGTTTGTAGAGAGGACAACACAACAGACAGCATGCTTCTATTCTTATCACACCACCACCGCTGAATCCCTGTCCTGACTCACCAATGCCGTCTTAAAAACAGCCCCTGGAATTGTTTTGGGAGGACCCCAAAGCTGGCCACTCAGTTGCCTGCGTCATTTCTGGCGCTGCCTGGGAGCAGGGATCCAGTTAAACAGATGGAGGGTTGTTTGAGGAGCAGAGTGGGACAGTCTGCCTTGCCAGTAAATACTGGCAGCTCACAGATTTAATTACTTTCACAGTATGGTAAACGGAATTGTGCCACAAGCCCCAAAATGCACCCCCTGTCATACCCTGCTTTAAAAAAGTGACTTCCTCTTAGAGGCCTGTGGGGAGAACTAATGGAGAAACAAAAAATGGAGGAATCATTGTCATTGCCAGGCTGTTTCTACTGTAGTACTGATGCCACCATCGGAAAATGCTTAATAAAGAAATCCTACTCAACAATATGTTGTTGAGAAGTCCAGTGTCACAGTGCACATTAATTGAAATGCAAGAGGCTCTCTGCAATCATTATAAAAAGCCACCCCATCACATGACCCTCCATCTGAACTTCCCTCCTTGTGGACAAATCATTGGTTATTGTACAAAATAGGAGACAATCGATACACAGTCTGAGTTAACAACTTCATTTACCATGAAGATAACATATGTGATATCTGAAGGAGCTCATGAATTTGTTAACCACAAATCACGGTCACGAAACATTGAGGATAGAAACATCTAAGACAGAAAACAGCATAATCTACACTGTCGTACTCCTATTTTCCATACAGTCAAAAACGAGTGAAACATGCCTGTCCTTATTTAATAATGGTAGCTTTGATTCAGCAGCAGCTCCTCCAAGGCAAATGCCCCAGGTCAGATTGAAGTAGCCCCAGGTCTTTTGTAATGGCCATGCATTAATATGCGTCACTGAACCTGATTTGTGTGTGGGTATGCCAGTGGTCTAGGCTAAGCTGTTATGTTGTAATCCTATAAATGCCCACAGAGACAGGGAGGAGTGAGGTTCAAGTAGATGAGACGGTGACAGAGAAACACAATCTTTCCGAATGCTTCTGTAAATCTGACCGCTACATGGAGAACATAGTAGTTCCTAAAGCTTCTGCAGGAGATGGAACAGACAGTGACAGAACCTGCCCTAGAGAAGCTGCAGTTCCTTGAGAAGCTGTAGCTTTTTTGTTTGTTTTTGACATTCTTCACATACCATTCTCTGGTAGCAGTCAGGAATAAGGATAAAAACGTTGCACATTTCAGTAATTTTTGGATACTGGATATTGGTCCTAGCACAGATTCCTCCCAACTTCAGTTAATCTTGTGGTTTCAAGCTTTTTAACCAACATATTACTTGCCAAAAGTTTTAAAACAGGTGAGAACAACTTTTCACATTTAAGCACAATGCATGCAGGTTGTTTTTATGATTACAGATCTATTTGTTCCGAGTTTGGATGCCAGGAAACCTCAAGATGTCTACAACATATCCTTGATACACTGCAGAGGTGAATAGCAGCTGGTTAACAGTACACAACAGAACAGAACAATACTTCCACAAAGGACAGAACTCCAAAGACTGACATATACAGGGGAATAACAAGACAGATGTGAAACTAAATCAAACAAACAACAAGTGACTAAACATATCAATAAAACGACTAGATAAAAAACTAACACGGACGAACAGAACACATTGACCGGACCAATGCAAACATGGAGCACCAGGACAGACTATGCGCACAAAGACCACTAAGGCTAAGGGACAAAGCGGACATATGGAAAAAATGTACAGGATTAAAACAGGGGAAACACAAGATCTTATAATGACTTTTTTGCTTACTCTAATTACATCATATTTTTTTAAACTTTATTTTAATATCAGAATTTGTAAAGAACCACAATATTTCTGTGGCAGAATGTCCTCTCGCTCCATCACCTTATTCACCTATTTCATTTGCACAGCGGCCCAGCAAGTCCACAGTGAAATATACAGTAGCATACCCATCATCTGCAGTTAGTGTGTACCGCGCCCTGTTCTCACCCCTGGTGCTACTCCGCTGATGCCCCTGACTGCATTCTTCTCCACAGCCGGTGCCGTGGTAGCAGACAAATTATTGTCCCCGGGCCACTCTCTCATCCTCTCCAAACATTTCCCCTGTTATTCCTGCTCCCCAAAGAGGTGCGGAGGACTAATACCAGGGAATCAGAGTGCAGCTGCTTTTCACCTGTCTGGGTCATTGGGCTGCTCACAGGAAGGGCACAGCTGTTGTATCTTAACACAATGGCTGCCATAACAACCACCATCTAGCTCCCTCTGTTCAATTGGTATAAAATGTTTTTTTAATAGGAATAGATCCTCAACTCTAAAACTGGATGCTATTAAGAGTGATGTTAGCTTGCTAGAAAGGTGGCTTTCTCGCAATTGTCAATTTGATGGTGGGACAGCGCTTAGCACTCACAGACGTAGCAAGAATGCGCTTCGTAGTCTGTGATTATGTGAGTGTGAACATTGGGATTGGGCCAGTGACTCGGATCCTTGAAATAATTTGACCTGTTAAACCTTAAGGTAACAGTTGCGAGTGCACTCTCTGTGATAATTGAGAAATGTATACCAGTTGCAAGACTTGTAAACAACAGGGATAAAATGTGTGCACACTTGGCACAAATCAACATAGAACCTCAAAGGAACTCCAAGAAAACAAGGAGCATAGGACACTGGCAACCGAAACATGTAACAAGTACTTTGACTATAACTGGTTTATAATCAACCAGTGGCAAATGGAAAAGGGAACCCGATACTTCCTTAATTAAACCTAGATAGGTGACCGGTGTGAGGGATAACGAGACAGAAGTAAAAAGAGTGTTTGATCAGTGTCCTAATATTCTAGGGACGTTGATCAGCGGCAAACATTAGGTAGCTTACTAGCGTGTAAAAGGTAGAACATGTAGAAGTGTGCTGACATTGCTGTTGCATCCTTTGGATTAAAGTGAGCTGGTAAGGAGAGAAATCCAAACCAGAATAGGAAGTGCCTTGAAAACTTGATTTATAGGTATTTGTCACCCTTTTGCTTCGACATTTCAATTATAAGCAAAAAAATACAAATGCATACTTGTAGTGAGATTCGCAGGGTCACACACTTGCCATCTACAAGCTGCCAAGCAGAGCACTCCACTAAATAAACAGCTACACACGATTTTAGCAAGTGATTTTGTTAAACTGTTGTTTGCCTGTTTATTAAATAGGTATTTAGATTGCTTGAGACTTTGTTTGAGGAGAGACATCAGCGAGATGAGGGAATAGGATGACATTAGAGGGGAAAACATTTAATGTATGGAAATTAAATAAATGAAAATACCTTTTAGTGGAACAGACATAGATAGCTGCAGTAGCATTCATCCGGGATGAATCATGAGTTTATGTTAGTATTGTGAAGGAAGGCAATGGGATATGTGGATAGCACATGAGTGCTACCTAAATCACCGGTCTTTACATGGCTCCTTGTGGGTAAATGAGGCTGCAACAAATCAGTGTTAGCAGAATGTATGTGCACGCGTGGGAATCTCTGTGTGTGGTTTGCAGAAAGTACTTTCAAAGTATTCACTATGAATAATTATGTTTTGAAAATAGATATTGCTCTCGTAAAGCACCTCCATTAATTCTGTCGCTTTCATTAAACTCTCAAGAAAACTAATTTCATATCAAAGCTACATACCAGCTAAACAATACAGCACATGCTCAAATCAAAAACAGTGATTTCAAGGGACCCTCATAACAATGTTTAGTCACTGTGACAGTGACAACTATAGCACAGCAAGGCATATCTCCCCTTTGGTCTATGTTGCTATACATTTTTGAAGGCAATTGTTTTGAAGCAAAAACGGGAAGAAATAACCAAAGGTCATGACATAGCCAATATTCCATACAGAATTATGTCTGCATAATTTTCCCACAGTAAATTCTCAGTGTATTTTCCCCACATGAAAATCCGATAAGCCCCGCCTAAGCCTATTGAACACAAGTCATCAATTATTTACACGCACACTTTAATCCACTTTGCTGTTCACACTTCCTAACAAATTAGTTTCTTTCTCTCTATTTGGCAGTTTTTTCATGTTCGCTTTGGCCTCCATGATCTTCTCAGAATGCCAATATTTCTGCTTCAAGAGCATAAGCCTCACACAGTGGTTCAAGGTGACAATGCCCGGTGTTTTTACAGAGGTTTGTGAATAATTTGTGCATAAGGGCTTGTGTGCATAGTCAAACATGTGCATGTGAGTGACTGATCAGTCAGAACCCGAATCAGAAAGAGTTATAATTGCTATGTTTGTTCACAACAGACAATGAATATGTTCTAGTCCGTTATTGGACTAGGAATATGGAATAGGGATCGAAATGGGAAAATACCAATCTGGTCAGTTGTACAACTTAATGCCTTAAACTGAAATGTGTCCTCTGCATTTTACTCAACACTGAGGTGCAGGGGGCAGCCCTAACCAGTTACCTGATTTGACTTCCACGTCAACGGCGCCCAGGGAACATTTTAGGTTTAACGGTCTTGCTCAAGGACAGAACGACTAAGGGGTTTTCACCTTGATGCTGGGGGGATCAGAACCAAGGAGCTTCCAGACCCAAGCCCTATTCCCTAACCAGTAGGCCACCTTGCCGCCACGGCAACACTTAATACACAGTTTTTGTAAAGAGAAATATGCCTCACAGTCGAAGAATAGCAAAACCAAGTTGGGAGTGGTACAGGGCCTATGACGCTACCTTGGAGTGCAGCTGAAGCATTGCAACTAGGGTTATAATTGCGTTGTGCTCACAGTGATGGCAATGGATGGTACGCAGAGGTTGGTGGTACTTGATTCTGGCCTGTGTCAGGTCGGTGAGATGCAAGAAGGCAGTACATATGTTTATTGGGGGTTTTTGGTCTCTGCCAAGCATGCTGAGTGTTGCTGCAATGAGGCAAGAACATGATCAAAAGGGGACCTTTTGTTTGTTACATACACCGCATAGGTAATCTTAAAATGAAGTATTTCACTGCATCACTGTAACATATTATTAGGTTGCAATGTCTTCCAAAAGAAAACAATATAATAAACAGTTTGCGGAACTTATACATGTGTGACTGAAAAGTGAATATGTACAATATATTCTTAATTGTATCAATACTGCTTGAAGTTTTATTAAACACTAGGCAGAAGTCCTGTCACAGCAGTAATCTCAAATAATGTGAAAGCATCAATCTTTTCCCAACCAATATTCATTTTTTCTAAACTTGCACTCAAATAGGTTGACAAGAAATCAATAGTGGTAATTACACTTCAAAAGTGCTATAATCCTCTAACTGTTTCTTCATTTCTGTTTCTTGGGGAATCAATGTTTGTTTCCGTTTATTGTAATTGGAATGGAATAGATCATTTTGGAAAATGAGGACTCATCTACTGAATATAGCAAAGACAAGACACTGATGTGGTCCTTGAGTGTTTGGGTATAAGTATAGACTGCTGAATTGATTAAATGCAATACCATATTGGACCAGCACAAAATGACAATTTATAAATCTTATACACGTTATCCTTGATCTTTAGAAGTGGTATCACCAGACCCAGTCGGTCAGGGCTCTAGCCCAACATTTTTTTATCAGACCATCTGGCCACCCCCCTGACTCTTAATGTTGCACCACTTTTACTTTGAACGATACAAATCAGATCTAGTTTTATTGGTACTATTGATGAGGATACACATTGCATATATACATACAGTAAATAAACTGTCGATATATATGGCAAAATATATACATTGTAACAACAGGGTAATTCTTCAATAGTGAATCTTTCTCATTATATTTATCATTACATACACTCGTCTATTCAGGTTCTGGGACTTTAGCGATTCTTTTTTTTAACCTCCAATATTTGATGCACATTTATAATGTTCTTTAATTATTCATATGTAAAATCACTATCATGCCGCTGATATAGAAAAAGTTCATCACCACGCCTCCAATAAGCCATTTTAATAAAAATTCACAATTCATCAGACGCACTAGTCAAAAAGCAACTTATCGCAGCAGTAAATAATTTGAAGAACCACATACCTTATAGGGTTGAAATCACAACACTCTACTAACTGAGCTGTGTGATTCCCCCTAGTACTCACTTTCCCACTCTTTGGGTTTGAAATGATACAATGGTTAAGTGATTAAATTGCAGTCAGATATTATTTCAGGGGATATTCATCCAAATCACACAAAACTCTTTAGAATGGACTTAATGTTGCGTACATACTCAACAATATAAACACGATGGACCTGGGTGTTTTTTAAGCTGTGGGATATTATCAGAATTATTATCATGTTAAAAGTAATCTTGAAGAGCATTTCAATAACCTAGTGATTATCTTCTTCTGAAATATTGCCAATGGCGGCAAGAGGTGCAAAGGTCGACACCCAGGATGTACGCTCCCCAATTAGACAAAGTTTAATCTCCCAGTTTCTCTAAATATGAAACAAATTACTGTTAACATATATATCAACAATATTATGACAATTATTTATTGTCCCTCCGGTGCCGCTTTGGGTTCAGCTTCAGTTGAAACCTTGGATGCTCCATCAGATGAAAACTCCGGTAGCAGTGGCATTGGAATAATTCAGTTGAATGCTAGAAGCCAGATCTAATAGTTGGACATTCTAGAAATACTGATCTCACAAACAAATGTTGACATCCTGATTGTATCCGAATTGTGGCTGTGTATTTCTATGCCTGTTGAAGAGGTTCTGTTGACTGATTTCAACATTTGAAGAGCTGATAAAGTGTCCATATGAATCTCTGTCATGAAGCATGCTAAACGTCTATTTTTAGATATTATCGTTGGTAATAATGCTCAATTAACTATAGCAGCGGTATACTATCCTACTCTGCTCCCCCTTGTATTCTAAGCAAACTATCTGATATACTTTCTAATTATGCAAAATCTGAAATACTGATTTTGGAATACTTTATTCTAGATTGTGCCATGACAAACACAGGCACAGAGTTCCGGTGTATATAGTTTTATTAATGTTAAATCCATTAGGCAGAATAAGAACACAAACAATGAAAACACAAGTAGGAGGGCAGAACAACGGACAATTGACCAGACGGGGTGAACGATAAGGCAGGAAACAAACTGTAGACAACTGTTGACAGATAACAAAAACCAACTCTTACTACAAAACACCAAATAATACAAAGGGCAGAACACAGGCAGAAGGTAAATGAGTCATTCCACGAAACCAGTATGATTTGAGTCCCTCTGACCTTTTGAAATGTATTTTATCTATTGGGACACCAAAATCTATTTTTAAAAGTTTTTTTGTATCAATTGAAATGTGTGTGCCAATTACAGAGGTATCACACTCCTCAGCCTCCCTGGTAAAGTTTACTCCAAAGTGCTGGAAAGGAGGGTTCGGCCAATAGTCGAACCTCAGATTGAAGAGGAACAATGCGGTTTTCGTCCTGGCCGGGGAACCACGGACCAGCTCTTTACTCTCGCAAGGATCCTGGAGGGGGCCTGGGAGTATGCCCACCCAGTCTACATGTGTTTTGTGGACCTGGAGAAGGCGTATGACCGGTACCCCGGGATATTTTGTGGGAGGTGCTGCGGGAGTATGGGGTGAGGCGGTCTCTTCTCAGGGCCATCCAATCTCTGTTCGCTCAAAGCATGAGTTGTCGGATTCGTTACCGGTGGGGGTTGGCCTCTTGCCAGGGCTGCGCTTTGTCACCAATCCTGTTTGTGATATTCATGGACAGGATATCCAGGCGTAGTCATGGTGGGGAGGGGTATCTGTTCGGTGGGCTGAGGGTTACATTACTGCTTTTTGCGGATGATGTGGTACTGATGGCTTCATCGGTCGGTGACCTGCAGCACTCACTGGATCGGTGTGAAGCGGCTTGGATGAGGGTTAGCACCTCTAAATCTTAGGCCATGACTCTCAGTAGGAAACCGGTGGAATGCCTACTCCGGGTAGGGAGTGAGTCCTTACCCCAAGTGAAGGAGTTTAAGTACATCGGGGTCTTGTTCGCGTGTGAGGGGACAATGGAGCCGGAGATTGGCCGGAGAATCGGAGCAGCGGGGGCGGTGTTGCATTCGATTTACCGCACCGTTGTGACGAAAAAAGAGCTGAGCCGTAAGGCAAAGCTCTTGATCTACCGGTCAATATTTGTTCCTACTCTCACCTATGGTCATGAAAGCTGGGTGATGACCGAAAGAACAAGATCGCGGGTAGAAGCGGCGGAAATGGGTTTTCTCAGGAAGGTGGCTGGTGAGAAGCTCAGTCATCCGAGAGGAACTCGGAGTAGAGTCGCTGATCCTTCGCATAGAAAGGAGCCAGTTGAGGTGGTTCAGGCATCTAGTAAGAATGCCACCTGGGCGCCTCCCTAGAGAGGTGTTCCAGGCATGTCCATCTGGGAGGAGACCACGGGGAAGACCCAGGACTAGGTGGAGAGATTATATGTCCACACTGGCCTGGTAACCAGGCCCTTCAGCAATATGGCAACACCTCAATCCAGTGCTGGATTACCTCCAGGCCACACATCCACAAGTGTCTGTGCTGCACTTTTTTAGCGATGGCCCCTGTACTCAGTACAAACAACAAGGAAACCTCTTCCTTTTTAGCACAGCATTAAACAGAAGAGGATTCAAGGCTGGCTCTTGGAATTTTTTTGAGGCAAGTCATGGCAAAGGAGCCCCGGATGGTGTAGGGGGAGCCTTAAAAAGAACAGCTGACATGATGGTGGCAAAGGGGCGTGATATCCCGAATGCACACAAGCTGTTCAAGGCCTTGACTGAGACAAACACAACAGTGAAACTGTTCTTTGTGAAGAGTGAGGATGTTGAGAGTGCAATGGAGAAAATGCCAAAGCAAATACCAGCAGTCCCAGGAACCATGAGAATCCACCAGGTGATTACTCTGGCTCCAGGAGAACTGATACACCGGGACGTCAGCTGCATGTGCACAACACGCAAGCAGTTTAACTGCAAGTGCTTCAACACACAGTGTTTCAGTTTTGGCCAGGAGATACCTACTGCTGTGGTTGTGGCGCAGCCAGCCAGTGAAGGGAATCCACAGCCACAGGCAGAAAAGGAAATCCAGTGGGGAAGTCCAGAGCTGCTTGGGCAGTGGTGCATGCTCAGATATGATATTATCACAGATGAAACACATTTCCAAGTGAAGTGTATGCAGTTTGTTGGGCCAAACCGATACTTCTGGCCTGCTCGGGATGATCTTCTCTGGTACCTGTTTGATGACGTCCTTGAAATCATTCCATCCCCAAAGCCTGTGACAAAGCGCCATGTGGAGATCTTGAAAGAGGTGTGGGCCAGACTTTGAATGCCACGCGTACATGCACACACACACACACACACGGGCGCACACACAGACACACACTCTCACACACACGTTATGATTTATTTTGAGGACCTATTCAGTCAGATTGTAATGTTCTAATGTATACTGCTATTGTTGTTTCTCCTGCAGTCGGGTTAATAAAACTCAGTTCAATTGCAGTTTATATTTGTTGTCTTTATTGGTAACATATTGAAATACAGTGTTTATAGGAAATCTAACAGTGAATTTTAGTAAAAAACAACTATTTATATGCTAAACTGTATTTGTCTCTTCAACCCCATTACCATCTTCAACCCCGTTACTCTAGTCTCAACCCTGTTACACGTAGGTTTTTATTAATTCTTTTTTTAAGTTTAGGAAAAAGTAATTTAATGTTTGTTGAACTCAGTCTGAAATGTTCAGAGCACGACCACGTCTTTGGTGAAAAATGATGAGTGTTGCGGTCACAGAAAGTGACCATTTCAGGCTTTAGTATAGCAAAAGTGAGATTTTATGTAACTTTTATATTTGCAATTACTGAATTAGTCTGAGGGACATCTGAATAAGAGGAAAATGTTGATTTCATTACAAACACATTTTATAATCATATTCAAAGAGCTCATATATTGTCCATAACGGTTGAAGACTAATAGTGCCTTATCTTAAAATAATAACCAATAATAAATAGGGATTTGATGCCTGAGGTGGGAAAATGTTTTTCTGGAAGTTGAATATGTCATAGATGTGTTCAGAAAAGATATATATACATATATATAGGTAAAAAATCTAAAAATGTTTAAGTCCAAATCGTACCGGTTTCGTGGAATGACTCAAATGATAATTGGAACAGAACGACCTAAAACCTGTTAACAATGCTACGTCAGAAGTGACGTACAAACAAAATGTAGGACGTGGACAGACATATTGGGATTTTAAAAAATGTAGGACGTGGACAGAAATATTCTGATTTTAAAAAACGTGAGCACGCAATCACAATGAACTTTAAATGTGACGCAGCTTTTGCGGCTTCATGTCACGCCCATATTTGCCCATAAATAGTCAGAGAAATGCCCCCCAAAAAATATTAATTGATTGAGACATCATGGCGCAAACAGAGTGGAAAAGCTAAAAATAAACATTACTCAATGTGACGTAGCATAGAAGTTTTTGTTGGAGGTGGAAAATTTTGAAAAATGTTTTTTGTTGGGCAGAGTGTGGGCACCACAAAATGCCAAAAAGCCGTGAGCAGACGCTGCTTGGGTGGATATCCGAGTCTGTCTTGAAAAGCCCTGGGTTGACCCAGGTTACCGAGCCACTACGTAGCAACATGTCTGCATCCCAAATTATTTGGACATTGATCGAATGAAAATGTTTTTTCGATTAATGAAAGCAGTTTCATTCTCACTCTGCCTTTATGGCAACATGAGTCCAGTCAAAAGCACCAATTACATTTGGGAAACCGGACATTGCTGCAAATTGTGCTTTTTTGTATCCCTGTTCACACGCAGTGTACGGAAACTTTATGTAATTATGAGACAAACCTATTATACCTACTAACACATCTGGCATAACCCGGCTACGAGTTGGCTGAGATATCCCTGACCTGTCTGCAAATTCCCTCTGGAAAGTGTCAGTCGCCAGAAACTGGCACAGAGTGGTTTCTCCGAGTGCTCCTCTGTAACACTGGGCCCAAAAGACCGCAGAGGTCTAACAGGGCGGCCGAGGAAGTCGGAAACAGATAATACGCCACTCGTCCTCGTTTGCCAACAAATCTTCTTGCTATATGAAGATGAATACCGTCTGAATGCCTCCATTTGCCACATCATCTTACAGCGAAAGATCAGCCATTGTGCAACATTACACATAGCGATGGCATGGCTTTTTATAACTATCCATTTGATTGTATTTCATAAGTTACAGGTGGCGGTATTAATCTAGTTGTACATGGAAAATAGTTATGCACAAATAAAATGTATTGCACCTTTTAAAATGGTTAAGACAAGCATCAAGATGAAACACATTTAAAAATACAATCTACTAAAGTCATATACATATACAATCACACTATGATTCTGTCGCTGATAACGACATTTATACTATGAAATACACTTTCCCCAGTGGACAATAAAGACTATCAATCTATATATATTAGGGCAGGGATAGTTAAATGTTTAACACGTTAAAATAATTTAGCGCAATTAACGCAACACTTTATAATTCTCAGTTTAACCACATCCTGGTGTGAGGAGCCAAGTCACCCTGGCATAATGGAGAAAGACAACCGTGGGGTTTTAAGAGTAAAGTTTACATGAAAAAATTACCGTATGGCAATTTGGAAAAAAACGTGGCATGTACACAATTTGCAAAGCCAAATTCAAATACCATAGAGGTAATTTGTCTTTAGTTTATCATATAAAGCAAAACACCCGGGCATTATTGACGTTTCTAGTGAGGCTACTGGACAGCCTCACCAAGCCGCCTCGCCAATCTACGTTACTGCAGTACAGGATGCCTAATTGTGACAGACCATTGACCAAACAAGTAACCAAGGAGTTAAACGATGTTATGGCTAAATAGATAGATAGAAACTGCTGCCCAATAAACACAGTAGAAGACGAAGGACTGAAATAAATCATTCAAATTGCATCGAGATACCATCTTAAAAACTACACTCTAAAAAACGATTGTTTTGAGAATACACAATCTTTATGACAGCGAGAGCGCGCGGAGGATGGACATACTGGAGAAGCAAAGAACCTTGCTCTCACTGGAGATCACCCGACATCTGTGATCAATGACAACTATATGGGCGTTACACCCAACTTTATTTCACTTAATTATTTTTGTCATTCACATTACAAAGGCTGTTGTAGAGTTCTTTCAAATTAATCTGGCAACTTTACATATAAAGCAATTATTTTGGCCTATAGGCTGAAGTTCTAAAATAATCTAGCTTTGACATTGATAGTTTCACCTCACACGTTGTCATTTTGTTTTTGAAAAAAATTGTCTTTCATTTGGACTATTGCCTGAAGTTCTAAGCTGATCCAGTATTTTTGATAACCGTCAGGGTTTAAATATATAACTTGCACTTTAACACTTTGTTGTTTATAAAGTTGCTGCATATATTTGATAAGATTGACTGTTCTGTAGTTCTCAGGAGAGACTGTCATAAAATATTCTATTTAGAATATACTTCATTGTGTTAATTGATTTATTTCAGTGTTTTACATGATGATAACAAGCTTGGGGAAAATGCGATGAATCGTGATTAATCACAGCATGTTGTGCAATTAATTAGTTAATTTGTTTTATAGATTTCCGGCCCTAATATATATATTCATCTATAAATCTATTTATCTATCTGCTACGTCAGACGGAGACATCAACAAGATTATCAGTTTTATTCATGATTTTGTTCTGTTCGCCGTATTATTTATGAGGATGAATTACATAACATGCCAATATAATACAGAATATATGAGTTCTTTTTTGGAAATATATCTTCAATGGAATTAACGTTACTATCTTGTTTTAATTTGTGTATTTTTGCAGATCTATCAAACAGGTGTTGGTTTAGGCTGTTATTTGTAAGAATGGCTTTGTGAATTCTTCATATTATTAATGACAGGAAATATTTTTATTTATTTTACACAATGGTCTGCAGTTTCACGTGTTTCATCAGTCTGCCGACCATGTCATTTCTCATTTCACCCGTTTCTGTGCGTACGCATGGGTCAGAGTGTCCGTGAAGAACTTCACATTTCCCCGACAAGTTTACTTTTTATAATTCCCAACTATTGCGTAGAGAGCGGTGACTGTCTTCTTTTGTGCGTATGCTGCTTTTATAAGTGAGGCCGCTGGTGCACAAGCACAACTGATTTAAATAGGGAATTAAACAGGACCCATAACAGGACACAGGTGAACCGAATGGGAACGTAATGAACATAAAATTACTGCAACAAAATACTAACAATGAAACACAAGGACCAGGAGATGGCGGTACAGGATAGATGCATGGTTAGAATTAGAATCAAGTTTATTTGCTAAGTCTATTTTCACACACGTGTTGTTTTTTTGACAGCTTCCTGCATCATATATAACATACATTTTAAGACATTTGAAGACAAACAAAAAACTGTGCAAAAATAGCAAAAAACACAACACGAAAAGTCAAGAGAACCTGCCTAGTAGGCATATACACTGGGTAAATATAGAATATGTAGTATGTATCTGAACTGTGCAAAGGAGCAGTGTTTAGATGTGTTAGCAGATTGCAGAATAAAGAAAGAGCAATGACCAGGTTCAAGTGACAAATTGTGAATAACATCAATATCTTGTTATATATACAGTGTGCAAAAGAAGGGCAATGTCCAGGTTGAAGTAAAACCTCCGATTTCCCTCAGATGGCGTGGGGAAGAAGCTGTTCTTGTGGTGGGATATTTTGGTCTTGATAGACAGTAGCCGTCTGCCAGAGGATCAAGTTCTAAATAGTCCGCTATTCGGGTGGAAGGGGTCTGCCAATTATTTGTTTGTATACATTCGGGTTGGGCGCGCATCTAGGTTGCAGAAAACGCAGCAGAGAGTATCTAGCTATATTGATATAGCGCAAAAGAATAACTCAAAAGAAGAATTTTTAAGCTAACTATCTTTTCAAAATGTACTCTGCTTACTACAACAACCTGTCACCCAGCGATAAGCACTGTTATTTAACAAAATTGACGTTAATGTGTGGAATACAGATCCTTATGCCATATCTCCCTGTAAATGGTTAAACAACTAAACGAAATTGCCTAGCATTCAGTGGCCAGAAATATATAATTACCTGATTGACATTCCAAGCGTTTATACCCGGGAGAAGTTAAAGCGTACAAATCTCTTGTGTGTACAACTTTGTTCTGTGTGGTCATGTCCAAGACATACAACTAGAGAGAAACGAGAGAGAATGTTGTTTGTATGAATTATTTATTTGTGTAAGTTAAAAAATAGTTTAAAACAAGGTGGATTATTAGTCGCTGAGAGTGCATGTCCTATGAAAAAGGACTGCCTTGAAATAAATACATGGGGAATTGTGAGATACAAGTCCCTCGAAATAAATAAATGTTGTCTTATGGAAAACATAATTTTGAAATAAAACCTATTTCTTTACATATGAAGCGATTGTTACATTTATACACTGAAAAAAATGTTCTGTTGAATTTACTTAATTCTTTTATGGTAAGTGCTTGCACAAATTTTTTTAATCTAAATCCTGATATATTTTTTAAGTTGAATGTACTTATATTTTGTTAGTAGAGTTTACTCATTTTTTGTATCTAAATCCAGATTTTGTAAGTTAATTTTACTCTTTTTTTACTAATTTTAGATTAATTAACTTAACTATTTTGAGTAGTAGTTACTATTTATTTTAGGTAAATTGTGTGCATTTAGATCGATTTAATTGTTTAATTTCTACATACAAAAATTAAGTGTTTTCAATTAATTTAATCTATTATACTATCTTAACTTTGCTTAATATTCAGACAAATAAAGCAAAACAAATATTGTCAACTCAAACTTTACTTTGTTGATCCAAGACCTAGAGATCCAGGTGAATAACTCTCCCTAACAATAGTGCCAGCAATGTGACTCAGTGGTAACAATTTATTACATTGCTATTATATAACAAAATAGTACTTTCATCCATTATCATAAAAACTATGTACCATTCAAAAGAAAAAAAAGTTTACCAGAACAGCTGTGAGACAGCTAACAGCTGACAGCGTCAAAGACAGCGACCCGGTGTGAAATCAAAATAAACTTGCTAACACTTTGCATAAACTGCTAAGTGTTTTGATCTGATGTTCTTTGAACCCTGCTAAGTGTTAGCAGTTTATTTTGAGCTGATGTTCTTTGAACCCTGCTAACACTTAACAGGGTTCAAAGAACATCTGAAGAACTCTTACAGTCCAGCAAAGATTTAGTTCTTCAGTGCAAGGACTTTGGGGGAAAGCCTTTCACCATCCATTTTTAAGAGCACTTTCTGAATATATTCAAAACTGTATTTCAGCTCTTTGGGGTACGTCATGTTCAGCACAAAGATGACTCCCAGCATCATTGCACATGCTTGGGCTACAGATCCAATGTTATCCAGAACAATTACACCTTCTACATGAATGCCAATGTCATCATGAGCTCCAATTTCTCCATTCTCCTTGTTGATGACATATATGCCCATGGTGGATTTCTGCAGGTCTCTCCGGATGTCATCTCCTTCAATGTCCTGTATAGAAAATAGGGGAGAAAAGAAAACATATTTTTGTCATAGATTTTAAAGATATAACATTCTAAATGTCTTTATATTTACAAAACACATTTATGCTTGTCAGTAAAAATATAGCAAAAATGTACATTGACCAAATAAAATATTTTAGTTTTTTTTGTTTTATGGAAAATATTTAATATTCAGAATATTGAAATCACATTGTGAAAGCCATTTTCTTCTAATAACTGGTGGGTTTGGAACGTTTCGTTAGAACGTCCAAGAAAGTGACGCAACAATGACTGGCCAGACCATACTTATTTAGTTGCCATTAGCGCAAACAGTTTATTTCGTCAATGTCAAACGTACATTTTTATAGAGTATATTTTTAAACAATTACAGCGGTAGAAAATAGTCTAATCTGAATGATTAGTGACGTACTAAAAAAACTAATGATATTATCAACAACTTACCGATTCATGAATCGTCTGTATAATATTACATTACGTTGGACCGAGCTTACGACTCCCAGCATGCATTTTAATGTAAACAAACATGGCTGCGCACACACAACGTATTTATCTAAAATAGCTCAACTTCATCACTACTACCTTTAAAAAAATGATTTACACTGATGACATGTGTCTTATAACCAAGTATGCAGAAATCGGAATGTATAATTTGCCATAAGCATTTTAAAATAAGTGAATAAGAAAATCAAGTATTACCACACAATTGTTGGCTGATAGTTACCTTGTTTATTGATACAAGTGCACCTTTCTCGCATGTACTCATTCAGTACATTCACATCATCTTTGAAAGTCCCTCATTAATTATTAGTCGGAAAGGTATCCGTAGTCAGGAATGAGCACTAAAGGCCTCATTATGCTTATGTCCCGATGGCGTTCAGATAATTCCCTATCTCAAATAATCTTCACAATTACGTAGAAGTTGACAGACTATACGGTTAACCTTAGATATAACCAAACGAGCTAACGTCAATGCATCGACTACAGTTTGTCTAAACAACAAACATTCACAAAAGTTTTTTTTTTAAACATCTTCATATAACATTACGGGGGTTGGGTAAATGATAACGGTTACTGCGTAAAATGGGGTAAACACTGCAAAAAGAGCATATTACAATATACACACGACACGAGCAACGCAAATAACATGCTAAAAGTTTTAGCCATTACATGAGTTGATGCATTGACTGCTACACGCTGAGTGGTGTCTAGCTAAATGACATGCTAAGAAGACGTAAACCCCAACAAGTCTCCAGATATTATTCAGGTCGTCTTTTAATACTGCTATACGTTATTCTTGGTAGTCATATAGAAATATAATTTTCAGTTAAATGGTCTAAATAAAAAATAAATAGTAACAAGCAGCGTGGCTCTGGTAAACTGCAGCTAATGGAGCAGCCGGTCCTACTTGTTGCGTCATCATAGTCACATTATGGATCTCGGCGCGAATTCAGAAATCACGCAAAAAATAATTCACACTGAGGGGCCTGGAAAATGTTTTTTGAACATAGGCTACGCGCGAAAAGGTTTTAACATTAGTCAACCTGTTTATTGAATGTCCACAAACAAAAAATAAGTCTAAGACAAACACTGAATTCACCATTCATTCAACTTGGGAGATATTAAGTTAGCTTAAAATGTTAAGATAGGCTACATCTGATACCGAAGTTAACTTACTAAGTTAGTCACTCTAGCGTTAGCTAATGTTAATGTATCAAAACACAAACTGATAGTATTGGCTAGTGTTAACAGAACCATGTTCAAGTAAAAAATATAACATCCTAATAATTAAAAATGGTTTACTTACCAAACATGCTGGATCCAGAATTCAAGGAGGCTTACGACGAGTGGATAAAATCTGCGCCAAACAGAACAAAGTGGCGGCATATGTCTGCACATGCGCAGAGCAGATGGTGTTTGGAAATTAAATTGTACATATTTTTTTCTAATTACTTTTAATTGACTGAAATTAACTAGTTTTAAACAGGGCAGTGATTTTGAAAATTAATAAAAAAATAAGTATGATTTAATAACACATTCAAATCTATTAAATAAACCAGACTAAAACATGTAACATTTACAAGGGGTCAGAATCAGTTCTTTCAGTGTATTTACACGTATTTATGTAATTATTGCATAATTTCATAGACATATTTATTATTTAATAGCTGTATTTATCTATTTAATATTGACGCAAATGGTGTTCCATACTGACACCACAAACAAAATAAGAAAATATATCAGGAAATGTGATGGGAGGTAAGGCGTCAGGGTCGCGGATCCACTGGTCTTTTGGGACTTCATAAGGATCGACATTTCCAATAAAGTTGATTCTTTCAACATAGCATTTTGAATGTTTCTGGTCGTCGTTTGCAACCGACATGCGCGGTTGAACATGCGTTACGTCGATGTGACGTAGGGTGATAATTGGTCTATAGGTTTCCTTAAGACGAAAGGTTGCGAAATGACAACTACACCAACCAAATGTTAAGAAATCTGAAATATCCTAGCTGTATTACACTAACAAATACACCACATAAATACACAGCCTGTGTAAAAAAGAATATACACATGTATATAGTCTTTACAAGACTTTCTAAACACTTCTCACAGCAAGCTTTTCCATGATTTGTATTACTCAGAGCTTGTATCCACTTGCTGCATACTGGAGCCCTTGCTTTTTTGTTCTATTTTTAGCTTTGTGGCTGATAAATATGCCCCACTCAAGAATCATCAAATAAGAAGACAAACTAATTGTTGGTTCCTTCCTGAATTATCAAAACCTTTGCAGATGGAGTATTTCAAATAAAGCACTAATCATTTTATATAGTTTATTTTCAATGTATTCATAGTTTAACATATCTTTCCATGAGAATTAACATATCTTTCAATGAGAAGAGTATAAAATAATTGAGTTGTAATACTTTTTAAGCTTGGCATTATCACAGATTGTTCCTCTTCAATGTGAATTTCATCCAGGCCGTGGCACAATGGACTAGCTCTTTACTCTGGCAAGGATCCTGGAGGGGCCTGGTAGTATGTTCATCAAGTCTACATGTGTTTTATGAATCTAGATATGGCGTATAACCGGGTACCTCCTGAGATACTGTGGGAGGTGCTACGGGCGTATGGGGTGAGGTGACCTCTTTTCTGGGCCATCCACTCTCTGTATGCTCAAAGCAAAAGCTGTGTACAGGTTCTCGGCTGTAAGTCAGATTTGTTCTGGGGGTTGGCCGTGTTGTCACCAATCCTGTTTGTGATATTCATGGACAGGATATTGAGGTGTAGTCATGGTGGGGAGGGGTATCCGTTCGGTGGGCTGAAGATCTCATCACTGGCCTTTGCAGATGATATGGTCCTGACTGCATTATCGGTCATTGACCTTCAGCACTCACTGGATCGGTTTGCACCCGAGTGTGAAGTGGCTGGGATGAGGATTAACACCACTAAATCTGAGGCTATGACTCTCAGCAGAAAGCCGGTGGATTGCATACTCCGGGTAGGGAGTGAGTCCTTACCCGAAATGAAGAAGTTTAAGTACCTCAGGGTTGTGTTTGCATGTCAGTGGACAATGGAGCGTGAGATTGTCCGGAGAATTGTAGCAGCAGGGGCAGTGTTGCATTGTGGCGACAAAAAGAGAGCTGAGCCAGAAGGCGAAGCTCTCGATCTACCGGACAATCTTCGTTCCTACTGTCACCTACAGTCATGAAGGCTGGATGATGACCGAAAGAATGACGTAGAAGCGGCCAAAACTGGTTTTCTCAAGAAGGTGCTGGGTCTCTCTTAAGGATAGGGTGAGAAGCTCAGTCATCCATGAGGATCTCAGAGTAGAGCCACTGCTTCTTCGCATAGAAAGGAGCCAGTAGAGGTGGTTCAAGCATCTGGTAAGGATGCCGCCTGGACGCCTCCCTAGGGAGGTGTTCCAGGGCACGTCCAGCTCGGAGAAGGCCTCGAGGAAGAACCAGGACTAGGTGGAGAGATTATATCTCCACACTGGCCTGGGAAAGCCTCATATCCCCCAGTCAGTGCTGGTTAATGTGGCCAGGAAAAAGAAAGTTTGGAGTTCGCTGCTGCTGCCCCCACGACCCGAATCCGGATAAGTGGTTGAAGATGAACAGAAGATGAAGAGGTATTATCACAATACACAAAGATGACACTAATTTTAAATACAGGTACAGGAATGTACATGATGGGGAAGTGACCTTAGGTGATTAGGACTGCTCAAGTTCCACCCACCTAAAAATGCTTTTCTCATTATGTAGCAAATGCTCTTATCTTATAGCTCTTACCTTTTAGACAATCTGCGCAGAGTGAATCTCGAGGCAAGGTGTTTGACTCAAGCAAACAGTGTGCCATAGCGATACCTCTGCCACCAATGTAGCAACCTTTCCTCCATCTCCGGCAATGACTCTGTGTGGGTCGAATGCTCTAAAGGGTTCCTCTCTCTCTGACACTCTTGTTTAATTTGCAATATATATACAGAGCTTATCTATGTGGTGCAACAGCTGATATGCCTTTATTTCGCTTTACAGCTGCTTTCGGTCTGCAGCGGGTCAAAATAGACCTCAGTGCTAATCTCACATTAACATTACATTAATTATTTGTGGAAGGATGAGATTAGGCAAAGGTCCCTCTGCTTCTGGGGGATATCTCTCACCCCAAAGTAAATACAATAAGATATCAGCTGATGCAGGTGTCGTGCCAGTAAAGCAGGCCATTTTAATACATAAATAAGAGGTTTGTTTCATGTTTAAATACAGGACCCTATTGTTGCAGTGTCACAGATCAGGTGTGGTTAATTTACTTGAGCGAACAGACTGTATGGCAACATACTTACATTATTAGATTGTATTCCTGCATATTTCAACTAATACTGGACTTCATTTATGATAAAAATGACACGTGTCGATCAACAATTCATTATGTTTAACGTGTGTGTGTTCTTGTGTTCGAGTGTATGCTAACAAGGACAAACCAACCATGTTTTAATTCAGTGTCAGCAAATCCTTTTATCTGGCTGACCTCAGGTGCTAATGTGATAATGCCAGAGTTTGAGTCTATTATTCACCTTATACACTGCTGGACATTGGCTAAGTATAACACTGTATTGTCCCCACCATAATGCAGACTTACAGGGCACTCATTCTTATCCGCAGTTACAATATTCAGCTAGAAAAGTACAGGTCATAACAAAACGATTTTGTGTCTTTATTGAGCTCCTGAGTTCCACAGTTCCAACCTACCTATGAACTGAAATGATGTTTGGAAGAGCATGAATTGAACTAGTTGCACTATACTGCAAATTAGTACAAAACCTTCAGCCTGCCCTCTGTAGCAGACATAGTGATGTCTCTATTAAATGCTAAGGTTCCATGCTGTGATGGCGTTTGGCCTGGGCTTCAGCGGTCCTGTGTGTATTTAAATTTTTCGAATTCCAAAGGTGATTTTTTCTTATATATTTTGGTCTGATGAGTGTATGATGGTCTGATTTTTAGGGGCACGTGCAATAACAGCAATTGAGTGCTTCTTTTTCACAGCTTGATATGTACTAGCCTCTGTATCTGCAGTCTTTTGAATGATTATACTCACTGGGATGCTATTACTCGTACACACACAAATAACAAAAAATATTTTTCTGGTGCGTTATTTATTAGTTATTTTATGGAAGGCTTATTGTTTTTCCAACCATTCCTGCACTATTACCTTGTTTTTTAAGCTGTGAATAAAATAAACTGAAACTGAAGCCAGCTTGAAAAGCTGACATTTAATATCTCAGTGATGGTCATATTAATATTATTATTCTTATTCTTTAGCATGCTACATTCCTCCCACACTGTTTAAGATCTGCCAACAAATTTACTATAGGATTGAGGTCAGGGCTTAGTGATGACTTGTCAAAAACCTTATGGTGTTGTGACACAAGGAATCAGGCGCAGGCAGATCTTTCGTTCATGGGTTTTTTATTAATGAAAATAAGCACGTCAACGAATGAAAAATCTAGACACTGAATGAAATGAAAGTGTGCTTAACAAAACAATGTCAAACTTTAAACAAACAGCTCTAACACAAACACTCACTGACAGGAAGACATGACATGTAACAATGATCTAAAAACAGGGCATCAGAAGAGCAAACATTTAAACACTTACTGATGAGCTAATGGGGACTTGGTGTGAATGATATTGAATGAATCCGGATAGGATGAGTTCATGGAGAATGGAAACCGGGAAACACGGGCGAAGACATGAGGTCTTCACGTCATTGTGACAGGACTACTGCAATTCCTTGACTTTGCTGTCCTTAATCAGAATCAGAATGAGCTTTAATGCCAAGTCAGTAAGTTTACAACAAACAAGGAATTTGTTCTGGCCTGTTAGTGTAGCAATTACCACATGTAATAAACAAGGCAATGAACAATATACCGTGATAATGTAATGAAAATATGTGAGGTGCAATTGCTTTGGTCTTGATAGACCGTAGCCGTCTGCCAGAGGGAAGTGTTCTGAATAGTCCGTTACCCGGATGGGAGGGATCTCCCTCAATCTTTGCTGTACGCCTGAGTGACCTGACTTTGAACTTTTTTACCCACAGCAGTAGTGGAAGTCTGTCCAGTTTGTGGCCAAATGAATGTGCTGTTGACACCACCCTGATATGACTGATTTCTGATGAAGACGCGTCCGCCTACAGTTGGGAGATTGACCACTTGGTGTCCTGATGCACTCTGAACAACTTAGAGTTCAATGCATAAAAAAACAGTGGAGATGAGAGTGGATGGTTGAAGAAACCCAGCAGCCCTTTGTCCCATCATCCTTGGGGGCTCAACAATGTGGAGTCCTTTTGCTTCATCGCCCAGGATCTCAAGTGGGAGATAAATATAATCTCTCTCAGAAAGAAAGCACAACAGAGGTTGTACTACTTATAACAGCAAAAAAGTACAAACTGCCAATGACACTGATAAAATAACTCTTACACAGCCATAACCGTGTCCATCCTGACCTCCTCGATCTACGTTTGGTATGCTGCAGCGTGTCATCCGCTCTGCAGAGCGGATCAGTGGATGCAACATTTCGTCTTAAGGAAATCTGAATACCTCCAAGACTCTGAGGCGGGCAGCAAAGATTGTTGGCCGATCCCTGCCACCCTGGAAACAGACTATTCAGACATCTCCCCTCTGGAAGAAGGCTAAGGTCTATCAAGAACATAACCTCTTGCCCCAAGAACAGTTTCTTCCCCAAAGCAGGAGGTCTCCGGAACATGCCCCGGGTACCAAACTATCATAGCCTGCTCCCCACATTCCTATTCCTATTCACTCTGAGCTCTATAGAGACAGTTACAACTGTAACTAGACATTGCACATTCACACCAACATATTTAAATATTTACATATGACATTTTCTAGCAATTTATTGTTACTTTTGTTTGTATTTGTTAATTTATGTGTGCTATAGCTGTTGCAACGGTTCAGAACAATTTCCTTGCTTGCTGTAAACTGACTCGTCAAATAAATATTTTCTGATCTGATTCTGGTTCCGTGCCGACCGGCATTTCTGATTGTCAACGTAAGACCTGCTTTGCTGTGGATATCAATACTTTTGTATCCGTTTTTTTCAGCATCTTTCCAAGGTCATTTTCAACGTACATTAATTTCTAGGAGACAGAATACGTCTCTAATGAGCAGTATGACATCTGTGTGGTCCCATGGTGTTAATACTTGCATACTTTTGTTTGTACAGATGAACATGTGTCACAAATCCATGGGTGTAGTGCAGGAAAGCCATGTGCAGAGCCAGGTATTCCATTCCAGGGTTTTTATTTCAGTATAAAACAAATCGAAGCGACGACTAAGTAAATTAAACTGCAATAAAACAAACACTCACCTCTACTGAATCGAGGCATAGGAACAATAACCAACACCAGTGAACCTAACCAGGGACCTTAAATAGCCCACTGATTAACTAACCCATGCCCGGTGTTTAGCTAAATCCAGAACAGCTGTGCTCCTAATCAACACGATACACAGAAGTGCTCTCCCTAACATCCTGTGTACAACACAGCACACCAATCCGTGACAACATGGTACTTTTGAGTGTATGGAAATTCCTCCCAAGGATGAACCTGAATTGTGCATTTTGTTTAAAATCTTTTATTTAATCTTTTTTTTAAACGGGTAAGCCGATTGAGAACAAATCCTCATTTGCCACTAATATACAGAATACAAAAATGCAAATAGCAATGGAGTTTTTACGTGACAATACAGAATCAAGTGGAGAGTCAATATACAGTAAATACAAGATGGGCTATAAGTAGGTCAGCATTGAGCAACATTGATATGGCCATAACTACAATACAGATACAAAAGAGAATCTATTTACAGAATGTAAAAGTTTGAACAGAAGTAGTTTAAAAGCAATAGGTGAAATAAGGGTTTTGAGTTTTAGTGTTTTTGTAATTAATTCCAATCATTAGCGGCTGAAAACTGGAAGGATGGGTGGCCAAAGGAGGTACCGACTTTCGGTGTTACTAAGGCAATGTAACTGTTTGAGTGTAGACTGCGGGTGGGTAGAGCTATGGTGACTAGAGAGCTTAAGTACAGCGAAATTTGCCTAGCAAAGACTTGTAAATGGGTTGTTACCAGAGAGTTAAACTCTTGAGTTTTTCATGACGGACAGCAACTAATGTGTAAAGGTTGCAGTGATGGTTGTTGTATGGGGCACTGGGAACAAAACGTATAGCACTGTGGTAAACCACATTTTTCTGGAGAGAGTTAGAGGCAGAGAGAGAGTTTTGAGGCAGATCAATAAAAGACATCACCAAAATCAAACATGAATATAATAATAATCGTCACCAAGGACTGTTTGGCAGCAACTTTGTTGTAAAAATACATTTGATTGATTTGTAAATTATTCCAGGAGGAGAGTAGATTAAAAGATACTGAATGATCTGAAGTTCTTAACTACTTTTCCAAAGCTGTAATTCTGCAGTTAGTGCTAACTCCCATAAGACAGAGAGGAGGCTGACACAAGCTGCTTCATCAATCTCACAGGACAAAGGATAGACTAAGGACAGCTAGGCTGGACTGATTGCCTAAGTAAGACAAAGCGGTGCGCCAGAGACTGGTCACACTTATCAAAGAATAGGAAAAAAGGTGACATTCAAGAGAAGGCTCTAAGCAGATGGCACGCGTTAAAAGATTGGTTGTTTAGACCGTTGTGAAAAAAGATAAGTAACAGAGTTCTAAGCATTCAGGGTGAACAAGTTTTTGTCTATCAAACTGACATTTTAAATGTAACCAAATTCATGTTGATGTATTGTAGACAATATTGAGTTAGCATGAATGACATGACATGAAAAAAAATTGTCCTGTCGCATCTGTGTAATGTGTAAGACGATGCGGCATCAGGGAAGTTCTAAAACATAGGTACGCGCAATAGTTGATACATAAACAATATTATGTAAAGAAAATATAATGCATTTTGTGTGTACAAAAATGTAGTTGCGTGCTTTATGGCTGTGACACGTGTAAATTGTGTCAAATCATCAACTTTAAACTAGGGCTGTCAAACGATTGAAAAAGGATTCGAGATCACCAGATAACCCTAACCCACCAATTACTTCATTTAATTTAGCTAATAGTAATTTATATTTTTTGGGTTAACAGTAAGGTAGACATTGTTTGATCCCAGCTGATTTTCATTTTCATGATCAGTCTATACTTTTAATAGTAGGTTTAATTGAACAGTAAGAGACAGAATAACAACAAAACAATCCAGAATAACGCACTTCAAATAAGTTGTAAATTGATTTGCATTTCTTTTTTATATACATACATTACATTCGATTCATTTGTGAAAAACAAATTTGCTTCTTCCCACTGTTGGAAACATTCTTGGTTCCTTTTCCCTTCCTTGGAAAAATTGTTTCCCTCGATTGCCCATTCAAATGTAAATTAGAAATGTAGCCTAAAGACCGATTCCAATTCGTCAATATTTTGTATCAAGTCTCTATACTTGCTGAAGGTGTATGACTGGGTATAACGGCCTGCAGTGTTCGATGTTGTCAAACGATTTGCAAATTCTTGCATACATAGTTCGCATTTTACTTTTTTTGGGAAATGCCGCCATACTTGAGACTTCTTCCGAGACATAGCCTTTACCAATAATTCCAACAACTCAGGTATGTTGTCGCAGATGGTCGGAGATTTCTTTTGATGCAAGTGTGCCAGCTTTCTCTGCTAGAACATAACATAAAGGCATGCATCTACACTTATTGCTACTCCAATAACTTTCTATTTGACTTCTATTGATTTGATTTAACACTAGAAGCGCTGAGGCACTGACACACACCTCTTTCGCAGTTTTGGGTCATTTGACCATGCATGTTTTGAATGGCAGAATGCTGCTGACACACAATGACCAGTAGATGGCACATCTTGTTCATCTTTGCGTCAGAAGGACTGGGCTGTTGTAAAATCATGGTGGCGCATGAAGTGAAACCAAAATGTTAAAACCTCCTGGCAAATGAATATAGATTACCTAAAAGTGTCCACTATTACTTAATAATTACACATAGATGTAGGCCTTTATGGTACCATATTACCACACTAATTATTTTAAATTAACCAAATGAATCCCAAAATATTTAGGAAAATATTGACTGGAAAGACAGTTGTACATTTCAAGGGATTTTTGTTGTGCCACTGTTAACTCCAACTGTCTGATTTATTGTGCTCAATTTATTTGGGCTAAAGTGCTTAATTCATGTGACGCACCCATGTCATGCGCTTTTTGCGTTTTGATGACACAAGCACAAGAGCTTCTCGTATTCAGACTGACAAGTTTGCCATGATATCTGAAATATTCTATACATTTGTGAAAAACAGTCCTGCTTCTTACAACCCCAGTGTTGATGAACAGCTATTCCCTACCAAAGCTTGCTGTCGATTCACACAGTACATGGCTAATAATGGGATAAAGTTCATTGTGTGCGGGCACTGAAAGTTACGGAAGAGGATTAGGGCCACTGGTGAAATAAATATTTGAGTTCTGATTTTTTCTCAGAATTCTGACTTTCTTCACAGAATTCTGACTTTAATCTCAGAATTCTGACATTAATCTCAGAATTCTGACATTAATCTCAGAATTCTGACATTAATCTCAGAATTCTGACTTTAATCTCAGAATTCTGACTTTAATCTCAGAATTCTGACTTTTTTCTCAGAATTCTGACTTTAAAGTCAGAAGTATGGGTACTTGTAAGGGACCTTCTTTTACTCACCTTTTGTTCTTCCAGTAATGAAATTGCTTCATCTGGGACCCCTCGACTACGCATAAAGTCGCTTAAATCCGACATGTTCAGCGTGTGGTTCTCCTGCTACATCACGCAGTCACTCCATCTCGGTGGTCCCTTATGGGTACCCATACTTCTGACTTCAAAGTCAGTATTCTGAGAATAAAGTCAGAATTCTGAGATTAATGTCAGAATTCTGAGAAGAAAGTCAGAATTCTGAGATTAAAGTCAGAATTCTAAGATTAAAGTCAGAATTCTAAGATTAAAGTCAGAATTCTGAGAAAAAAGTCAGAATTCTGAGATTAAAGTCAGAATTCTGAGAATAAAGTCAGAACTCAAATATTTATTTCACCAGTGGCCCTAATCCTCTTCCGTAGAAAGTGTTTCCTGCATAAGGAAAATGGTTTGTAGATTAGTAAGTCTGTCAAGCCTGGTGCCATGTGGCAAAACTTGTTAATATGTCAATATCATGCCCTATTGGATAGCAATTTTAAGCTATTTTAGATCTATTTATATATTTGTATTTAATAGCATGCTATTGAGAAGTGTTTTCCCTTAATCACCTCTTTACATGTAAATGTGAATGCGTTACTTAAAGCACATTTATTATTTTAAATTAAACCCAAGTAGCCCATAAAAACACAGCGTTATTCAACATTAGGACGTTGCTTCAGCTACATCGAATTAATTTGCTTTAATGTTATCAATGCAATCAAGCATTCTAACTGATAATAATTTCAATAAACAGAGAGCAATTTTCCACTTTACATAAAAAGTGGTTATGATGGATCTAACTTGTAAAGCATACATATGTTTGTCCCATACAACCAGACGATGTTTAAGTCAGGAAGTTAACTCAATATTGTCAGCAATACGTCTAAATTATTATAATTTTTTTTTATAATCAGTGTGATAATATCACGTTGCATTACGTTGAACAATATTCATTTGCAGTCTATAATAGTATATGTAAGTTGTCTCTTCACAACGTACAGCGTATACACACAAAACGTATAGACACAAAACGGATTATATTTCCTTTGCATTGCCTAATATTGTTTATGTATCAACTATTTCTAATTGCCTATTGTTTCAGTAGGCCAGTATTCTTTGAAAAGCAAAATACTGTTGGCTGTGATATTGTTGTCAGAACCTTCCTGATGCTGCCTTGTAACAATGAAGCAACAGTATCATATTCATGTCATGTCATTCATGTTTACTCAAAATTGTCTACAATAAGTAAAAATATTTTGGTTTAATTTAAAATAATTTGTGTGGTAATTTGTGTGTTATAATATCACATTACATTGAGGTCATGATATTCTTTGGTTTCTCTGTTTTAAGCACCACCTGGTGACAGACAACAAGATACAGGAAAATAAATCCAAGCAAAATGGCGGATAGTGTGAGGAGGAGAGGTTTGTCCTCTATGCCGGGTCTGACACTTCCTGTTTCTCCAGGAGAGGGGAGTAATCAGACCCGATCTGCGTCACCTGAGTTCTGACACACCTGTGAGTAATCAGACAGAAGTTAAAAGGGAACACTCTGACTCGCGTCCAGTGCGAGGTATTGTTCGTTTGCCGACCTACTGAGCGCTACAAGTGAAAGACTACTGAAGATATACCGTGTACCAGATCCCAGCTTGTCCTTGACTTTACGTCTCTGCCTAATCCTGTTCTGTGCCTTCTAGTGATCCCCGTTGACGACTCCTGTGCCTGCCTCCCGACTCCGCTCTTGCCTGCTCCTCTGGTACCTTCCCGGCCTCTGATTCCTTGTTGCTGATCCACGCCTGCCTGACTCTCCAAGTGTCTTTTCCTTGAACATTGTACCCAATAAATAAATCGCGATCCTCAATTGGATCCTATAATCTGACTCTGGCAGTATTCATTACAGATAGCATGTTAATTTTGGCAAAATAGCTTTAAATTCGCATTTCCAGTGATTATTTTAACGGAAATAAATATGGTGGTATAAAGCATGCATATCTAGGAGCATTCCTTAAAGGAGATTTATGTAAATTAATATATTGCTGAAAAAATTATTTTCTACATGCCTCTGGGTCAAATGACCCACTTCCGGCCTTTTTAGTGTTAAATAATCTCACTGACTGAGTGGTTTTCGACTGATGATACAACTCGTCTTCTTTCGGGGGGAGCCCTAGTACGTAGTACCTTGGTGTCATAGTCCGCAGCTTAACTACTTATCCACCAATCTAATGTGCCATGCATATCTAATTTCATTAGGTGTAATACCACTTACAATTAGTGGGTAGCTTTCAAATTAAATAAAACATGTTTTCCCCATGGTTAGGCATCTACAGCACACAATCTGGTGTGAAACACATTCTACCCTGAAGCACATTTTAGCATTGGATAATATCCCTATTATTCAAGGTTTTCCCAGAAATAGAAACACAATTATTGGTACTTCTCATTCTACCATTAGCTTAGAAAGTTACACGCAGTTTAATGGCTTTTGGTCATTGAAAGAAAATCCATTATAATAACATCAAAAAGATCAGAAATATTATGGAATGAGTTGCCAATCTGGGTTAGAAATGTAGACTCTGTTCAAACTTTTAAATCACAATTAAAAACATCTCTTCTCAGTAAGGTCTATGGTTGAGTGTAATATGGCCCAGGGTACGAAGGTTGAACGGAAGGCTCGGATCTCATTCCACCCTGCTGTCTTTGCCTTGCGGGTTCACATCTCCCCGGGGGCGTCCTCTCTCCAAATTCACTGCCTGGGGGGTGTAGTCACTGGCTCGCTATAGTTCTCTGTTGTTGCTTCAATTCGAGTAGCTTTGTGAGCAAAAACGAAACCTCACAATTGCTGCTTGGGGGGTGGAGTCACTAGCTCGCTATAGTTCTCTTTTGTTCGCTCAATTTGAGTAGCTTGTGAGCAAACACTAAACATCCCAGTTGCTAACTGTGGGGTAGAGTCACTGGCTCGCTATAGTTCTCCTTTGTTCGCTCATTTCGAGTAGCTTGTGAGCAAAAACTAAACCTCCCATATGCTGCTTGGGGGGCGGATGTCACTGGCTCGCTACAGTTCTCTTTTGTTCCCTTAACTCGAGTAGCTTTGTGAGCAAAAACTAAACCTGCCTGAGTGGTCGTGGCCGATTGGCGTCCCTGGGTTGATGCTCGGCAAGTGGGTGGGTGTTTTCCGGCCTATTGGGGCCTGTTTCGGGGTTTACCCTGTTCAGGGCCACGGCTTCACTGGACCCCCCTGTCTCATTCTAAGATTTATGCTGCTATACTATGGTGCCGAGGACATAGAGAATCAGGGTGTCTAACCTCTCCTTGTGTCTTGTCTCTGTCTGGCCATGTCCTGGGTTTATCCGTTCATGGCCATAGTTTCACTAACCCCCCTGTCTCCTTCAAGAATTGTACTGGTATACTGTTGTGCTGGAAACTAGTGTCCAACCTCTCCCTGTGTTTGTGTCCACTTCTGTTAAGGGGGACCCGCGCCTGCTGGCCATGCTGTGGGACCAATCAGCTATGGACACAGATCTATCATACCCATCAACCCTCCCGGTCGTCCTGGACTATTTCGATTTTTAAGATGCTCGCACATTGCCTTCTTGCACTGTATAATATTAACTGTCATAAACTCGCCCAGCACCGCCAGAGGAGGACTGGTTGATCCCTCAGAGCCTGGTTCCTCTCTAGGTTTCTTCCTAAATCACCTTCAGGGAGTTTTTCCTACCCGCCGTGTATCAACTTGTTCAACTTGTTTCTTGTTCAACTTTTTGATGTGTGCTCTGTCGGATTCAGGCTGGGTGATTGTAAAAGCACTTTGTGACAACTTTGTTGTAAAAAGGGCTGTGGATTGAATAGAGAGTGTCCGGGGTGAGAGGGGTCTGCCACAATCTTCCTAGTTTGCCTCAGAGCCCTCGAGGTGTGCAGGTCCTCGGGGCTAGGCAGATTGCAGCCTATCACCTTTTCAGCTGAGCGGATGATACGCTGCAGTCTGCTCTTGTCCTTAGCTGTAGCAGCAGAGTACCAGATGGTGATGGACTCGATGATGGCTGAGTAGAAGTGGACCATCATAGTCTTAGGCAGGTTGAATTTCTTCAGCTGCCGAAGGAAGTACATCCTCTGTTGTGCTTTCCTGGTCAGTGAGCAGATGTTTAAATCCCACTTGAGGTCCTGTGAGAGGATAGTAACCAGGAAGCGGAAGGACTCTACCGTGTTGACGGGGGAGCCACACTCCTGAAGTCCACAACCATCTCCACTGTCTTTAGAGCATTGAGCTCTAAGTTGTTCTGGCTGCACCAGGTCACCAGGTTGTCAGCTTCCAGCCTGTGGTCGGACTCGTCCCCACCGGAGATGAGCCCAATGAGGGTGATGTCATCGGCAAACTTCAGGATCTTAACAGATGGATGACTTGAGGTGCAACTGTTGGTGTACAGGGAGAAGAGCAGAGGAGAAAGGACGCAGCCCTGGGGGGACCCGGTGCTAGTGGAACGGGAGACAGAGACTTGTGACCCCAGCTTGACGCACTGCTTCCTGTCCGACAGGAAGTCTGTGATCCATCCGCAGGTGGAGTCTGGAACAATTGAGCTGTGAGACCTTGTCGTGTAGAAGGGCAGGGATGATGGTGTTGAAGGCGGAGCTGAAGTCCACAGGGGAGTCCAGGTGCTGGAGAGTGTAGTGGAGGGACATGTTGACTGCAACGTCCACAGACCGGTTGGCTCTGTAGGCAAACTGCAGGGGGTCTAGTAGAGGGTCTGTGATTGTTTTGAGGTGAGCCAGCACAAGACATTTGAAGGACTTCATTACCACAGAGGTCAGCGCGACGGGCGGTGAACACGGGAGACAGCTGGTCAGCGCAGTGCTTAAGGGTGGCTGGAGAAATAGAGTCCGGTCCAGCTGATTTGCGGGGGTTCTGCCTCTTGAAGAGTCTGTTTACATCTCTATCTTGAATGGAGAGAGATGCCTCTGTGGTGGGGGTAAGAGGGAGAGGGGGGAAGGGGAGTGCGGGGCCGTCCGGCTGCTTTTCGAATCTGCAGTAGAACTCATTCAGGTCGTTGGCTAGGCAGGAGTTGTTAATGGCGTGGGTGGCTCTGGGCTTGTAATTGGTAATTTGCCTCAGACCCCTCCAGAGAAAGGCAGAGTTGCTCAGCCACTCTAAAAAATATCTCTGTTCCTGCTCCTGAACGCTTTCTCCTGCTCCAGCCTCAGCTTCCTGCGTTTCGCAGAGAACCAGGGCATGTCATTGTTAAAATTCACCCTGGCGCGTGTTGTAATGCAGCAGTCCTCACAGAAGCTGATATATGATGTCACAGCTTCTGTGAGCTCATCAAGGCTCTTAGTAGCAGACCTGAACATGTCCCAGTCTGTAGTGTCAAGGCATGACTGTAGATCCCCCCACCGCATCACTGGACCACTGTTTTGATGTCCTCACAGCAGGTTTGCAGAGTTTTAGTGTCTGCCTGTTAGCAGGAATCAAATGGACCATGGCATGGTCGGAGAGACCCAGTGCAGCCCGAGGGACAGCGTGGTAGGCTTTACTGACCGTGGTGTAACAGCGATCCAGGGTATTCCCTTCTCTGGTGGGGCGTTAACACCAACCAGAATGAACGAGGCGAACTCACGAACAAATACCTCCTCCTTTCGATTTCCCGGATAGAGCTGCGTCCCGGTCGGCTCTCAGTAGCCTGAAGCCGGTTAGTTGTAGCGCAGAGTCCGGTATAAGATCACACGCCAATGACTCCATGAAGCAAAGTACAGAGGCAGTTAAAATGTCTCTGTTTTTTTAAATCAGCAGCTGTAGTTCGTCCATTTTATTGAAGCAGCTGAAGTTCGTCCAGTGAACGTACATTGGAGAAGAAGAAGGACGGCAGCACCGTTCGAGTCCCGTGGTGGCGTAGTTGCACAAGCGCGTCGGCCTTGCTCCAGGACAAGCTCTACCACATGGGTGTGCCTCAGTCTACTTGCAGGTGGATCACAGATTTTCAGGAGGCTGGGGACAGGAGGCAGCACAAGAGGCTGGGGAAGCACCTGTCAGACCCCCTGACCATCAGCACCGGCTCCCCTCAAGGTTGCGTGTGTTCCTTTTTCTCATCTCCCATGTGAGGATTTGCCTTGAAATTGAAGATCATGTACAACCACTCTGAAACAGATGTCACCAATAGCACTCCATCCATATGCAGTACAAAACAGGACACAATGTTAAGTAACCTTTTCTCCATATACAAACCCTGGTAGCAAACGTATTTTTATCAAGACAACTTTGATAGGTGTATAGTTTGCAAACGAACAACTGACATGTACAATCAGACTTGATGATCATGAGATCCGTTCCTGAGGTTGATAGACAGAGAGACGCTACATCTCAAATAACTAGGATCAATCTAGCTAATCTAGTGGAATTTTGACTAGTAATTTTTTTCTCCCTAACTCCTACCTAACTCTTACCTAACTTTTTTAAAAGTCTGTCTATAGTTTGAAATGTGTCTACAGATGGACATGTTGAGACGCTGAAGAAAATGTTAGCCTACTTTGTTATTGGAAGGTATTAAAGCATATGTTATCATGACAGCTTTTAGACATATACCTTAAAGCAAATCCTGGCATCTGATAATCTTGAATTGCGTCCTAAATCTGGGACTGACAATAGTGCTTGGGTTATGCAATGAATGAGTTGTGTTATGCTTACGTGGGCTCAGTGGATTGGGTACAAACCTGTGACATACATAACTAATCCTGGCAAAACACAGACCTTATCAATATATTGATATTGTCATGGTATATATGTTTCTACTAGCATGAACAGTTTCTTAGTTTCTCACAAATGTGTGCTTAGTCATAAGATACTGAAAACCACAATACAATAACAAACAACTGGAATCTTCTTAACTGCATTACACATAGGGTTGGGTATCGAGAATCGAAAATCGATTGGAACCGGGACAAGCTTTGCGATTTACCCGGAATCGTTAAAAAGTTTAAATTGCGATTCCTAGTTTCGATTCACAATCCGTGGTCCAAAGTGTGCCTTCACTTTTCTAAACAGAACAAAATCACGGCAAAATGCAACATTTGCGACAAGATCGTTTCGTGCATAGGAGTGTGCACGTCGAACTTGATAAAGCACCTCCGAGTACATGGAGTAGAAATGAATGTGTGCCACGTCTTTGACGCGCTGCGCCGACCGTCCTCTTCCTCTGGCTCCGACCCCCAGCCTGGCACCGCAGTGACTGCACTGCAGTCCGAATCCGGTAAAACAAAATACAGTACAATAAATATTATGTCTTGCGCCAACAAATTAGCCCACATATTTTTTCATAGACAATTTACGAATGAATGAACGAATGAGCAATTTAAGAATCGGAATCGAGAATCGTTACGAACCGGAATCGAAACAAGGAATCGGTATTGGAATCGGAATCGTTCAAATTCAAACGATACCCAACCCTAATCACACATCAACCATTATCAAGTCTCCAGTGACTTGAAAAGACAACTAGATGGTACTCTGAACCCTCCAGCACACACACACAAACACGTGTCCATACACAGTGGTCAAACCAACAGCATCACACTGCCAGCATCACACTTCCAGAAATGCAGAGAAGGCTGGACCACATTTGAATTTTAGTTGTTTCTCTGCCTGGGTCTTTCTAACAGAGCTGCAGGGATTGGGACTTCTGTTGCAGCCAGATACACAATTGGATGTGTGTGTATGTGTGTGTAAACCCCTCAGACCTAATTTAGGGTTATATAAACAAAAGTCTAATAGCTCCCGCTATGCTTTCTGTAGGACTGCTCTGCACTGGAGGCTTTATGAAAATTACATTTTGTCTTATGCACTTTGTTCTCACACATTATCCAATTGCATAGAAAAATCACATTTTCCCTCACTTCAGAGGAAACCTTGTAATTAAAAGCACAATGTAAGCAGCCAGGTAATTAACATTTGAATCATTAATGTATACCAGTGGTTGATTTCTGAGGTGAATAACGACAACATTCTACTATAGCAAATGTGGCTTTCTTTTAATTGTGAGGGTTAGAATGTAAGCACTCACAATGAAACATCTATTAATAATTACATATTCAAGAGTTATTACTGACTTTTTTATTGCCTTAAATTATTTGCTTAAAAGTTAAGTTGTGCTTTTGAGCCAATCTTAATGTGTTTTTGTTAATCGTTCCTGTTGTGACAAGAAAGTGTTGGTATACAGGAGACAATCGATATATATCTATATATGCCAAGAGCAGCTCAAATACATAAGGATAAATGACAATCTGTCATTACTTTAAAACATAACTTCAACGATTTCCGGATTGACCTTCCAAGTCATGCCGCAAAACCATAAGCGCTATGATAATCTCTCATGAGGTCTGCCATAGGAAAAGAATGCCCAGTTATCTCCTCTGCTGAGGATACGTTCAGAGTTACCAGCCTCATAAATGCCCAAAAAATGCTTCAGGGACTTCAAGTAACAGGCACATATCAACAATAAACAGAAGACAGTGCACCAACTGACTCAGGTTTGGAACAAATAGGGAGACTCAGGCACAAGCCAAGTTCAAACAAACAGTAATATATTTAAGTATTATATTACCTTAAACATAATATGGTCTGGAGGTGGATAAAAACATAACAAATTACAAATGCAAATCACCCCCAGGCTACCAACGATCTCCAACTTGCCAAAAACCAGAACCAGTTTTTGTTGTTGGCAGAATACTGTCTTCACACGCCCTTCAGCTGTGCCCTGCCACCACCAACAGTCCCTGATCACCAGGGCTCAACCGACAACCAACCATCTCAATCGACACCTCCCCTGAGACTACTGGCTGATGTTAGTTACGCATGTTAATTTCACCAATTTACACTAAATAATACAAAAACTTGACACAAAAATCTACTTCGTAAGTACACAAAGTTGAAATATATTTTTCTAAGATATCCGTTACTTTGAAAATTTTGCTGCAGTAAGTCACAACAATTGTCACCAGGATTCCAGCAGAAAATAGCATTGTGTAACAGCTATCTATGGGAGATCTTAACAATAACATTGCAGCTGTTCAAATGTTTGCATATTGATCACATGATGATTTGTGATTGATATGGATAGATAATATAAATTGATATTAATAATTTATATATTTAGATGATAAATGGAGATGACAAGATAATAACAATAAATGGATATATTACTAATGATGCTTTAGCATATTAGCCGTTTGACATGGGGATGAGTGATCTGTGTGAATGCTAACATTGTACTGTATTATTCCTTGAACTACAAATGCCTGGTATCTCTGCCCACTCATCATCTATTGTCATGTCACCAGCTGGCTGTGGTAGATGTCGGTAAAGATATCTTTATTTCTTCTCTGTAACTCATATGTCCAAAGCTTATGACAAATGCTTGTCTGGTTGATACTAGCTCAAACACAGACATATGTACACAGACACAGACACACACTCCACTGCAGCATCCATTTGTCACAATGGTATCTCACATGAATTGTGGTGTCACAACTTACAGTTCTGGGGTCCGTTCTCCGTACGTCGCTTAATACATCCGAGATCAGATGAGACAACAAAGATGACATCATCCAGATAATCATCATCCGGCTAATTTGGTTCTCTGAACACACCTGCTGTTTACGATGAGTATAGCTGGATTGAGTTGTCTGAGATAAATGCGCGTCCACGCATTCGTTTAGAAGGCGACATGTATCGATAGTAGAAACCTTGATCAGCGACACTCCTATTGGCTACTCATCATGACTACATGTATCGATAATAGAAACCTTGATCAGTGACACTCCTATTGGCTACTCGTCATGGCCAAAGATTACGCCGACTTTTTCTCCTCAGCAGAACAAGAGATATTGATGGAAAGGTTATGTTTATGTGCAAAAGCCAGGAGAGGGCTGGCAGAAAGTAGCAGACAAATTAAATGCGTCAGTGGTCACCATGTTATGGTTCTATCAATTGTTACGGTACTGTATTTTAATAATGTCATAATTTCATTTAATATTTTCTAAATGTCTGAGCCACCACAGGACAGTACATTTCTTCCACAATTCCCACTGCGTAAAATACGATTTCTGCCCACGTTAATTCATACAAACTCCAACACACACATATATTAGGGGATTACTCATGGACCGACTAGAACATGGGAACAAGTAAAAGTGAAGTACAACAACATTCTACTAAATGGTAGTCTTTACTACTTATATTGTTCTTAGTCACCTAAGTCTTATTTAAAACACAGGTAAATGCATGTGTTTGTCTGTTCATAACAGCAATCTGTCACGAGTGGTGAGTTAGGGTACTGCACTGTCTGGTTTCGGGTGCTCACTTCCTGGTTTATGTTGGTTACAGCTGTTGGGGATTTGTAATCACTGGGTTATAAAGGGATTGCCTAGATGTCACTGGTTGCTGTTCATTGTTACTTGTCACAACGTTATATGTAGGTGAGTGTTTGTTTGAAGACGGGTTGTTAGGGGAATGTTTGTTATAAGACGCTATACGCGCACTTTCATTTATCCTTTTCACCAGTCGTGTTTGTCGCCGTTCTACGGTTTGTTTTAAGTTCTTTGTGTAATATTAAACATACCGGACGGATTACTGGCTCTGCACATGGCTTACTGCACTACACCATACACGGTTCGTGACAGAATGAACAGCCACCGAAGCCAGCAGAGTCGGACGGTGAGTGGATTCTGCGGGGGGGCAAACTATAGCGCCCCGTCGGATGAAGCTCACCGTCACCCCACGGAGCGGTGGGAGTGGAATCGGCCGGAGACACCACAGGAGCGGTGGCTACGTCTCCGGCCGTATGCTGTATATGAACCATCTTTGCAGCATTCAGGGTCAGTGACAATGGGTCCGCGGGCCTTCTATGAAGGCAAGAGGACATCCCGGAGGCGCCCCAAAGTAATTTTTGGGGGGGAGCTAACGGGGTGTTCACGGAGGTCCGCGGAGAGAACACCCACGACCCTGGTGCTGCAACAGCAGCCCCCCACTGCTCCGGTGCTGCAGCCAGGGCCAGCAAAAGCCTTGGAGCTGCAGCAACAACCCCAGCTCCAGCCGGGTGATTACCCTTTCCGGCCACCAACCTCCAGGGCCCAGAGACCACCTAAGGGCCTGGAGAGCCAGCCGCCCGAGGTGATTAGGAGATGGTGGGGGGTGTGGTTCACCCTACAGGACCAGCCTCTTCCACTCCAGGGTGAGTGCCTAGATGAGCCCCTCCCACCATTGCTTGAGTGCCCGGACGAGTGGCCCCTCCCCCTCAGCATGAGGCCTTGGAGTCGTCCCTCCCCCTCAGCATGAGTGTGTCGACGAGTGGCCCCTCCCCCTCAGCATGAGCGTGTCGACGAGTGGCCCCTCCCCCTCAGCATGAGCGTGTCGACGAGTGGCCCCTCCCCCTCAGCATGAGGCCTTGGAGTCGTCCCTCCCCCTCAGCATGAGCGTGTCGATGAGTGGCCCCTCCCCCTCAGCATGAGGCCTTGGAGTCGTCCCTCCCCCCTCAGCATGAGTGTGTCGACGAGTGGCCCCTCCCCCCTCCACCTGAGTGTCTAGAGCGGCTCCTCCTTCCTCCGCCAGAGTTTCAGGATTGGCCGCTCCCACCTCCGCCTGAGCTCCCGAAGTGTCATCTCCCTCCTCTGCCAGAGCTCCCAGAGCGTCCTCGCCTGCCAGAGCTCCCAGAGCGTCCTCGCCTGCCAGAGCTCCCAGAGCGTCCTCGCCTGCCAGAGCTCCCAGAGCGTCCTCGCCTGCCAGAGCTCCCAGAGCGTCCTCGCCTGCCAGAGCTCCCAGAGCGTCCTCGCCTGCCAGAGCTCCCAGAGCGTCCTCGCCTGCCAGAGCTCCCAGAGCGTCCTCGCCTGCCAGAGCTCCCAGAGCGTCCTCGCCTGCCAGAGCTCCCAGAGCGTCCTCGCCTGCCAGAGCTCCCAGAGCGTCCTCGCCTGCCAGAGCTCCCAGAGCGTCCTCGCCTGCCAGAGCTCCCAGAGCGTCCTTGCCTGCCAGAGCTCCCAGAGCGTCCTTGCCTGCCAGAGCTCCCAGAGCGTCCTTGCCTGCCAGAGCTCCCAGAGCGTCCTTGCCTGCCAGAGCTCCCAGAGCGTCCTTGCCTGCCAGAGCTCCCAGAGCGTCCTTGCCTGCCAGAGCTCCCAGAGCGTCCTTGCCTGCCAGAGCTCCCAGAGCGTCCTTGCCTGCCAGAGCTCCCAGAGCGTCACCGCCTGCCAGAGCTCCCAGAGCGTCACCGCCTGCCAGAGCTCCCAGAGAGTCACCGCCTGCCAGAGCTCCCAGAGCGTCACCGCCTGCCAGAGCTCCCAGAGCGTCACCGCCTGCCAGAGCTCCCAGAGCGTCACCGCATGATATGGCGGAGACTACGCCGCCTGAAATGGCGGAGACTACGCCGCCTGAAAGGGCGGAGACTACGCCGCCTGAAAGGGCGGAGACCACGCCGCCTGATATGGCCGCCGCCACGCCCACGTCGATGGCCGCCGCCACGCCAACCACGATGGCCGCCGCCACGTCCACCAAGATGGCGGAAGCCTTGCCGCACAAGACGGCGATCGGGCCACCAAGGCCCTTTAAGGGCTGGACCTGCTGTCTGGGACTAACCCTTTGGGTGTGACAGTGGGTCCTTGCCTGTTGCTCCCTTGTTTTTTTTTGGTGTGTTGTTGTTATGTTGGTTCTTGTTGGCTATCTGGGAGCTAGCCTTAAGTGGGGGGTACTGTCACGAGTGGTGAGTTAGGGTACTGCACTGTCTGGTTTCGGGTGCTCACTTCCTGGTTTATGTTGGTTACAGCTGTTGGGGATTTGTAATCACTGGGTTATAAAGGGATTGCCTAGATGTCACTGGTTGCTGTTCATTGTTACTTGTCACAACGTTATATGTAGGTGAGTGTTTGTTTGAAGACGGGTTGTTAGGGGAATGTTTGTTATAAGACGCTATACGCGCACTTTCATTTATCCTTTTCACCAGTCGTGTTTGTCGCCGTTCTACGGTTTGTTTTAAGTTCTTTGTGTAATATTAAACATACCGGACGGATTACTGGCTCTGCACATGGCTTACTGCACTACACCATACACGGTTCGTGACACAATCAAGAATCAGAAAAGTGTTTAATCGCCATGAATATGTGTACAGACAAGGAATTTACTTTGGCCGGAAGGTGCATAAATAAAACATGAATAGAACAATATAAATTATACTAAGGGGCTGAGGGGGTATATGGATAAGTAATATACAAAATGCTATACCAAAATACAGATAAGTAAATTAATTTACCAAACTGCAAAGTTAGTTGTTGCTGCATTAATAATATAATTAATATTAAGGTTAAACGGTGTTTGCCGTATGCCCGACTCCAACGAGTCAAACATCTAATGTTATCCAATTAATTAGGTATTTGACCCCTTCACGGGTAAACCGATACATCTCAATGAGTAGAGTTTCGCTCTGCATTAAAGGGTCTTGTCCATCTCGCAATATGGAATTATTATTATTAATTAATTATTAAAGGGTCTTGTCCATCGCGCAATACGAGATTATTTCGAAAAGCTCTGCAAATTGTTATTCTCGTAAAAACGAACAGGACATGGCTCTGAATGACTTCCCACGTCACATCCGTTTATAAAGCAGCGATCTAATCGTGTTTACATGAAATAAGCCTGCTCGGAGTAGGTTCAAGCCTACGCACCTGTTGATATGACAACAAGTACAGGATGAGCTTCGGAGAACCGAACTAACCAGGATTACCCCAATTCGACAACAACCAAACACGGCTAACTGAGTTAGCGACGTACGAAGAACGGACTCCTGTACAATTAGTTATTACCCAAAATTTTTTGTGGTGTTTGTATTTATGTTAGATTTGTGTTGGCTGCTTACTTGGGTTGTATTGCATATAGTTGTACAATATTGTTGTACCTTTTCTGATAAGCTAATGATCAATCATGCATGACAGTGTTGGGAGTGTGTAAACCTTATTTTGTAATTTACCTTGCATTGTTGATTGTTTTCTATCAGGTTATATACTTGACAAATATGTATCCAAAGTGTCCACCATTAGAGACAATATTAGTGTCCTCTGCTTTATTTGGACATTTTTATTTGGAAGTTGATCATATTAGAATTGTGTCCAGCTCCCTGTGTGAATGTTATATTATGGTTTTCCTTTTCACACATATTTAATAATAATAATGTTCCTTATTTTTTTCATTTGCCAGCTCTACTGTGTTATCTTTTCCAACATTAATTCAGCATTTTCACAAACAAGTATTCTTTCAAATGAGACCAAATATAAGTCTCTAGGGGCCAGTTGTTCAAAACATTTAATCTGGATAAAAATCATCCAGATTTGGAAATCCCATTTTTTTCTAATCAGGATCAGGTAACCTGTATTACTTTTATGCCGGTTTTTCAAAGCAACATTGGATCCAGATACACAATTTTCACGATAACCAACTCCGGATTACCAGTGGTCTAAATTGGACAACATCACAATGTGGGCTACCAGCCATGTAAAGAACAGGTAGAAGAACCAACATGGGGTCACTGTTTTTTATTTTGAGAAAAAAACACCATCCACTTCCATTTATATTTTCTAAATTTCACTTGGTCCAAGGTCCTCTTCTGGCCAGACCCCATTGCATTCATAATCTTGGTGATTTCAACCCAAATGTCTTTCTTCCTTGTGTTAGTCACCATTCCACCCACAACAGAGCATCCCACTATTGAGGCATAATGGCACTTAACACCCTCAAGCAGTGCATGGGTTTCTGCAGCAGTGAAATTAGGTCCTTTTGAGTCCATGGTTCCACTTCATCTGTTGTAGTGAACATAGTGTTTGTTAGCCTTGGGCATGATTGATTTTTCTGTACACAAGCCACAGCACGTCAGCCAATTAGTGTGTGGGTAATTGACAGCCATCTTATATTCAGCCTTTCTCAGTGGACTTCGAGAAAGGCACTGACATGGCAGGGATTGTCCATCGCTACCAACGTTTTGGTGGAAGAGGATACCGTCAAAGGGTGTATGTTGAGCGTGCACAACCACTAGAGCAATACACTCTGGGAATGCTGATATTAAGTACATTGCAGACCCTGTCAGGCCAAAACTTCAACAGAGAACCCAATGGAGTCACAGTCTGTCTGTGAAAGAACAGTTCCTCATTGGTCTGCGCTTCTATGCATCTGGGATATTCTACCAATTTGTTGGTGACAATATAGGAGTGGATAAATCAACTGTGAGAGCTGTAGTGAAAGCTCTGTCAATTGCATTGACCAGCCTGGTCAATCAGTTTGTTTCACTTCCAAACGAGGTCCAGATTGCTGAGACCAAGCAAAAAAGTTTTTGTTTGGGGAACATGCCCAATACTATTGGGGTTATTGACTGCACTCATGTGCATATCCAAGCACCTCATGAGAGGGATTGGGAGTACTTCAACTGAAAGGGGAGACGCAGCATCAACATCCAACTTGTGGGCGATGCTGACCTCATCATCACAAACTGTGTCGTGAAGTGGCCTGGGTCTGTTCATGATGCACGTATCCTGAGAGAGAGTGCTTTATACAGAGTGCTCCAAACCAACCGACCGGATGGCATAATATTAGGAGACAGTGTGTATCCACTCCTACCATGGCTGATGACTCCTTTTCTTGCAGCACCCATACCTGCGCAGGCACGCTTCAACACTGCTCTTTGCAAAACAAGATGTGCAATTGAGCGTCTAAATGGAGTTTTGAAGAGTCGTTTTGCATGCCTTAACTACTTGCAAGTGGAACCAGAGAGAGCTTGCGTGTATCGTCCTGCACAACATTGCTACCAGGCGCAATGTCCCTTTCTGTGATGATGTCTATGATGCACCTAAGCCTGTTGAAGAATCAGACCAACCTCTGGCGTTCTGTCAGAATGAGGGACTGACTGGACATATAGTAAGGAATGCAATTCGCCTTTGGCTAAGCCACACCCTAGAATGTAGATTGACCAATCCGGGCCTGACACTTTTTCGAAGCGCTCCATTGACTTTAACACAGGCGTCTCATATCTCATGAAAGTGAGAAGTGAAAATAAGCAAAAGAGAACTAAATTGCAGTATAGGCTATATATAAAGCAGTCCTTAAACATTTATAATTTGTGCCTTGCAGAGATCCAGGGTATGGATAAGCCTGATGATGTGCACGCAAATCCATGTGGAGCTAACCAAAACATCACCTTGTCAGCTAACGTTAACGTTACCTAGCAAACCGGTTGTTGATACGCTGCCAATAAATACAACGTTATACTCACGTAGTCCGTTTGCTTTGTAATAACGATTATAGAAGTGAATAAAGACCTACCCAGCTTTGCATTAACATTGTTGCTCCTTGATATTGTTAGTCCCAGCCTCCCTCTCGATTAGTAGGATATGTGGTGGTTAATTTTTTGACTGTGAATGGCTTTTGCCTTTGGAGGCCTTCTTGTTCCTTGGGTTTCATCTGTATGTCTTGAATTAGCCTTTGAACGCATATTGCAGCCCCTTTTGCCTACTTTTATCAGACACTTTATTTGCTGCTTAATAAAAGTTTGATAAAATTTCAGCAGGAAGAGCTGTCACAGCATAAGCCATGTTGATGAAGCCCAGATGAAGTTGTCGGACATAGCAACAGTAACTAAGGGGGCCGGGGCTTAGCCAAAGATTAATTGTTAGAAATTGTTTTTGCCAGGCTCATCTCTGATGATTGTTTCTTAGAAATTAATATACAGTGATGAATGACAGAGAAAATTTACTATATTATTGTTGTTTGTTATTGAAATCGGTTTGGGGGATTATTTCATTTTATTTTTACTTTATTATACTGAATAGTTTAATTGGTAGCTTATGTCTACTTTATCACTGTTACAAGGTTACACAAGTCAAGTGCAAAATATGAATACAAGTATATACACAATGAAACAAGTGTGTTATTTGTCCAATTGTAACATTTTACTACATATTCTTCTTGGAATCCACCTTGAAATCCTACCCCCTACTGACAAGTTTTTAACAACACAAACTGAAGATTTTTTTCCAGATTACAACTAGGATTTGATTCCTGTAACAGGTTCGGGCTCAGGGGTAGATTGTGGACACAGGCGCAGAGTTTTCTTTTAAATGAGAAGGTTTTATTCGCCCGACAGGCGCTATAACAGATAACTTCAAACACAAAACAGAAAATCAAACTGATAGCCTCGTACCTTTCCATAAATAAACTTAGTATAATATACACGAAACATACAAGCAACACACAACTAAGTATACGTAGAACAAACAAAGGTACCTTCAAACAATGACAAACTGAAAAGAACCCCCCTATATACACAAGACTAATGAAACAAACAGAAAACAGTTGCGGGAAAAACTCATGTGTTTAGAATGTGCTTGATTATTCCCCCTCCGCTGGCAGGGGGTGTGCCAACACAAACATAGAGAGGGGCAGAGGGAGGGATCGATCTCTGTTCCTCACAATTCCGTGATCTGATCTGTTTTCAGAATCCTTCTTTCCCTTTTGAACTCAGTTTACCTTTGAACAAGGCTACAAGCATTTCTATTTGGGTATGTCATTTAGGCGGATTGTTTGTTGGTGTAACGCCTCCTGGCTAACTTACAAGGTCTTTTATATATTTTATATATATGTTTTGCATTTGGAGTTAATCAGTGTCACAACTGGTTGGGATTTGGGTGATTATGTTTGTTATATATGTCTCTGGGTCTTTGTCCACGATGTTGGTTGTTGTTTCTATCTGTTGATTTAAATATTTAGTAAGTCGCTACATCGCAAATTTAATATAAAATCAGAACACGTTTTCGCCGTTCTCGGTTTGTTTTATATTCATTAAAGGAAACCTGTTTTTTAAAGGATTATCACGCTCTGCGCCTGGCTTCCTTTGCACTACACCTTGGATTTCATCACAGTTTGCCTGGTCCGTAAGAGGTTATTAATAATTTTTTGTAAGCTATAAAGAAGGGGCCAAGACCTTCGACATTAATTACAAGATAATTTGAATAGAATGGATCTCATACATTTATATATTCACTGTCATTGGGCTGTTGGGTTCAAACAGTCAAATATTCATTTTTTACGGTGTGAGGTTGATATGTTATATAAAATGTAATACTGAAATTTATAATGTTTAAAACATGCTTAGAATTTCAGCTTGGGTTGATGTGACATTACTCCTATATCTGATTAGAATTGACAAACAACCCTTAGTCTTTTGATGGAACAATACATTTTCTGTGATCGTGAGTAATAGGAGATGAGAAAAGTCTCCTGATAATGGATGTGTGATAGGAAAACAAAGCGGGTCACAACAGAGACATTAAGGACAAGTCGGGCACTGAGGCAGACAGCTAAACTCTGTCATGTGTCATGAATCGGACATAAACTACAAAGCACTTTGTTTACCTCACTATTACCACTCCTGTTCGCTATCTCTAAGAGACATTTTTTAGAATAGGGCCATATGGTGTCCAAAATAGACACGATTAAATTGTGATACTTCTGTTACATTGTCATGGTGGCATGAGAACTGAGAAACATAAAAACAGAAAGAGAGGCAGGAAAGTAACCCATTGTCCGGACTGCATATGGTCAAATCCTCGCACCTATTCTCCTATGTAAGCAGGATAATGATGCAAAATGTGCAAAAACTAGAAGAAAAAAATATTGGCTGAAATGTGCTATCATAATCTAAAGCTTCACCAACAACTACTACGGCTATTAATACTGGCTTTCCTGTGACATCCCTTTTACATTAGTTAGTTTTATCCACGCCAACACTCAACCAAACATGTACAAGTACACAGACATTTTTATTGAATATCAAATAGATTTCTTCATGGAAGCTGCCGTTGAGTGAAACAGATCGTGTTAATCGTTGTAAACATTTAGTCTTGCCTAAATATGGATTATTATGAATTACTATGGATCATAAACAATGCTAATAATATCCCTGATCAACTTTGGCTGAAGTAAGTACAATATTATTGTACATTATCACTATGGTTAAAAATGTTTCCATCAATGATGACGTCATCAGCAGTCCTTTCAATTGCTAATAAAACGGTCTGTGCTTTAAGCATGTAGTATATTGTTAAACGGCCGTTTTTGAATTCGCGATCTTTGTGTAGATGTTGCAATGGTTGTATAGGGTACTGCAAGTATCCCTAGTGGTTGTATAGGGTACTGCAATTTTCCCGCAGACGGGAGGGCTGTCAAGATAAGGTTAATTAAAATAATCAGTGTCGTATTTTAATTGTGATAAAATCACGTTTGGTCATCGATATTTATTTGCAGATAATGAGCCTTGGTTTTCCTGTTTTATGCGCCACCTGATGACAGAAAAGAAGATATACAAATGAAAAAATACAAACAAAATGGAGGATAGCGTGTTAGCAAATATTTTTGGCAAAATCGCTTTAAATTTGCTTTTTCAGTGATACTTTAACAGACAAAAATACGGGGGATAAAGCATGCATATCTAGAAACATTTCTAAAGGGAGATTTCTGCATGTTTCTGGAAGTTTATAATAAAAAAAATATATAAGTGCCTCTGGGTCAAATAACCCACTTCCGGCACTTCTAGTGTTAACCACTTCTTGACAGGCATTCCGGATATTTGCAGTACCCTATACAACCACTAGGGATACTTGCAGTAACCTATACAACCATTACAACCTCTACACAAAGATTGTGAATTCAAAAACTGCCATTTAACAATATACTACATGCTTATATTGTGCATAAAGGTTAGAATCTCCCCTTTCTAACAACATTTTCCGTTTTAAAATAGCTAAAACACAGATGACGCATCATTGTTGTAAACACTTTTTAACCAAAGCCATAAAATACTATATTATTAGCATCGTTTATGATCCATAGTATTGCATACTATTCTACTTTTAGGCGAGACCAGACGTTTACAACATGTAACCCGATCTGTTTCACTCCAAACTGTAGTCTTCATGATCAAAACACTTTTTGATCGAAGGTAAAGACTTCATTTCCCATAGGGCTTTGCTCCCATTCGACTACATAGAAAACTGACAGGGGCTTATTGCATCACACACTAGACTGAAGGAAAAAAGGACACCTCAGTAAAATAGCTGTATCTCGGTCGTCAGTTCGACCAGACATCGATTCTGAGATAAAAACAAAATCACTGAAACATAAAAAAAACTAAAAACGTTTTTTTTTTGTTTTTTTTTAGCTCATGCCAGATATTGTGTGTTACATTATCCTTAATTAATTGAACACTTTCACAAAATCCAGACTGTTTTCTTTTAAATACCCTTTACCAAATATTCCTACATGGTTCTGTTCCAGAGCAATATCCATTTAGAGTGGGTCATTTTAGGCGGAAATTGAGGTCAGGGGCCCTGTCAAGAAGAGGTTAAAAAGCAAAACACAGAGATGTCCTTGAAAAAAGCCTGATCCAGAGCATGAGACCTCGGACTGTGGCCGATGCACACACAAAAGACAACACTGAAGTTGCGAATCTAATTGAGCGGCCAAGCCATTGTACCGAGTTAAACAACATTAACCATCTCTGGAACATTTATTTCACTTCATAATTCTGCGAGATTGCCTGTAGTTTTATGACAACAAATAACTAATTGTAAAGTCTGTAAGAGAAGAAAATGTGGAGAATGTTTAGTGGTATAAATACTTTCGAAGTACTTGTGGGCTCAAAAGCAGGTAGTGGACACAGGCGCAGAGTTCATTGAATGCAAGGTCTTTATTCCAATGCTGGCAAACGGGAACTATAACTGAGAACTTCGAATACACAAAACAAAACTGAAGATCAAACTGATCACCATGCCTTCAACAGGATAATCGCAGTATCTTAAACACATGAAACATACAATGACCAACACTGGCGGACAGAAAATAACCTAACTAAATACAAGAACTAATTGAGCAAAACTGAACACAGATGCGGAGAAACTCAGGTGATTCTGATAGTCCTTGATTTCTCCTCTCTCCGCTGGCAGGGGTTGTGGGAACTCCGGAATAGAGAGGGACAGATCTCTGTTCCTCACAGTACTGTAGGATATATTTTAGCATTGGTTTGATACTGCTTTGTGTGCTTTTAACATGAAGACTGTTTTGTACCTGGTTGATCCTCAAACTATCACGGTTCCTTGTGGGCTAGGATGGTGTTGGTTTCAGTCACAGCTGGTTTACATTGGGGTTTAATTGAAGTGTCACGGCTGTTGGGGATTTTGTTTCTTTCTTTCTGTGTTTGGTGTTCACATTTGTTGGTTATTGTTTCCAGTTCATGAGTTGTATTAAGGTGAGAGTGTGCTATTTGAAAGTGTTTTTTGCTTTTGTTGGAATGGTTTTTATAAGTCACTGTATTTGCGCAATATTATTTCAACAAGTTAGTGTTTTTTGCCGTTTATGTTTTGTTTTTACGTTTTGTGTTAAAATAAACCTGTCTTTTGAACGAATACCTGACTCTGACCAACACTTTCATGCACTACAACAGTCACGAACGTGACAAGTCATATTCCATTGCGTTGTTTAAAACAAATTTGTTTTTGTGACCACACCTTTTATTTGAATAAATGCAGTATTCTTAAGCAATCTATATGGTCAACATTAATAATGAGACAAGGCAGTTGGTGCAAGGTATGATTAAAAAACAGCAGTAATCTGGGTCCCAAGACTCAGAGTTGAAATCCCCTGCAGTAAACTACCCAAAAATATTTACTACAAAAACACTACACTGTACTCAATTAACTACCCTCCCAGTCACATTGGGTTACATTGTAGCTTCCAGGCATGAACTGGCGACCTGCATTGGATGGTCTGTATTAATTAGATGTGCTCCTATCTCACATATATCAGGTACTTATTACGTTCCACTCCCTGGCGGTTCAGCATCTCACAAAATCTATTTTTCTCCAGGAAGTCTTGGAAGACTTGGAGCACAAACATGATTTCTCCATCTAGTTAAGAAATCATTCGAAAAATGTGAAACAGTGATGAAGCACTTCTATTGATAGGCTGCATTTGGTACTCAGGCAGATGGTAATAATCAAGCAGCATTTCTCGATTTACAAAATAGTAGCCTCTCCGCTGTAGCTAAGATTTTTTGAGTACAAGAAACATATTCTTTGAATAACTGGTAAAAAGGTAATGAAGTTAAGCAGTTTTCTGGGGCACTGCTTAAAGCGTTTTAAAGCGTCTGACAGTATGTTGCCCAAAAAGAAAGGTAGATGTAGTCTGTAAGTGGTGGAAATTACCTGTTTGTTTAATCCAGCCTGAAATAGGCAACTTTTGCTCCATTTATGTTATTTACTTAATATCTTTACTCAATATCTTTACTGCCCCCTTGCTGCAACTTTTTAAACACGGATTGTAAAACATATAGAGTGGAAACATAGCAAAACACAAAACACGAACAGTCCGACAAGAGAGACCATGCATAGCTAACATATGGATAGGATATGCCAGCTATGCATATGGATAAAAAAGGATGTGATATGTATACTAAATCAGTGTTTTTCCACAAAATTGTCAATAGGCTATCTTGAACAAAAGGGACATTCTACCAGAAACGTACATCATCTGTCCTTGACTTACCACAGTGAATTAAAAGATTTAATCCAAAAATGTATAAAACGAAATACATAATTGATTTATGTGAGTTGTTCTGTAAAGGAATATGTATGAATTAGGGTTCTCAGATGTTTTTATCTTTATTAAAAACACTTTTAAATATTACAAAATCAGAAAAATTGCCCGTCCTCAGCCAAATTGGAACTAGATCTTTCATATATTTGTTATGCAAAAACGGTAATTTAGTAAAAAAAAAAAACACCATTATTAATAAGTTTAAGTTGATATCATTCACATCAAATGATTACAAACATGAAATTACACATACATTCCACAAATAAATACTATTTTACAACTGTCCCCAAGTTTTCAGTCAGTCCTGTCACGTTTAAATAGACATCACATAAAATGTGCATAATACACTTTTAAGGGTATGATTCAGAGGAAGTGACATCATTTGACCAAGGTGAAGCTGACACTGGTCAAGGGTAAGTCCTGTCATTGAATTGTATGATTTTAAGCTTGTTTTTGTAAGTCCTTTTTTAGGAGGACAGCTAAAGGGTCAGGGCCTGTCACGGTAAAATACCCCAGAACATAATAAAAAAATGTTCAATCCAAAATATGTATAAAATGTTTATTGATATGCCTTCCTTGCATGTTAACAATTGTTATGCTAGCATTAGAGGATGTTGATCAATGGCAGTTAAAACAGAAGACCGTCAGGCCCTGTCACATCAGGCCCTGTCACATCCCTGTGTGAAATTTGTGTGACAGGGGCTGACCGCCCTGTGACAGGACCTGACAAATGAATGGCCTTGTTCGTTGTTATCACCTTTATTGCATATAATATGTTTTCAACGTATGCCATAGTAAAACTTTTTTGCCAAATCTACATTACACTGTAAATCAGCCTTTTATGATGCCCATAGACACGTTTTTTGAATTAGGTCCCTCTTTTACCTAGGCCACTGCTTTTGAGGTTGCAATATGTATATTAATGAATATAAATAATAATTGTAGTTTATATAAGCTTTGAGTAATAAAGAGTTTACGATTTTACTCATACAGATTGTAGTTAGATGGCTCCAGTTAGTGCATCTGAGATACAAAGGCATGTTTTCATATTGAAATAAAATAAAAATATATTTTTTTAAATTAAATGAAATATGTTTTTGTATTCAAATAAATTGAAATATGTTTTATGAATTAAAAAGACGTTTGGACTATCAGTTGTGAGTCATAGCCTATTCTAATGAATTGGGATCCTTATGATGCCTTTGGCTCCATTTTTCAATATAGTCTAATATTAGATTAACATTAGAATTGAATTATTATTGGTCCTACATAGGAATTCTTACCAAAACTTAAATAAAGAAGACAAAACATAACTTTCTGCATCAACAAAATCCATTATGTCAGTCCTGTCACAGCATTGTCAGTCCTGCCACGCGATGGTCAGTCCTGTCACAGGAAATTATAATATAAAAATGTACTATTTTAGAGAATTATTGAAGAATTAATCTATTTAGCTGTGTAGATAAAGTTAGGGGTATATATCCACCACTAGGATTTTGTAAAAATCTCCTACGTAAAGCTAGTGTTTTTACGACTGTATGTTTGCCTGGAGCGTATTCTTTGCTTACCATACACTACAGTTGACTAAAAAGTTGCTTAGGTTCCTTATAGGAATCACAGATTCATGTTAGATACAATCAGGGACATGTGACCAATAAGTACATGTTATTTATAGGAAAAGAAATCATTAGGAAATCATTCTAACATATGCAAATGTGTCTGTGACAGGGCCTGACATTTTAGAGATGAAATGCATATAAAAATGTATTTTATTCAATAATAAAAACATGCTGAGATGGCATAGTATGTGTTTCTCATAGTTTAACATGTCCTGCATATGACTCTATGTTCAGATTCAAGAATAACATAATTTTCCCCCAAAGATTTTTAGAAGTGAAAATGTACGTTTCTGGTAGAATGTCCCAAAAACAACCTAGAGGCTGCATGGGATGCTGGACATTTTGAAGCATTGAGAGTGACTCAGCCTGTGTAAGTGACAGTCAATGTTACAATAATACCTTAGTCATACCTAGTCATTTGTCCAATGTACACCAATACAGTCCATTCCCCCCGGTGCCCTCCAATGTGATGTATTTTTCATGTAGTTCATTTCTAGAGTAGTTCAGAGTTGTTCTTTGTAAGAGTAGTTGTAAATAACAATTCCAATTGATTAATTTAATATTATGTTATTTTATCCTGTACATTGATAATTGTAATTATAATGTTATATTTAAATAACAATATTTAAATTGAGAAAATTGGACCTATTTATTAATTTTAATGAAAATATTTAATGAAAATATAATTAACATTTTGTTTGTACAAATGCACGTTGTGTGTAATCTTTTGGACCTTAAAATAGCTGGAACTGACATTGATACGTAAGAATAATATATTAGGATTTTTTTTGATATAGGTCAAGCTTTTTGGGCAAACTGTTTACCATGTAAAAAAAATTACAGCCATTATGGCAAAGTGTTGGCAACTTGGCTGAGCCAATATAAATTGCAGGTGGCTTGATTCTAGAGAATTGGGCTCATACTGATTGCCCCAAAACGCAGGTCCTTTGATTCAGGGTCATCTTAGATAAGCAGAGGTCCGTCATTAGGGAGGGTAACAAAGGACATAATTGTTTTGTTTGTTCTTTGATTTATGGTGTAGAAATGGTGATAAGGGGAGTCATTAATGGCAGAATCAGTTCAATACCATATGTTTGCTTTATTCTGTGTTGCCCCACCCAAAGTAGTTTGTATGTTTGTAACACCCTAGAAAAACAAATTGTCCTTTTTTCACACATGCTTGTGTGGCTTTCTCAATGAAACCAACTCTTCTCAGTCTTCTTTTAAAGTGACTTTGAGTACCAAAGCATGTTGGCTGACTTAATGCAGGCCATGTTCAGAAAGAGGAGAGGGGTACTTGGCTTTTTCAATAAAGCTCTGGTAATGCATTTTGTAATGCATTGGTTATACTTCACAGTAAAAACTCATTCTGTTCCTTGGCCATTCGGCCCTTTGCACTTCTCCCTAAATTGCCTTTTCTCCTGGCGCCATTCGTTATGCTTTCCACTCCAGCACACCTTCATCATTTATTTATCAGATGAAACAACAGGTGCCATGTAAGGTGTATAAGGTGTTTTTTGTTATATAATTTTTTGTTCTGTTTGGTTTCTAGTTTTGTGTATCTATGTTCTTCCCAGTCCTGTGTCCTTATAAGTTGCACCTGTGTTGTCGTCACACTTGTTGGTAATAAGGTTCCTTATTTAGTTCCGTCTTGCCCTCTGTATCATTGTGAGGTATTGTTTGTTACGCGCAGCATACTGAGCCTTGAGAGAGTTATTTTGTATTGGTTTCCTGTGTACCAGACCTGATCTTTTGCCATGTTATTCGACCACGTTATTTCTTAGCCCTTTGTACTAGTTATTTCAACCACGATTCTGACTAATCCTGTTGTGACCTGTATAGACTCCTCTCGTCAGAATATGATTCTTGCATTGTCCTAGCCTGTACTGTATTCTGGTATTAAAGTGTTGGGCGCTCTGCGCTTGGATTCTACCGAGTATTTGAGTATTCATTATACTCAAAAAACAAAACTGTACACACAAGCATCTATCGTAGGCTCACACGCAGACACGTCACCCTTGGAATGCTAGGTACTAAGCGAGTGGAAAGTGGCAGAAATTGAAGAACAGACAAGCGGAAAAAAATTTATTAACATAATTTGTAATCCAACATCCAAGTCAAATGCATAGGTTTATAAAGACGCCATGGCCTCAGAGAAAAGCAGAATAAAAAGAAATGGAAAGTGTACAAAAGGGAAACAGGGAAAGAGATTGAAATAAGTGGACCAGAGAGTTACTGATTCCTATAATGTAAAACTCAATTTTACTTCTCCTGCTTCCCTTTTATCCAGGCAGGCCCATTACGGAGAGGAGAATGTGTTTGTGTGGTAAGGAAATGGGTCTTGCTTTGTTTAGGCAGGTGTCAGCCTAAAAAGGGCCAATCAGCAGTTTAGAACCATAGCATTGTGCACTCCCCGCCACTATTTCAGTAAAAAGCTGAGGGATTGGGATGTAGAAATGTAATCACGGAAGATTTATTGACCTAGGGCTAGGGATGCTTGGAATAGCTATCCATGAAATCATCTTCATAGTTTTGAGGTTATGTTTTTATACATTTACTTTGTTAGGATAAATTGGTCAAACAATGTATAGTTTGGGTTCTGATGCAAGAAAGGTCCATACATTAATTGCTGCAAATTAAGTCCCAGAAAAAACTGCTGATCGCCCCTATAATAAAAAAGTGCCATCGACTTGAAATGGCAGGGCCCATGCAGCAGTCTCAGTCTCTGTCGCCACGCTCAGCAGATAATAGCTATTGATCGCTCACCAGAGACAGAAAGACAAGAATGGGAACAGGAGGAGAAAGAGAGAGTTAGACAGAGAGTGATAGAGAAAGAAAAGTACAGAAAATAATAGGTTTTTCTCGGCAATCGTGACTTGGTTTTAACAAACATATTTTCAAATGCTCTTTCGGATAAGCGTATGCACTAAGAACATTTGATTTATGACCAATGTAGTCAATAATACTCAATGCGGACCCTATAACAGTACACACTATTCTCTGTGCTCCATTGAACCATTCTTAGGCCTTTTCCATCCATTTACTTATCTACCCTTGAATGTTTTTTAGCCCTTCACTTCTCTTTCCCTTTACCCCTTCTATTTTGAGTTGCCGGCCCCCTGCAGAGCTTTAAACAGCTGTCCCAAAAGCCTTCATTCAATATTAGATGAGCAAAACGAAAAGAGGCTGGTGACATTTGGACTCACCGTGACTCTGCAAAATCTTTTAGCAGGGGTAGCAGTGGTGAAATCGATGAAGGTGGCACTCTCGTAATGGCAATGGTCATCTCATTGACTGTGGGGTATATCATAACTTCACTGTTTGGTCCATTCATACTGATTTTTGCTCAGCATAGATCAGATCCGCCTTGTGCCAAAGACTTTGGTCTTTTTACCAATTGTTGTCTTTGAAAACGTAATGAGTGTTTGCCGCTATTGATTTTCTATGCTGTCAACCTCTTTTCATATGCAGATACTGTGTGAGGTGACCTGTAATGGATGAATCCTGTGGATGATAAAATTACAGATGTGCACACACCCACAAATCCAGATGAAATCCTATTATATGAGCTGCTGTCGAGTTATTTCCATATTTATAGAGTATCAATAACAAAGCACAGACAATCAATTTTGGGGAATCAGACCCAACTATAATTAAATTGTTTTGGGTAACGTTCCAGTTAACGGTTTGACATATTAAAATAATCGATTTACAGTTTTTTTATTATCGTTTTCATCACAATCTATTCCATTGCAAAATTCACTGGTATTGAAATACATGTGCTTTGACTAAATTGGAGAAAAACATGTCTTCATACCAAAGATATTTTAGTTTATTGTATATTCATACATATTTATTTCAAGCTGCAGTCACTGAGGCTTAAGATAGTGTTTGGCATTCTGCTGCATGTGTTTAAAACAATGCAAACACGCTGTGAATATGGATGACAAATCCACCCGTTCAGATGTCACAATGTGGGTGGAACATTATCAGACACCATAATTCATATAATCCATATTCTTTAAAGTCTCGGTGCTTGGACAGCTTCTGATAGGGATCGGATAGTATTCAGATTAAAAGAAAGGGGAAAACGAGTAATGGTTTGCACTTCCTACTTTAGAGAGCGTCCAGACTGAAGTCAGCCAAACGCTGATTGATACCATGGTAGCTCGTTGACAGTTGACCGGAAAAGGCAGGCTGTGGATTCGGCAGTGCTTTTGCAAATGGACTTCAAATCAACAAATGTGTATATATATATATATATATTAAATTAATCGCACAATCCTGTGATTAATCGCGATTAATCGCATTTTCCCCAAGTTGTTTGAAACAATGAAATAAATCAATTAACACAATGAAGTATATTTTAAATACATTATTTTATGATAGTCTCTCCTGTGAACAATACAGAATAGTCATTCTTATCAAATATAGCAACTTTATAAACAAAGTGTTGAAGTGCACGTTATATATTTAAACCCTGAAGGTTATCAAAACTACTGGATCATCTTGGCAATAGTCCACATGAAATAAAACATTTTCAAAAACAAAATGTCAAAGATAGATTATTTTAGAACGTAAGCCTATAGGCCAAAATAATTGCACTATATGTAAAGTTGCCAGATTAATTTTAAAGAAGTCTATAACAGCCTTTGTAATATGAATGACAAACAGAATGAAGTGAAATTAAGTTCGGTTATGTCGGGTTGGTTAGGGTCTCCATGAGAGTGACATTCTCTGCTTTCTCCAGCAGGTTATGTCTCAAAACAATTGTTTTAGAGGGTAGATTGTATGATGGGGATCCCAGTGCAATTGTAATGATTTATTTCAGTCCCTCGTCTTCTACTGTGTTTATCGGGCGGCAGTTTCTATCTATTTATCTAAAACATCGGTTAACGATTACTTGTTGTGGTCAAAAGCCTGATTTGGCGCAGCGTACTGCAGTAACGCGGATTGGCGGATTGCAACATCAATAATGATCGGGTGTTTCTGTCCTATATACTCTCTAGTAACGTAAATAATGACCCTGTGTTTTGCTTTTATATGATAAACTAAAGACGAGCTGCTTCTATGGTATTTGAATTCGGCTTTGCAAACCGAAACCGTAACTTAATAAAGTGGTGCGTTAATTGTGTTAAATTATTTTAACGCGTTAAACCTTTGAAGTTAACGCGTTAATCTGATGCGTTAATTTCAAAGGTTTAACACGTTAATCTGATGCGTTAATTTCAAAGGTTTAACGCGTTAAACCTTTGAAATTAACGCATCAGATTAACGCGTTAACTATCCCAGCCCTAATATATATATATATATATATATATACATGAATGATATTCTTGTGTACTTCAAAATCACCCTACATAGATTTAAGTTATTTTACTGTTGATTTCCATAGTAATTACAATAAAGACTAAGCCCAACATCCCGCCCCTTCAATGAGGGTTTAGACCAAACAAATGTATTTGGGGAAAACTGAATGTATGTATTTGAAATTGATAAGGCCATGCTACTCAATCAAAGGCCTTTTGTGCATCCTTTGAAATTTCTCATGTTTTTTTCCCTTCTGAGTCTGAGCACACTTTGACATCATCCAATATTATCTGGCAATTGACAACCAGCAATGAACTCAGTTATACAAGGATGGCTAATATCCCTTATGACTTTTGCTAAATGCTTTGCCAGAATGGATGTAAGAAATATTTTATCCCAGTTCGTAGTATCTCGCTTAATGTAAAACACTAATGAAGGACTCTCCAAGTAGGCAGCGCTTTGATTTGATCTGTTCTGCATCAAATTATCTGAAACTAGTCTTATCAAACCTATTCTGATATCTGTTTACGAAAAATGTATTTAGTTATTTAATTGCTCAGCTTGTAAACTTAGGGAGTTCAATGTCTTCATGCTTGTCAGCCAACGGACTGAATTTGTATATACACTGTTAAAAGTGTGAGGTTTAAATATATAATACATTTTAACTCAGTTTTCACAATTCCTGACATTTATGCAAGCAAATAATCCCTGTTAGTTAGTATCTTCACTTTATTATAAGAATGTGAAATGTCAAAATAATAGCAGAGAGAATCATTTTTCTCAGCTTTCATCACATTCCCAGTGGGTCAGGAGTTTACCTAAAAGTAATTAGTATTTGTTCGATAAACCAGACATGTGGAGGTCATCAATTCCACAGCTCAAGTAAATTTTCCACATTCATCCTGGCTGTAGTACTGTATACTTTTCACTGCAAGCTAACGTGAATGACGCACAATGGCAGCTAGTCGAACAGATGCGGGGCGGTCATACCCCGACTCCCTAGTTATTGTTCTTGCCGACTTTAACAAAGGTAAACTTAGCCATGAACTCCCGAAATAGAAACTGCTCATAACAATCCAGACCAGAGTGGCTAATACTCTAGACTACTGCTACACTGCAGTTAACCATCCTTACCACGCTGTGCCCCGTGCTGCCCTGGGTCTCTCAGATCACGTCATGGTACTAAGTTCAAAGAAGTTGTGCTGTGAACCTAAAGATGCTCTTGATTCCTAATTGTCTGGACTGCACAGATATTTTTAGGTCTGCCACTGATTACTTGGAAGAGTACACTGATGCGGTGAATTCATACATCAGCTTTTGTGAGAACAGCTGCATAACAACACGGTCCAGGGTTAGTTCCAAAATTGTCAAAACCCTGGTTCACACCTAAACTCAGAAAGACTGTGGGCAATCAAAGAGGAGGCATTCAATAAGCTTCTGAAGTTTGCGGATGACACCAAAATCATACTTATTTTTCCGCCTACAGGGAGGAGATTGAACGTCTGGTGTCCTGGTGCACTCTGAACAATGCACAAGTGAGAGATAAACATCCTCTCTCTGGTGAAGAAAGCAGAACAGAGGTTATACTGCCTTTGGCAGCTTAAAAAGTACAGCTCTGCGGAGCGGATCACTGGATGCAACATTTCGTCTTTAAGGGATCTACACACCTCCAAGTCACTGCGATTGGCAGCAAAGATTGAGGCAGATCCCTCCCACCCTGGAACTATTCAGACCTCCCACCCTGGAAGAAGGCTGAGGTCTACCAAGATCTCTCCCACATTCACATTTATATTCACTCTGAACTCTAACTAGACATTGATCTCTAAATAGACATTGCACATTTGCACCTACATATTTACATATTCTATCAATTTATTGTTTGTCTTTTACGTCTTTGTTTATTAATGTGTGCATTAAGTTTTGGAGGAACGGCTCAGAACAAAATAACTTGTTTGGCAAATTAAAGTCTGATTCCAAAAAGGTAAAAAGATACCAGATTTAAGGAAGAGCAATCTGTCCCTCTCTATGTTTGTCCTGGCCCTTCCCCTGCCAGAGGAGAGGGAGAAATCATGGACTATTTGATCCACCTGTGTTTAGTTTCGCACCTGTTTTGTGTTTATCAGTGTCGGGGCATTGTTGGTAAAGGTACGTTTGGTTGTTTGTATGTAATTCCTTACTTGTTTGTGTGTTTTGTTCAGGGGTTTGTGGTTTCGGTTTATTGATCCTATGGTTTGTATTGTTTGTAAAGTTCTCAGTTTTCATTGCCTGTCTCGCCTGTATGAGAAATAAACAAACTTAATTGAAAGAATTCTCTGTGCCTGTGTCTGCAACCCGCCAAAGTCATTTCGTGACACCAGATGTGGCATTCACATTTGGAAGCTGTGTGCTAGAGGGCTGCATTGGGATTGGGTCCCGCGGGACCCAACGCAAATCACGCGGGAGCGGGCGGTTTTAACTTTGCTGCGGGCGGGTATGGGCGGCTAAAAAATACACTTCGGGATCAGGATATGATATGCTGGATTCCATACTGCAACAGGATGATCTCCACATTACTGCTGAGCAATAACCAGTATGAAAGAATTGTGCAGATCAATGCAGACACTTTGAAAACAGTAGTTGTGTTCCTTAAGTTGTTCAAGGATGCAATGACTTAGAGTCTGACATCTCCACTCCCAGCGCATAAAAACTGAAAATACACAGTGGAATCACAACTTAAATAAGGTAAATGCAGTCAAAAAAATCGAAACGGAGATAAAAGACAATGAATAAAAATTATAAGTATATAAATGAATAACAGCATGAGCCATTTATAAATACATAGTCATTTATATAATCCTATCCACACAGTTTCACCTGGTCCCGGCCACAACAGATGAGCCTCCAGACAAAAAGCGGAATGAAGAAAAGTCCCGCGCAGGGCTCTACTGTGTACCCACCAAATGCTTGTTGTGTCCAGTATATTTTTCCTTGTTACATGTTCATCTTACCACTAGAGGTCACTGAAGTGTCTGGGGGTTAATGAGTTCAATGTAAAATGTAAATGTAAGAAGACAAATAAAGCACATGGTTCCTCGGCTTTAGTGTCGAATTATTGCTAAGTTAGGGACGACACAACAAATCGGCGACAAGGATCGCTGTGCTTGCCTTAAGAATGTTTTTTAGTCAGAAAGTGAATGTTGTCGCCGAAATATACCATTTCAGACGACAAGCTCAAGCTGTTGGTGAGTCGACTGATCATTATGTTGCAGCGCTACAACATAGTGGTGAAAAACTGAAAGTTCGGCGAGATGGGAAAGTGAAATGCTACGCGATCAGATTGTAGAGAAAACAGGAGCGCCAGAGCCATTTTTTACCCCTTTAATCGCCAGAGCCTCGCGCCCGCTGGCGTCATTAACATATGAATCATCCCAATTAGCACCTACATTCTCCTCCGCAGCATCACCAGCCATTCATTGATTAATCATCCATCCATCAAAAGCATCAGATCATCTACTGTGTTATCATCCCAAATTAAATGAATTACGAGGATTTATGAAGTAAAACATTTTACTAAAATAGTATTTATTTATTGTGTTATGTAACCCTAAAATACAAAAAGAAAACAATGATTTTCAAATGCACAGGCTATGGCATTTCAATTTCGTTTAGACTCAAAAAATCTAATAAATGATCCATCAAACTGTAATTCTAAACAGATAGGGCTAAAAATAGATAGGGCTAATAAATGTATGTCCTCTTTTGAAGTAGTTAATGCTAAAATTGTTTAGATCAACAGGCGATGTGCGCAATCAAATGATTTGCGCATAATTGGCTGTATATAGACATATTGCAAAACAGACTCTTGAAATAAAAACATTATAGTGTATAATTCTATCATTTGTATTTGTGAATTGTATTACAGTAATTACAGTCCAGTTACTGAGGCAATGTAGACAACGAAACACGTTTATAGAACAGTTTGTATTGCCCACGGTCGGCTATTCTGCTGTTACCCAATAAACAAATCGTTTTCTATGTATTCTTCCCGTCCACAGTCGGCACACAGCTTGTAACAAGCAATAGAGTTTTTCACAAAACCTTTCCAGGTGTCTGAGACTGCAGCAAATTAATCCGTTACCAGGCGCAGTTTTCTTGTCTCCTTGTCATCAAACCGAAACGGTTGCGTGGCATCATGGTCTCACAGAAAAAGTCCAGACCAAAACGAGTACAATCCATATCGATCAGACCAAAACGAGTCCAATCCATATCGATCAGACCAAAACTAGTCCAATCCATATCGATCAGACCAAAACTAGTCCAATCCATATCGATCAGACCCAAGCGAGTCCAGTTTCATGCTCTAATATAAAACGATACTTTGTTGAAGTCTCTTTTAGGCTATTTCAATACACTGATGTTCTTTTGTTATTAATTGTTGAGTGCAATAGGCGCAGGACACATTAAATAATATGTTGGTTATTTTGTATCTCTCCAAATAAAATACTTGGTTACAGTTGGTTACATTGTCATGGACAGGCTTATGGTGTGTATTTCGTATGATCATTAATTAATTTAACTAGTAGGATATAATACATATTTTGTTGTAATACATTTGATGAATAACATAAAATCCTGGATTAATGTCTTTGTTTGGTAAAGTTTTCCGGGAAAATTAAATGAATGGGCTGTATACATAGATGTATTTGGATACATTTTTTCTGTTATTGAAAAATCTATTTCTTTATAAACTTACCTCTTTTTTCTAGTTCATTCCAATTCAACCAAGCCTCGCAATCTTTTGTCTGCGTGCATGTATTAATTTTTTGTCTGCGTGCATTAACCTTTTGTCTGTGTGTATCGCCCATTTAACCATTGATGTCATGAGTTCAGTGGGGGTGATCGGTGTCTGGGTACCGCAATTAGCGCCTCTTGGGTACCAACGCCCAGCGGCGTGTGCTTTTGGCGTCAGGAAGGCAGTTTAGGCATCAAAAAACATTTAAATAATAGTTTATATAGTGTAAGGTAAAATGCACGTATTTAGAAAAAGTCATGGAAGGACAAGTCTGTACATGCGGGCGCGGGCTGTTGGTGCTGCTAGTGTTAACCTGTTCTAGACAGTGTCCCGTTGCAGTACCCTATACAACCACTAGGGATACTTGCAGTACCCTATACAACCATTACAACCTCAACACAAAGATCGCGAAATTCAAAATTGGCCGTTTTATAATATACTACATACTTATATGTGCATAAAGGTTAGAATCTCCCCTTTCTAACAATGTTTTCCGTTTTAAAATAGCTAAAACACAGACCGTTTCATTTGCAATTGAGAGGACTGCTAATGGTGACGATGATGTCATCATTGTTGCAAACATTGTGATGATGTCATTTTTGTCCTGTTCTGCCCTCTATTGGTTCCTTTGTTTCCTTGTATGGGAATATCTGTCATTAGTTAATCATGTTGTACACCTGAGTTTCTCTGCACCTGTTTTCAGCTCACCCTCATTAGTTCCTGTATATAGTTTGGTCCTGTCCTGTCAGCCAGTGTTGGTTCATTGTATGTTCTGTGTTTGATGTACGAAGGCTATCTTGGTTAAGGTATGGTGCTATCAGTTTGGTCTTGTGTTTTGTTATTTACTCTAAGTATTCTGTTATCGTTCCTGTTTGCCGACTTAGAATAAAGACTCTGCATTCTGTGAAACTCTGCGCCTGTGTCCACTACCTGCGTCTGAGCCATAAGTTACAAACATTTTTAAACTATAGCGATAATATACAATAATATTGCACTTACATCAGCCAAAGTCGATCGTTTTTATCTTCCTATAGTCCCAGAGATATTATTAGCATTGTTTATGACCCAGAGTAATCCATAATAATCCATATTTGGTCGAGAATAGAAGTTTTCACTGAGAACTGAGGCTTCCAGGTCTGAAATGACGTCGTAATCGAAGGTGAATGGCTAAACTCCCAAGTGGGTGAGATCTCAGTTGCCTAGCATGTTTTCTGTCCGTTTGGGAGAGGTAAGTTCACTCACTCACTAACTTCTCTTAAAGAGACATGTGTTTACTAAAATGACTGTATCTCAGTGAGTGAACGAGCTAGAGACTTGAAACAAAGCCTGACATAACGCTGACACCCAGGGGAGCACATATGAGTCACTGAAAAATAAAAAAGTACGTTTTTTTGGTTTTAGCTCATGCAAAGATATTATGTTTTACATTATCTTTAATTAATTTAACATGTTTACGTTTTCCTTTAAATGCCCTTTACCAAATCTTCCTACATGGTTCTGTTCCAGAGTAATATCCATTTAGATTGGGGTGGGTCAGTTTAGGTGGAAATTGAGATCTGGGGCCCTGTCAAGAACAGGATAATGCAGGATACATTGACGTTGGACAGGACATTGGAAATAGCTAGGCGAACTGAAACTGCTATAGCTGATGCAAAAAAAATTACAGATGGTGAAGCTAAACATGTAGCTGTCGTTCATGTAAAAAAAGAGTGGGGCAGCCAAAATATACAAAGAAACCAATGAGAAGCAAGGAAATGCTACTCACATGTGTTATTGTTGTGGTTCAGTCAATCATCTAGCTAATGATAACTCATGTCCTGCCAAAGTATGTAAATGTAAAACATGTGAAAACATTTGACATTGTGCTAGAGTGTGTAAATATTCTAAATCTGTTAATATAGTGATTGTGTCTGAAGTTACTGTATTGACTGTGCATAGCTGCTTAAATACTACCTGAGGGTGTTTACAGTAACCATTTTCGTTCAAGTAAACAAAGTGTACCTAAAGCACAGCTTGCTACATATTCTTAAGATAAATTAACTGTGCTAGGATGTCTTAAAGCTGACATTACTTACCGTATTTTCTGGACTATAAGTCGCACTTTTTTATAGTTTGGCTGGTCCTGCGACTTATAGTCAGGTGCGACTTATATATTAACATTAACGTACATACAACTGAAAATGCCCCCAAAAAGAAAATCCTATTCTGCGGATTACAAACTACAGGTAATTGTAACTACCCTGGTTATACAAAATACTCGAAACGTATGCAAACTCTCGAAACGTATGCAAACTTGCGCGTTTATTACTCTCTTTTTTTGCTCCTCTCTCAACTCTGACCTACGCCGGTGAATCTACTTCCGGCGCAGCGTGTAACTTTATCGAACCAAATTAAAGTTATTTCTCTGTAAATAAAATAAAACAAATAAATAAAATAAAACATATTTATTTTATCACAGTGTTTCACTTATTAAATTCGCTACATTATTATAAGTATTATAACTGCATATAGTGAAGTAACTCAGTGATAATACAGTTGCGCACATTCACTCTGTCGCCATGGAGACGCATCAACAAACCTCCGCGTCAGCTACAGTAATAAAGTATGCAGCCGAAAACGGTAATCGAGCAGCAGAAAAAAAGTTTGGATTGAGTGAGAAACTTGTGAGGGACTGGCGAAAAGCAGAGGTAACTTTAACCGCGATGAAGAAAACAAAGAAAGCTAATCGCGGGCTGAAAGCCCAGTCCAGCGCTGGAGGAACGAGTCCACAGATGGGTGCTTGAACAACGTGCTGCCGGGAGAGGCTTGTCAACGGTGAAGTTACGTCTCCACACCCAGGCGGTCTTGTTCATAAGTGACACAGAGGATGAATAATTCAATGGATTTAGTGATGTTGAATGACATCGGGAGCTTGGTGAACTTGCTTACCGGGGAACTCGCTTGTTGGACTCGCTGGCTTGTTATGTTAATTTAACCTATTCAGCCGAATGTTATATATCCTAGTTGAAAAACTTTTTTATGTGTTACGTTAACATACCGGACACCCATTCAGCCTGTTGTTCTGTGATTAAATGTTCCAGAATAAATGTCTTTTTTTGGTCTTGGATTTTGTGAAATACATTAAATAAATGCGACTTATAGTCCGGTGCGACTTATATATGTTTTTCCCTCGTCATGACGCATATTTTGACTGATGCGACTTATATTCCGGAGCGACTTATAGTCCGGAAAATACGGTAATATGACAAGAGTGCTTCCACAGACTTCTACATAGTAAAGACAGGAACACCAATACTAGGTATGGACCTGGTGACTGCTCTTCAACTGCAAATTCAAGGTGGACAGCTACTACAAGAAACTGCTATGGCCTCTGTTACACCCCACCAAACCAAAGCCTCAACCTCAAATGCAAAGAGAAAGGTGAGACTTCAGCTACATTTGGATGTGCAAAGGACTTTGTTCACAAAGTGAAGGTAGACACCAGTGAAACCGGTACAACAAATGCTTAGACATTTACCACATTCTGTATGAGATGCTGTCTCTAAGGAAATCAAGGATCAGGAGAGGGATGGAATAATTGAGAAAGTTGATGCATCTGAATGGGTATCCCCAATTGTAGTCACCCGGAAGAGGACAGGTGGCATACGCATGTGTGTTGATTTGAGGAACCTAACTAAGCTGTAGTTGTTCATGGGCATCCTTTACCACTGATTGAGGACATTCTGTCTGAGTTGCGTGGATCTGTCTTTGTCTCGATCCTAGACCTCAAATCAGCATATCTTCAAGTTAGGCTACTTGAAGAGAGCGTAGGTCTTACAGCTTACATCGCTCTTAGTTTCTTATGGAATTAGCTCTGCCCCAGCTGCTTTTCAGAAGGTGATGATGACATCACTCTGTGGCCTCAAGGGAGTGCAATGTTACTTGGATGAAGTGATCATATACGGATCCTCGGAGGCTGAACATGAAGCCAAACCCAGAGCTGTGCTGCAGAGAATCAACAATGCTGGACTGAAACTCAATTTTGATAACCTTTCTTGGCTATAAGATCTGTCCTGAACGTCTGAAGCCAGATGACAATACTTCTGACTACCAGAGGTAACAATCCTGCTTGCTTGCAGATTGCCAGATGGTCTGCCCGCCTGATGGAGTTTGACTATGATGTTCAATACAGAACAGGATCTTTGAACTATGTCGCTGATTGCCTTTCTAGACTTCCAGAGACACACAATGCTCCTCTTTAACCAGTGCCACTACCAGCTGCTGCCTGGGAGAAGGTTTCTGTGGACATTGTAGGCCCAATTGACATAGCACATGCTGACTGTAGATTTGTCATAACATTGGTGGATTAATATACTAAACAGCCTGAAGTAGGGTCCATGGTTCTAATCCCCCAACCCCCAAGGTGAATAAACGTAGTTGTTCTGTCCTTGAGCAAGATAGTTAACCCTATATTCTCCCCGGGCACTGTTGACATAGAAGTTGAATCAGTAAATTGATTAGGGCTGCCCCCTGTTTATGAACACTAATTTAACAATAATAATAATAATAAATTATAATAAATAAAGATTACATGACCACTATCACTCCCCCTCTCCCGGACGGACCCTCCCCAATCTGTCAGAGACTAGTTGGGTTGGTCCACAGCAAGTTCGCGCAAATGTGTCATTTTTTCTAACGACTACATAAAATGAATGTAAATCCAAAATGGACAGACGTCAATTAAGTGGTTTTGCAAAAAGAAAATTAAAGAGAGACAAGGACGCTACTATTCAAAATGTTCCAGGGATCGACAGTTTTTTGTGAAACCATCACTCATTTCTGAAAACAACACGGGAATTGTGCGCTCTAGCAGTGCTGAGTCTGACGAAGCAGCCGGAGCTAACTGTGGAGACAGTGGAGACGTTAACACTTTCACCGCTAGCGCTTTCACGGCTAGCAGCAGAGATGCTGCAGCCCTTGCTAATGTTAGCCTATTAGTTCTGTATTATGGAAGTAGAACATCGAGAACATTTTAAGTGATATTTCCAACAACCATTTTATACTCCACTAGAAGGACTGTGGAATAATAAATGTGTGTTGGTACATGCCTGTCTGTTGCCTGGATCTTGGTGTAAATAGAATTGGCAAGAGGGGGTGAGAGGACACATTTTTATTTAGCGTTGCAATGCAATGTTTTGCAGCCAAATATTATAACAGTTTGAATATTTGTATGCATTTTATTGCTTTGCCTACACATTATTTTGATTCCACATTTTACTTGAACTAATTTGTCTACTTTATATTTACATCTTTGCCTTAAATATACAGTATCCACAATCACATTTGATGTACTGCCTTGACAGCAGCTGGTCCATGTGGAGTTTCCTTGACGCCCTCCAGCCTCTACAAGTCCAGGTTTCTGTCGCTTTGCCCAGGGTCACAATACCTCAGCGCACAGCCGTCTGGTTGTCTGTTGCACATCACTGCAGAGTTCGAGGGGGGGTGAGCACTTGTGAAATGTAGCCGTCTGTGTCGCTGATTCTGCCACCTTTCTCTTCTCTCTTCTGCCTGCTGCTATTGCTAGTCCAAATATTTTCACCTAACCTCCCTCATTGCGTGCGGTGGCGGGGTGTTTTCAGGACATGAGGCGGACAGGCTGGTAGAAAATCTGTTCCAGGCAGCCATGTGTGACCATGTTCATGTCAAATGTCCTTCCTAAAAATGGGTGCTGTGCTGGTGGACTGCAACTTACTGTCCCACCTCCTGGCCCTTCTAAAGCATCCGTTTGGTGAAAAAAAAGGAAAAGTATTGTCCAGGAATTACCCCTAAACATGTGATCTGTGTAGGAATGGGGCTCGAGTGATCTGGTTCTTGGCACATGAAGAAGTGAGGCAGTGCAGATGCTTACAGGGCCAGTGACTGTCATCTCTGCTTTTTCCCTTCCTCCCATTCCAGGGCTTTAAGAGGTTGTTTAGAATACACCTGAGCCCGCGGTCACTACAAGGCTAGTACACATACCTAACGTTCCCCCAGCATTTGACATCATGCTGCCTCAATCAGGAACCTGGAAGACATTTAGAAGATGAGTGGTGATACACACAGGCCTTCACATGCACATATGCTTAAGCCCGCAATTGCACAGATACTTCACCAGATACAATTCAGTCTAAGATGCGTGAGCCAATTTTAGAAACAGATTGTGACATGGCAAAATATATATTTTAAATTCTTGATGTGATTGAAAATGGGGACAGGGGTTGGTCATCAGATTCCACCTGCATTTGCCAAGAAATTGTGGAGCCATAGGAACAACATTAAATGCACTGTGCGCACATACAGTAAACACGGGTAAAGGTTGCTTTTGGTCGTCAAACATATCTTGAGAGGCTATTTTCGTATGGTGTTTGCGGTTAGCGTGGCTGTGGACAACAAAGCCAATATCAGTAAATATCTGCAGAGAGCAGTTATACACAGAATAGCGAAACTCTGTGTATGTCACTCACCTTCCTTTCTTCATTCCCTGCCACTACCGTGACACCTATTTCTTCAAATACAATAGAACTGATGTGTCTTGTTTGCAATTTGAAATGAAACCTGTGGGGTGCAGATCTTTTTGTTGACACAATATGTCACACTGCCATTTACCAATTGCAGTACAATAGGAAGAGTCTATTTGAGATGAGGAGAGGAAAGAAATGCATAATATTATATTATATGTTTTGCTAAGTAATTTGGTCTTTATTGTTGACAATAAAATGAAGTACTTGCACCCTCACATTTCTGGATTAGGTTTGCTTAGTTCCTATTCTATATGCAATTAACAAGGAACACAGGCGAATGTATGATTTGTTGATTGATGTTTTTCTGGGTGGCGTCTAAACGGAACAATGTATTTGCATGAACTAGTTGATTGCTCCTGATTTATCCAGTGTAGCAACAACTCATTTATGATTTCACAATTGATTAATGATCACACAAATGGAATTGCAGTTGTGTTGCAGCTCGGGGTCAGAAAAAATTCCTTGTGTGTGTAAAAAATGTTGGCAAAAAAAAACAGTTTGTGAAAATGTTTTTTATAATACTACTTGTTTCTAATTGTCCAATCGAATAAAAATGTCTTTTTGTCACTTTTGATTGATTATCTTTTTTTAGCGCATGTATATTACGCAATCTTTATGATGCTAATTAACCGTATGGCCTAAACTGGATGTCAAGCTATTAAACTTTTCCCATCTGCAGATTAAATGTAGCGACTGTAGTTGCGGTCTAAGCTTACTGGTGGGAACAATGGCAAGATCAGACCATGGCCATCTAGTATGTTATTCTGAAATATGTAGGAAAATCGACACTTGTTAAATAATTTGTCAATTGATAAATATGGCAAATCTAGTGGACAAATGGATTACTAAAAATCTTTTCCAAATTCAACATTAACAAATATTACATATTTCCAAAACGCAATGCTTTCACGACTCCTTCCGAAGCTACTCTACCGCCATCTAGGGGCAGGCTTCGGCGTTTGTCATCAGCTTTCTTGCGGCCACCACCCCCTCATCATGACATTTTCTTGTCTTGTCTGTTGCACACACCTGGTGACCATTCCCTCATTAGTATCGTATATAAGCTTCCTGTGTTTGGTCATGTCTGTGTGGTATTGTTTGATGTTACGTGTTGTAGTGGAGGTTGTCACTCTGTCTCTTTTGGGACATTCGCACATTTAAAGCCCTGCGTCGCTTCATTGATTATTGTGTCACAAGTGTGACCAGTTCCCTTGGGGCTATAATATAATATTTATGGCTTGCCGCTATAATTAAACAAGCCCGTGTTCGCACATCGCTCCTTCATTTACACCTCTCAGTCATGACAATTGCTGTGTTTTCATCCCTGTATAGATATTTAAATATTTTACATAATACATTTTTTCGGAACTCCAAGTAGTGACGGTCTAAGTATCGGCGGATGAAAGAGGAGAAAAAAAGTATGTTGGATTCAAGCTAATGCAGCAGCAGTTTATGTGAACTGGGGGCATCGTAAGAATCAGAATCAGCTTTATTGGCCAAGCTTGCGTAAGCAAACAAGGAATTTGACTCCGGTAAAACTTCACTCTCAATGTACAACATTCACTTAACATCTAAGAAAAATAAATAAAAAAGAGATAAGAAAATAAAAACAGAATGACTGTCACGGTTTCGTAAGGTGTAGTGTTGTGAAGCCAGGTTCAGAGCCAGGTAATCCGTTTAACACAGGGTTTATTAATGATAAGACAACATAAAACAAACCGAGGACGGCGAAAAAACACTACTGTTGAACTGAAAACAAAGACGCGCATAAATCGACTTATATAAAACATTTTACTAACAACAGGTACTCTCATTACACCAACACTCACCTCTATAATTACAGTGACCTACAACAATGCTGAGCAAGGAGTGACTGGCTCGCGGAACCTTTATAGCCCACTAATGATAATACAAAACAGCTTGTGCAGAACGTAAACACGGAAGTGAATCACCGAAATAATACTGTGTAACCACGCCCCCACACCACTCGTGACAATGACAGTAAGAAATAAAGAAAGCTCCTACTACTAAGCTCCTACTCCCAGCATTGTTTTTGTGATGTGAAAAAAAATTACCAAGATAAATCATGTCAGAATGTTTTTCACCTTTAATGTGACCTATAACCATTCAATTGAAAAACAAACTGAAATCATTAAGGGGGAAAAAAACGTTAATTTAACTGGTTGCATAAGTGTGCACACCTTTTTATAACTGGGGATGTGGCGGTGTTCAGAATTAACCAATAACATTCAAACGTATGTTAAATTGAAGTCATTACACACTTGCCATCATTTAAAGTGACACTGATTAATCACAAATACAATTCAGCTGTTCCACTAAGAACAAAAGCCATGGTCCGAAGAGAGCCTCCAAAGCATCAGAGGGATCTCATTGTTGCGAGATATCAGTCAGGACAAGGGTACAAAATAATTTCCAAAGCATTGGACATACCATGAAACACATGTCAGGGTGGCTTCCCAGAGGCCTACAGCAACATTAAAGGACTTGCAGAAATTTCCGGCAGGTACTGGCTATGTGCTACATGTTACAAAAATCTCCCACATTCTTCATATGTATGGGCTATGGGGTAGGGTGGCAAGCTTTTTCATACAAAGAAAAACATCCAAGCTTGGCTGAAGTTTGAGAAGACAAACATCAAGTCACCCAAAAGCATGTGGGGAAATGTGTTATAGTGTAATGAAACCAAGGTTGAACTTTTTGTCCATAAGTCCAAAAGGTATGTTTGATGCAAAAATAACACTGCATATCAATCAAAGAACACCATACCCAGAGTGCAGCATGGTGGTGGCAGCAGCATGCTTTGGTGCTGTTTTTCTTCAGCTGGAACCGGGGCCTTAGTCTGTGTGTAGGGATTTATGAACAGTTCTAATTTAAGGGTGTGAACACTTATGCAACCAGGTTAAGTATTCATTTTTTTCACCCTAAAAGATTTTAGTTTGTTGGCTGGTGAAAAATATTCTCGGTGGGGCTGTGCCATACTTTTTTGTTTCTGTTACCATCGCAATAAAATGTAACACAAACTACAGGACAGCAGTGCTCAGTGAAAAAGTCAGTAATTATCTAATGCCAATATTAAGTTGAGGCATTCTTACACAAAACATAAACATCATATTGTACAAGACAAGCTTTTAATTTGCATAATATATATTAAGTTTATAGGAAATCTTACACTGTATAAAGGATGTACAGTATAATATAGAAATGGATATCAAGTGGCTGAATTTTACTGTAATAATAGCATACAGTATTTTATGATCAAAGTAAATGTAACTAATTGTTAATGTGCTCCTGAACGGCAACAATTAATTGATACAAAACAATATATATACAGTAATATTCTCATACCCACGCAAGGCCAACTCAAAAGCCCCGCAACTTCACACAATCGATAATTTGGCCTGTTTTTATCCACCTCTTCGTTTCCTCACCCCAATCCTGTGGCTGTCAACAAGCTGCGTAGCAATGTTCACCCTTCCTAATATGGCTAGCTTTACAGAGTTATCCATGTGTGCCCTGGTGTTCTGCTTCATATCCCTCACTCCAGTACTTGTCCATGCTGGATCTGTCCCTGCAAGCACGGAAAGCAAAATAAAGCATTAGCATGAGTGCACCCAATAGTTCACATTATAGGTCACATTAAAGGTGGGAAAAGTTCTGAGATGGTTTTTCTTTGTCTCATTTTTTCACATCACAAAAACCTGGCATTTTAAATGGGATGTGTAGACTTTTCATATCCACTGTAGGTATTTTATATAGTTTCCTAATTATGTTGTTTAAAAGCACATTTGTGTTGTTATATGAGCTTACTAAAGATTGAACTTTTACTAGCTAATGCTTTAGTTTACTGCAAGTACCTAATTTACAATAATAACCTGAAGAACCAGCTCTGGTAACTTAACTATGTGTAGCCAATTTCATGAATCAAGTCATTTCAATACATTATCTAATGATCACATTGAAATAATGATTGTTACTTAATTGCCATCTACAGGAATCCATAGGCATGTGCTGCTCACACAGAGACATGTTTTTGTCAGGCTTATGTCTGACCCAGAAATCCATGTTCCCTAATTGTTACTTGAATGCACTCCAAAACGTAACATCTATAACATTTTTTTATGCCTGAACATGACTTAGCCCTAGTTACTAATCACAAACTGTACACCTAAAGTAAATCCAATTCTAACTATATACTAATTTGTATGTATTACATTAAACCTAATTTAACTTCAGTCCCATTTTCCCTAGTGAAGATTCTGAAAAGCTTGTGGTGAGTAATTTTCCAGGTTTTATCTTTCTTTGAGGGGTCTAACACATGTAGAGATGGATAACAAATGAAAGAAAAAACAACATCAAGTGTCTCATTAAGGGCACCATTAGCCACTAAAACAGCTTCAATGGGCTTCGATTCAAAGTGTCTCTAGAACTCTACTGGAATGATGGAACACAATTCTTCTTAAAGTCACATAGATCCATTCCTCTTGCAATACTGATCCAAAATGGAGGTCAACTGAGCCTTCCCAGCCCACCGATTGCTTGTGTCATGCAGTACAGAAGCAGTATGGAAGCATCTGCATTTGTTGTGTTTTTCTTCATTTCTATAGTTTTGCCCTTACATGTGTCATCCATCTGGATAAATGAACTGGGGTCACATACACACCCCTAATGTGAATGTTGTTAATCTCAGACAAGTCAATAGAGACTGAAGAGAGAATAATTTAGTTTTGACCAATAATAGCAATTCATATATAGAGACATATCAATCAAAAATGATTCATGGTTCAAATTTATTTAAAAATGTATATCTGTAGATGTTCTATAGAGGCTAATACTGTAACAATTCCAGACGAAAGGGATTGTTCTAGTCCTTGTTATCATTTTTGTTCCTTGCTGGTCAGGTCCTTATTTGGAGTTCCTGTCCTTGTTAGTTGATTAGTTCAATTTTCGATTTCCAATTACAAACACATCAAAGAAAAACGGATAACGAGATTGTTTTTCGTTTTGCGTTTTTTAATATCAAATCGAAAAACGAATAATGGTTTGTTTTCCGTTTTTCGTTTTCCTATTTACTAATGGTAAATGAGAAACGGGCTGATATTCGTTTTTGTTTGTCCCTTCAAAACGAATATCCGTTGGCCGTTAAGTACACGGACCCAGGAAGCATAGGAACTGAGCAGTGGTCTGTGGTCACCACCTGCAGAACCACTCCTTTATTTGGGGTATCTTGCTAATTGCCTATAAGTTCCACCTGTTGTCTATTCCATTTGCACAACAGCATGTGAAATTGATTGTCAATCAGTGTTGCTTCCTAAGTGTGATTGACTTGGAGTTACTTAGTGTTGTTTAAGTGTTCCCCTTTTTGAGCAGTGTATATAAAGGTTTGAATGCATGCCTGGGATGGTTTAGTTGCCTTGGCCACTGCCTCTGCTGCATATGTGCAGCTTTAGCTCAGGTTTAATTCTGGCCCAAAGCAATTTGACCACGGTAATTCTTCAGTCTTGTAAAATATGAAATGTGCAAATAATATTTATACGTGTTTAATATTTGAGTTTAATCTAACAAACCTATTGCTGTGGAAGCTCCAGATTCATGAGAATCCGGATAACAATGTGTATACGTGTATTGAATATGCATTTACTTTATATGAATAGGCATTGAATAGGCATATGTGATTAGAAGCAGTCATCCACCATTGTAGACTGCTAATTTAATACAGAATATTGTCACACCAGCGTTTATACAAAAAAGAAATGCATCTGGGAGGAGACAGCCTGTTTTCAAGCTTTGCAGAGATAAGCTTCGTGACAAATCCATCAATTAGTCAAGGTTGAAGACAATGGCTTGCTCCCTGTAAGGCTATATTGGTCATCAGTGGGATACATTCAATTCAAGGTAAGACTTTGGGCCAATGGACAAGTCACTGGAGGGAGCAGTATGGACATTCTGCCCACTGTCTTATTTAGACATCCATTTTCTGTTTGAGGGGGTAAATTCCCTTGTCACTCAAGTCTCAGTTTACGGTTTGTTTTCATTATACCTTATACTTTTGTTTGGTCTGTGTTTGTGAGGGTGGTTGAAGTACTGCCAAATTGTAATGTAATAATTTTATTTAAAGAAACACACATTTTTTGGAGTTCACAATATTGCCTTCCTTGTATTTGCTTTCGATATGCGTGTTAAATAAGTTATACATAGAATTCAGCTTCCCAAGTTACTGGACACTGGGTTCCTGGAGCCACCAAATGGTAATTATTTGATAACTCGTACATCTCGTAACGGAGGTGTAGTGCCGAGGAAAAGCCAGTCGCAAGGCGTGTATATTACATTTAAAAGACAGGTTATTTTAAATTAGGGCCGGGAATCGATAATAAAATTACTAATAAATCTCACTATATGCTGTGATTAATCGCGTTTTTCCTAAGCTTGTTATTATCATGTAAAACACTGAATTATATCAATTAACACAATAAAGTATACTTTAAGTAGAATATTTTATGACAGTCTCTCCTGGGAACTACAGAATAGTCATTCTTATCAAGTATATGCAGCAACATTATAAACAACAAAGTGTTAGTGTAAGATATATTTTTAAACCCTGAAGGTTATCAAAAATACTGGATCAGCTTAGAACTTTAGGGAATAGTCCAAATGAAAGACACTTTTTTAAATGAAAAATGACAAAGTGTGAGATGCAACCATCAATGTCAAAGCAAGATTATTTCAGATCTTAAGCCTATAGGCCAAAATAATTGCATTATATGTAAAGTTGCCAGAAGAATTTTAAGTGTATAACAGCCTTTTTAATATGATTGACAAAAAGAATAAAGTGAAATTAAGTTTGGTGTGACGCACAAATAGTTGTCATTGCTCACAGATGTCGGGTTAGGGTCTCCAGTGAGAGCGACGTGCTTTGCTTTCTCCAGCATGTCCATCCTCTCATCCTGTCAGATTGTGTATTCTCAACATAATCATTTTTCGAGAGGGTAGATTGTAAGATGGGTATCCCAATGCAATTTTAATGATTTATTTCAGTCCCTCGTCTTCTATGTTTATTGGTCGGCAGTATCTATTTAGCTAAAATATCGGTTAACTCCTCGGTTACTTGTTTGGTCATTGGCCCGTCCCGATTAGCCTTACTGTACTGCAGTAACGTGGATTGGCGAGGCAGCTCTTTGATGCTGTACTGTAGCCCCGCTAGTTAAGTCAATAATGACCGGGTGTTTTGCTTTTATATGATAAACTAAAGACGAATTGCTTCTATGGTATTTGAATTCTGCTTTGCAAATTGTACACACCACTTTAGTTTTTTTCTCCAAATTGCCATACTTTCCTCCTAAACTCAACGGTTGTCTTTCTCCAATATGCCAGAGTGACTTGGCTTCTCACACCAACCATCTGCCACAACAGGATGTGGTTAAACCAGATCCCTTTTATTGTGGAATTTAAGTATTTAAGGTTTCCTTACTGGCCATATTCACTTCATTATGTATATCTTGTAACTAGTATATTCTGTACATTCACTACTGTACCCCAACCCTATATCACAACAATTACGTTCCCTGGGAACTATGTACGAGATTACGTTACTAGTAAAACGTAATTAAGACGTAAAAAGCAAAAAAATCACATCATGCCAGTGGAATCAAACCACTGCCGACAGCTCCGTAGATGGGGATCTACCCACTGTACCACCCTGCGTTCTTCTTACAGGTGTTCTTATTGTATCAATTCACAGTGGCAAAACGCCACACGCACTCTTCGTTTTCGTTAGGGTTAGTTTCATAATGTTAGGGTTAAGGTTAGGGCTAGTTTCGTAATGTTAAGGTTAGGGCTAGTTTTGTAATGTAAGGGGTGGGTTTGGGTTAATATCCTGTGAACAATTGTAAGAACCGTGATTACATTGCATAACGACTTGATGTAAAACAGCAACCCTGGTAAAGCAGTGGGTAGGCTACTTGCCTGCCGAGCCGTATGCAGTGGTTCAATTCCACACGCTTTTTTTTAACATAAATGCATGGTAGATACGTTCACTAGTAACGTAATCGCGTGTTCCTACAATAGTTCCCAGGGAACGTAATTCTTGTGATATTGGGCTGGGTATCCACTACTGGCACTAGATCACTTTATTGCAGTATTTAAGGGTTGCATACAGTCCATACTCTCACTTATGTATATATATATCAGCTATGTATATTCTGTATATTGTTTTAATTCTGCTTTTATTTTTATCCTTCTAACTACGTAGTTGTTGCTTGCCATGTGGCAATAATTTCATTATGCAGTTTGATGCAAGTCATTCTGTACACATTAAAATAAAATACTTTGACTTAACCGAAACTTATAAAGTGGTGTGTTAATTGCGCTAAAATATTTTAAGCGTTAAACATTTCAAATTAACGGCTCAGATTAACCCGTTAACTATCCCAGCCTTAAAAACAAACCGTAAACGACGACAAAAAACAATCCAATTTAAATGAAATGCGCTGCACGGCATCTTATAAAATACAGACAAACAGTACGTTTGTCAGGATTTGGTTCTCAAGCCCACAGAGGACACAGGCCCAGAGTTTCTGATAAAGCACGTTTTTTATTTCGAAAAGCAGGCTAACAGGAACTAGAACTGAAAAGACTAATCAAAACAAATACAGGAGATCACACTGATCATATTCCTATCACGGACACTCGCTGTATAGAGAACACTGGAAACGTACATGCGTACCTCTAAGCAAACGTATAACCGAAATACATCCAGGATACGAGAACAGGAACGTAATGACAACAACATTCGAATAATGACCGACAATGGTGAACAGAAAAGGGGCAAACTATATACACAGCTAATTATTCAATTGAACACAGGTGCGGAGAAAACGCAGGTGCACTGAATGTCTTGATTTCTCCCTCTGCTGGTGGGGGGAGTGCCGACTCCGGCATAGAGGGACAGAGGGAGGGACAGACCTAACCCAGCCTTTAGCCAGATCCTGAGGGGGGAACTAGGACAACGTTGAAACCAACACTCACCATAAATATCGATGTGGCATAGAAACAATAACCAACACCCGTGAACCTAACCAGGGACCTTAAATAGCCCACTGATTAACTAACCAATGCCCGGTGTTTAGCTAAATCCAAAACACCTCTGCTCCTAATCAACATGATGCCCAGAAGTGCTCTCCCCAACACCCTGTGAACAACACAGTTCATCCATTTGTGACAATGACGTGACTAACACCAAAGTGTTTTACCACATGACAATCGGTGTCAAACTCTACCGTACCTAGAAGACTACATCAGCAGGGCTAGTGAGGGTACACTACAAGACGCAAACCACTGATAAGCCTGTAGAACAGAAAGTCGAGATTATAGTTTGCTTTAAAGCACCTAAGAGCCCCAAGAGTTCTGGGTAAAAAAACTATTGTGGACAGATGAGACAAAGCTTAACCACAGTGATTGCACCAGATGGATGGAGAGATGGTGCAAATTGGTGAATGGGGTGTTAGGGCTTGGGCCTGTATGTCAAACCAGTGGAACAGACCCACTTTTCTGCATCAATGACGTAACTGCAGATACAAGTAGATGTGAATCCAATTAAACATCCATTTTGCAGAGGAAGAGGAGACTTAAGACAAGTTCCCTGAAACGAGTAGGAACGGAAGATGGCTGCAGTACAGGCCTGGCAGAACCTCACCAGGGAAGATACACAGCGTCTGATAATGATGTGTTGTGGACTTCAAGCAGTTATTGCATTCAAATGATATGCTACCAAATATAAACAATAATAACTTTAGTCAACATACAGTAGCCAGGTCTCATCTTCAACCGCTTATCCGGGGTCGGGTCGCGGGGGTAGCAGCTCTAGCAGGGGACCCCAAACTTCCCTTTCCCGGGCAACATTAGCCAGCTCTGACTGGGGAATCCCGAGGCGTTCCCAGGCCAGTGTGGAGATATAATCTCTCCACCTAGTCCTGGGTCTTCCCCGAGGTCTCCTCCCAGCTGGACGTGCCTGGAACACCTCTCTAGGGAGGCGCCCAGGTGGCATTCGTACAAGATGCCCGAACCACCTCAACTGGCTCCTTTCTATGCAAAGGAGCAGCGGCTCTACTCCGAGTTCCTCTCGGATGATTGAGCTTCTCACCCTATCCCTAAGGGAGAGGCCAGCCACCTTTCTGAGAAAACCCATTTCGGACGCTTGTACCCGCGATCTCGTTCTTTCGGTCATGACCCAGCTTTCATGACCATAGGTGAGGGTAGGAACAAAGATTGACCGGTAGATCGAGAGCTTTGCCTTTCGGCTCAGCTCTCTTTTCGTCACAACGGTGCGGTGAAGCGAATGCAACACCGCCCCCGCTGCTCCGATCCTCCGACCAATCTCCCGCTCCATTGTTCCCTCACTCGCGAACAAGACCCCGAGGTACTTGAACTCCTTCACTTGGAGTAAGGACTCATTCCCTACCCGGAGTAGGCACTCCACCGGTTTCCTGCTGAGAGTCATGGCCTCAGATTTAGAGGTGCTAACCCTCATCCCAGCCGCTTCACACTCGGCTGCGAACCGATCCAGTGAGTGCTGAAGGTCACCGACCGATGAGGCCATCAGGACCACATCATCCGCAAAAAGCAGTGATGTGACCATCAGCCCACCGAACGGGAACCCCTCCCCCCCATGACTACGCCTTGATATCCTGTCCATGAATATTACAAACAGGATTGGTGACAAAGCGCAGCCCTGGCGGAGGCCAACCCCCACCGGGAACGAATCCGACTTACTGCCAAGGACACGGACACAGCTCATGCTTTGATCGTACAGAGATTGGATGGCCCTGAGAAGAGACCCCCTCACCCCATACTCCCGCAGCACCTCCCACAAAAGATCCCGGGGTACCCGGTCATACGCCTTCTCCTGATCCACAAAACACATGTAGACTGGATGGGCATACTCCCAGGCCCCATCCAGGATCCTTGCGAGAGTAAAGAGCTGGTCCGTGGTTCCCCGGCCAGGACGAAAACCGCATTGTTCCTCTTCAATCTGAGGTTCGACTATTGGCCGAACCCTCCTTTCCAGCACTTTGGAGTACACTTTACCAGGGAGGCTGAGGAGTGTGATACCTCTGTAATTGGCACACACTCTCTGGTCCCCCTTTTTGAAGAGGGGAACCACCACCCCGGTCTGCCACTCCTCTGGCACTGTCCCAGACTTCCATGCAATGTTGAAGAGGCGTGTCAACCAAGACAGCCCTTCCCCACCCAAAGCTTTTAGCATTTCTGGACGAATCTCATCAGTCCCTGGGGCTTTGCCACTGTGGAGTTGTTTGACTACCTCAGCGACTTCCCCTAGGGAAACTGACGATGACCCTCCATCAGCCTCCAGCTCTGCCTCTATACTAGAGGGCGTGTAGGTCGGATTCAGGAGCTCCTCAAAATGCTCTTTCCAGCGCCCGATCACATCATCAGTTGAGGTCAACAGTGTCCCATCCTTACTGTACACAGCTTGGATGGTTCCCCGTTTTCCCCTTCTGAGGTGCCGAACGGTTTTCCAGAAGCATTTTGGTGCCGACCGAAAGTCCTTCTCCATAGCTTCTCCAAACTTCTCCCACACCAGCTGCTTTGCCTCTGACACGGCAGCGGCTGCAGCCCTTCGGGCCTGTCGGTACCCTGCAACTGCCTCCGGAGTCCCCAGGGATAGCATATCCCTGAAGGCCTCCTTCTTCAGTCGGACAGCTTCCCTGACCACCGTGGTCCACCACGGTGTTCTAGGGTTACCACCCCTTGAGGCACCTAGGACCTTGAGACCACAGCTCACCGCCGCAGCTTCAGCAATAGAAGCTTTGAACATTGCCCACTCAGGTTCAATGCCCCCAACCTCCACAGGGATGCCTGAAAAGCTCCGCCGGAGGTGTGAGTTGAAGATCTTTCGGACAGGGGCCTCCTCCAGACGTTCCCAGCCAGTAGCCAGGTCGTCATCGTTAATTGGCACATTGACCAGTGAGACCCAAGTATTATACTACTGTTGTCATTGTGTTCAAATTTATCTTGATGAATTCTATATGTAGAATTGAAAAACTGCTGTCCGGATAAGACCAGTCAGTTTTAAATAGGAGTTACATTCAAAGTCGGAAGTTTGCATACCCTTAAGTTGAAGTAATGAACACACATTTTTCAACCACCTCACAAATTGCATGGTAATAAACTATTGTTTTGGCAATTCGGTTAAGTCCTCTTCGTTGTGCATGACTGTCACGCTTGCAGTGAGATGGAAAGGTGAGGAAGGACGCAGCAGCCGACAGCGCTCTACTGTTTATTGTCTCAGTCAGACGCCAGTAGCGTTCAACAACAGTACACACTTGTACATAAATAACTAAACTTGCGATGCAGCGCAGTAATGTCCAAAAGACAGAATAAATTGAAGATGGCACACGGCACATCAACAAGGCAAAAAACACTCACAGAGTACAACACGGAACATGAAACAATTCCACACAAGACCAAACACATGGGACCTATATACTCTACTAATGAGGGAATGGGCACCAGGTGTTTGTGATGAAGAGACTGGACAATAACGGGAAGGAACGATGGTAGCAAGAAGACCGGTGAAGAGGAGGGAGTTCTTACAATGACACAAGTAATTTTTCTAACAATTGTTTACATACAGATTATTTCACTTATAAATCACTGTATCACAATTTCAATGGGTCTGAAAATTATATCATGGCTTTGGAAGTTACTGATGCTAATTGAAATGCAGTGTACCAGGAGGTGTACCTGTGGACGTATTTCAAGACCTACCTTCAAACTCAGTTCCTTTTTTGCATGACATCATTATTTTTAAAAATCTGCCATGGAATTTCTGAAGGTAGTATGTTCTCCTTTGGCTAAGCCACACCCTAAAATGTAGATTGACCAATCACAGCGCAGCAAAGAACGAGCTTCGCCAGATGTCGGACACTTTTTCACAGCGCTCCATAGACTTTAACACGGGCATCTCATATTTTTGGTCTCGGGCAGGCTATTACCGTCGTAGTTTTATCAAAAATATGGTTAAACGTTGTGCCTGGGGCATTTGTAACACAGATGCGTTTCCCAGAGAGGTTAGAGGGGGGTGTCCGTTTTCTTCCCTTCCCAAAACCGAGGTCAAATCCTGACAAGTGTCGTCTTTGGATTACAGAAAACATGCATAACAGAAAACATGCCTGACAACTACAGAGCAGAGTTCCCAACAACCTTTGCAATTGTTGATGGTACAGAGATTAAGACAGAAAAACCAACATCACTACTTGAAAGTCAGACACACTCAAACTACAAATCTGCCAACACACTTAAATGCGCGCAAAACCCTGTCGTGCTAACCAAAACATCACCTTGTCAGCTAACGTTAATGTTACCTAGCATACCGGTTGTTGATACGCTAGCACACGTTGCTAATAAATACAACGTTATACTCGCTTAGTCCGTTTGCTTTGTAATGCCGATTAAAGAAGTGAATAGAGACCTACCCAGCTTTGCATGAACAGTGTTGCTTCTGATATTGTTGGTCCCAGCCTCCGTCTCGATTAGTAGGATATGCGGTGGTAATTTTTTTGTACAATTTTTGGTTGCCTGTTTTCCCTTGCGTTTCACCTGTATGTCTTGAATATAGCCTTCAAACGCATATTGCAGCCCCTTTTGGCTACTTCTATCGGACACTTTATTTGCTGCTTTATAAAAGTTTGATAAAATTTCTGCAGGAAGAGCCGACACAGCAGAGCCCAGATGAAGTTGTCGGACGGCTTAGCCAAAGGTGAATTGTACAAAAGTAGAAACACCATGAGACAACCCATCACATTGCTCACAAAGGCATTTTGTTTCCTAGAGATGAACATGCATTGCTGAGAAAAGTGCAAATCTATCCCAGGAATACAGCAAAAGACCATGTGAAGATGCTGGAGGAAACAGGTACAAAAATATCTACAGTAAAGGGAGTTTAAACATACTGTAACTTAAAAAGTCACTCAGCAAACATAAAGGAAGAGTCAGGAACCAAGAAAGAAGAGCAAGGAAGAGACACTGTTTCAAAACTGCCATAAAAACAGACTATGGTTTGCAACTGTACATATTTATACTTAAAAAAAAAAAATGCAGACATCCCAACACTCTCTGAGTCTCCTGGATTTTAATAGTGTCTCCCTGACGCCTGCAAATTACAAACAATATCCCTTAAAAACATTTTTTAGAGCAGGTGAGAGAAAAAAAATCTCATTCTGAATGCTAGACGGTCTCTGGAAAAACTGAGAGAGCAAATGACAGTTGTGATGAGTGAAACAGTGCGCGTCCCGTTTGGTCTCTCTTTTTTCCGGAAGGCGGTCTTTACAGTCAACCTCTCTACAGTTCATCCATCTGTTCGGTTCAGTTTAGTGTCATGGCAGAGTGACCAAATACAAAAAGATGCACAAAACACACTTCACCCAAGACTACCCAAAAATGTAACCATCCGTAATAGGGGTAAATAATAACAATAGTGTAGCAGATGTGATTTATCAATTGCCCATGGTGGGTTAAATGACTGTAAAAGACATGTTGAGGTATAGCTATCATTATTTTAACTGGCTGCTCTAAGGAGTATTGATGTTTAGGTGATGAGGCCAAACCCCCTGTAGAGATGTGTAAAGTAGTTATTGAATAAAAAATGATTTAATGAGTTGAATAATACACGTATACAATATAGTATAATGTAAAACTAAACAGTGAATGTACATATTTAAACGTCACATTTTCTGCATTGATCAAGAAAGTATGTATGTATATATGAAGTTTTTTAAGTTGTTTAAGCAGAAAACAAAAGTCTGACATGAAAACGTTTTTGCATGTGTGCACGCACATTAGCCATTAGCCATTTTCAATAGTGAATCCATTTGCCGGGAAACCACCTCCCTGAAATGAGTTTTTGCAAGTTCGGATGTCTGGAAATGTCCTCAGGTCTGAAGAAAACAAGAATAGAAGTGTTTGGCCTTAATAACCATCATTGAAGCTTTATCCCAAATGGGTCTTCTAGATGAACAATGACCCTAAGCATACCAAAGGTGTGGCAATGTGTCTTAAGGACAACAAAGTCAAGGTATTGAAGTGGCCATTACAAACCCCTGACCTCAATCCTATAAAAAAAGTGTGTGCAAGCAAGGAGGCCTACAAACCTGACTCAGTTACACAGGTTCTGTCAGGAGCAATGAACCAAAACACACCCAACATATCGTGGAAAACTTGTGGAAGACTAGTCAAAACATTTGACCCAAGTTAAACAATTTAAATGCAATGCTAGCAAATACAAATCAAGTGTATGTAAACATTTGACTCTGGGAAATTAGTGGGAATGTGATTCTGGGGATGTGTATTCTAACTGACCAAAAAAGAGGGACTATTTACTAGGATTAAAGGTCAAGAATTGTTAAGGGGACTATAGTGACATCTGGTGACAGGGAGGGCTATTGAAGGTACCTTGGAATGGGCTTATTACATACACATGCCGGCCCTTTGATTAGTTTGTGTAACCCTTTATGAGCAAGGTAGATGGTGGGAAACCAAGATACACATGGACACAGGAGACCCATAGAATTACTGTTAGATGGGAATATATGTTTTAGACCGGAAAGGACAGTTGAAGGAGATACTGCATCTCTGGACTCACCTTGGTTTAGGCTATAAAAGCCACCTTGGTTTTCTTGCCTTTTACGTCCCCAGCTTAATGTCATCGGTGTAAAGATGGTACTGTTTAATCAGCTGTCAAGTGGATAGATTATCTTGGGAAAACTGAAATGTTTACTAACAGGGATGTACATATGTTTCTGCACACAACATGAGAGACTTTTGAGAGAATAGAAAAATGTCTGGGATACTTTGGCCCAATCCGAATACTCCCCCTTACCCCTTACCCCTTCCCCTTAGTTTTGCGCGTTCACGCGACACCAAGTGCTGATCAAGACGAAGGGGTAAGACTGAGGGGTATACACCCCTTGAAACCAAGATTTTCCGAGAGCTTACTTGAAACCAAGGGGTACCCAGAACACATTGCGAGACGTCAACAATGGCTGCTAGATCAGCAAAAGAGACCCATAAATGTAGTATTTTCGGATTAAATAGCAAATTTAAAAATTACGACAATTGTTTTGTGATCTACTCAGTCCTGTACATATATATTTTTAACCATTTTAATAATTGAAGTTTATTTTTTTAAATCGCTACTTTTTGACAGTTTTCAACGCCAAAGATACATTGCTAATTTGTCCCGTATTTCTCTGACTAGCCTTTACTCAATGCATGTTGGTCTACAGTTAACTCTTTTAGCAGATAATTCATATCAGTGCATAACATAACCTGTTGCTTTTGGAATAGCGATTAAAGTGCTTTACATACCGTCCCGAATCACACAGGGACGCCGGAGGAAACCCGGCAAATAATTCGCTTTCGGCAGAAAATTAACAGAAGTTTCATGCTGTACAACCATAGACTGTATAAAGATTAGGTGTACAACATAATTTGGATATGATACAGGACACTGGTGAGAACATTTAATTTAAATAGTAATGTTATTTAACAATTGTATATGTTTTACAATGTTGTTCAATAAAAACAGGTTTTTGATTAAGGGTTTCTGTACATCGATCAATGACATTCAAAACAGTGATCACTGAAACAGATATACAAAACACCATGCAGTGTGGATGAAAATATTTATTGAAAACAGCCTTCAGTAGTAAGCAAGCAGGTTTATTTATATAGCACGTGTGCTTTACAAAAACATTAAAAACAATAGTACACAGAAAAACATCTGCATCCATATGCACCGCCACCAAACATATAACTACTACATACATCGAACCATATGCGCAGTATAGACGTGTTGGGGATTATGGCACTGTATCTTGTTGGACCACCAGTCTGGAAAATAAAACAATTTTACACCATTAATGGCTGAGTTGGAAAAATGTTTGCTACCTTGTTGGTTAGTTCCGTGAACTTTAAATACAATACGATAATGTTGTTTGCAACCAATCGATACATACCATAAGTAAAACTACCAGCATTCGTAGGCGTCGTAGACCTCTTCTCGCTTGATTTCTGCGATTTGTTGCAGACAATCGCAAAAACATAACTACTAAAATCCACGCAATCGACATACACACTTCCAGACTCTTTTTGCATCTCGGAAGTTTGAGATCAACATTTGTGTCGCCTCTGGTTACGTAGCAGCCAGCTAGCGACGATGTATGATGACGTAGCCAAAACCGAGTGGTGTCCCAATTCGTAGGGGAACGTAACCCTTACCACTCGGTTTCGAGGGCCAAGGGGAAATTTAAGGGGTAGGGCTAAGGGGAAGGGGTAAGTGGGAGTATTCGGATTGGGCCTTTAATTTAGCTTATGGACCAAGAGTTTTTGTTCAGTATTTAATAACTAATTTGATAATAGGGCAATTTGTTTTCCAGTACTACATTTATTTCTTAAAACTCTAAATTGAATAAGTACTTTTTATCTTGCATTATGGAGGGCAAAGGAATTTATTATATATGTATGTATGTATGTATGTATATACTGTATACTTTTATTACACACTTTAGCCGTTTCCAAGTAGATACTAGCCTAGTATCCAATATTGAGGAACAGATTCACTAATACACTAGCAACCCTCTATTGATTAGCAAGATTAATCAATCTCTTAAGAGATATACACCTGGACCATGTTTAACTATGCTAATGGTTGCAAAAGAAAATAATTTTTTGATGAAACTGGAGGATCATTGTGTAAATCATAAATGCATCTCACACATCACAATTTTGTCAATCAACTTTTTTGACAATGTTTATAGGTTGCCCAAGTCAGACCACTGTATGAAAATATTGTGAATAAAATACATGTTTGCATCACGGTAGTTTTATTTAATCAACACAATCATAAATTGCCTCCATCACACATCAGGGGTGGATGTAGAATAGGATGGTATAATTAAACAAATCATATAACAATATCTGCTAATGGAAGTACTTACTCACAAGGACTTTTGGACAGGGTGGATTCACTGGTTCCAACTACAAGCCTGAAGTAACGAAGAATAAAATGTTATTCCGCTTATCATAGCTGGAAGGAAATACTTCCCTTTTTTCTTCATTTATGTGACCTTTACTTGAATATCACCCAAACTCTATTCTGTGCATAATGTTGCATGGCGTGCTTTGAGATCTGCAGCATTGTGTGCAAAGATAAATTCAAAGAAAGTAATATTGCGCAGAAAAACCAGTAGAAAAACAGAGAGAATATTTTGCATTTTAAATCTTACTTTTTCTTGCAATTATATAACAACTCCATGTCTCCTGAATAAACATTCAGTATGACCAGTTTATTAAGAGAAGTTAACTCTTTAGTAAGTACTATTATGATAATTTTTAAGCAGATGCCACATATCCTAATGGAACATCTGCCACGTCTTTCTCAGTGTACAGGCGTGTAGATGGAGTGCAAATAATTTCTTCTTGGAGGTCAACATACCCTCCAAAATTATTGTTTTCTTTGATCAAGAATAAAAAGTTAATAAATTATTAAATATTATCCCATGGAAACTAATATCTCATAGAAAAATGTTCTGTCATTGTTATCCCTACCCTCGTTTAGCATCTTTTTAATGCAAGGCTAACAGAAAAAGGGACATCTTTTTTTACAAGACTATAGAACATATTGAATACATTTGAATTTCATACCTTTGCCAACTACATCCTTCAAACCTTTTTGCCCCCTGAACCCTATTCCTTACTGTGCTGGGGGCAGGAAGCACTTTCATAATTTACTCTTCCACTGTTTTTGTACTCTTTAAGTTATGGCCTTACTAGCGATAAGTGGCATATTAAGGTTTTTTGGTACTTTTTTTACTCATTGGAAAAGCAGCTAGATCGCTTAAGGCGACATGAACGTTGTTCTGTCCCCTGGATGTTGTTGCTAAGGGGAGCCCTCTGGTGGATGCAGGGCTGGATGGATGGGTGGCTGGGTGATGTTGAGCGGTATATTGAGCAGGATGGTCAGAACATTCAATGATGTTGAGTGAAATGTTGAGCAGAATGGATGGAACATTGAATAATGTTGAGTGGGATGCAATCTGGCCGTTGAGGGATGTTTGAGGAGACAGTGCTGTCTGAGAAAAGATTTGGAATAACGATGGAGTTGTCGTGATGCAATCAATTATCCAATGGCTAGATCCCATCCCTAGCTTGCATCTAACGCAAATTCACAGCCAAACATACTTTTTGTGCAACATTTTTTTTTACATATTTACACATATATACACATATACATATACATACAATTTAATTGAAAACCCCATCTTTGAGTGGGAAAAATAACAAATGTAATCTTAACGTTAACCGTATATCTGCTGTATATTTAAGATAGAAAGGCTTTTAAATAAAATATCTCAAATAACAAAAATATATATTTAGTGCTGTCAAACTACAAATAATATATCCTGACTGTCAAGAGTGTGGTGAGTTTTGTTCCACATAGTGGAGTGCACTTCCTGTTTCTGGTGATTGTTTTGTTGGTAGCACAGCTGGGACTTGTTACCTTATCACCGAGGCTATAAAGGTTCCTAGGCTAGGGTGCTCTTTGCTTCTCATTGTTTCTATGTCACATCGATTATGCTGGAGAGTGTTTGTTGTGTATAGCTGTTGTTTGTATTTTATAAGTCGCATGAATAAGCACATATTCATTTAACCCATATTCATTTTTCCGTTGAGTGTATTGTTTTATTTTTGAAGTAAAATAAATCCCACCAACAAGGCGCGCTTCATCTGGCTCCCTTTCCTGCACTTTACCTTAATGGTTCGTGACACTGACTATTTACTAATTAATCGCAATCCTGTGATTAATCGCGATTAATCGCATTTTCCCCAAGTTGTTTGAAACACTGAAATAAATCAATTAACACAATGAAGTATATTTTAAATACATTATTTTATGATAGTCTCTCCTGTGAACTATACAGAATAGTCATTCTTATCAAATATAGCAACTTAAGAAACAAAGTGTTGAAGTGCAAGTTATATATTTAAACCCTGAAGGTTATCAAAAATACTGGATCATCTTGGCAATAGTCCAAATGAAATAAAACATTTTCAAAAACAAAATGACAAAGTGTGAGGTGAAACCATCAATGTCAAAGATTATTTTAGAACTTAAGCCTATAGGCCAAAATAATTGCACTATATGTAAAGTTGCCAGATTAATTTTAAAGAAGTCTATAACAGCCTTTGCAATATGAATGACAAACAGAATGAAGTGAAATTAAGTTTGGTGATGTCGGGTTGGTTAGGGTCTCCATGAGAGTGACGTTCTCTGCTTTCTCCAGCAGGTTATGTCTCAAAACAATCGTTTTAGAGGGTAGATTGTATGATGGGGATCCCAATGCAATTGGAATGATTTATTTCAGTCCCTCGTCTTCTATTGTGTTTATTGGGCGGCAGTTTATTTATCTATTTATCTAAAACATCGGTTAACGGTAGTATACTTGTTTGGTCAAAAGCCCGATTAGGCTCACCGTACTGCAGTAACGCGGTTTGGCGGATTGCAACATCAATAATGACCGGGTCTTTCTGTCCTATATACTCTCAAGTAACGTAAATAATGACCCTGTGTTTTGCTTTTATATGATAAACTAAAGACGAGCTGCTTCTATGGTATTTGAATTCGGCTTTGCAAACCGAAACCGAAACTTAATAAGTGGTGTGTTAATTGCGTTAAATTATTTTAACGCATCAGATTAACACGTTAAATATCCCAGCCCTACTATTTACGTATGTCACAGTCTTTTTTCTGTGTTTCCTGGTTTGTCTTGTCATTATCATTTACACCTGGTTCCCATTCTGTAATTAGGAAGTGAACTAATTTTTCAATTTCTTTGTTAAATGTCAGTCTTCTGTGTAGGTCAGTGTGTTCCATGTAGCTGTTTGTCTTGTAAGCGCATTATCATTTCATTTCATTACATTTGATGTTTTTTTTGTCCTGTCTTTTTCAATTAAAACTCACAAACGAAAGAATAACGAAAGCCTGTGTTTGGTTCCTCCACACCACCTAAGTTGAGACAGCGTAAAATCTGTAGTTAATTGAGTATTCCAGCTGCCGTGCATATATTTAACTAACAATAACATTTTTAGGCAGTATTCATGAACTAGGCCCAAACAAGGCCTACTATCCTATGATAAGTTCTGAGATCAAGCAAACAATAAGTGTATTGGTAAACAATAAGTGCAAGTACTGCAATCCTGGCTGCTCCCACTGAAGTCAACCACTAACTATGGATTCTGAGTGTAAGGAACAGCTATCTGTCCCTCTATGTTTGTGCTGGCACTCCCCCTGCCAGCAGAGAGGGAGAAATCAAGGACTATTAGATTCACCTGTGTTTTGTTTCGCACCTGTTTTCTGTTGAGTTGTTAGTACATGTATATAGGTTGCTTCATTTCAGTTTGTTAAGTGTCGGGGTATTGTTTTAAGGTACGTTGTTTTCTGTTTCTACGTTTGTTTGTGTTCTATGTAATGTTTGAGTTTACGTTCCATGTGTTTAAGTTACCACAGTTATCCTGTTGAAGGAATGATCCTCAGTTTGATCTTCGGTTTTGTTTTTCTTGTTTTAAGTCTCTGTTATAGTTCTTGCTTGTCTGCATTTGAATAAAGAACATACTTCCTAAGAATCTCTGCGCCTGTGTCCTACCTATTACCTGCCTGAAGTCGAATCCTGACAATGAGGCTCAAAATTGTGAAAATAAATATGGTGGTTATGTAAGGATTTAGAACCAAACGCAGGATTCATGCGCCTCGGTTGATCATTTATTAGACAGCGATGAACAAACTGTATCTCTTACAATTTCATTCAATCATTTTAGTCCGTCTTTTCAGTAGTTCCAATAATTACAGGTTCTTAACATATTCCTTAACAATGTGTAGATAGTTTTTAGTGAGTAGAGCGTTACAAATGGACTATCCAAATAAAGTTTTATTGAAAAGTGTCAAAAGGGGTGATGCCTTTGACAGTCTTTTCCTCAGCTCTAGATGTCTTCAGGGCAGTGTCGCAACACCTTTGCAGTGTTAGATATCAGCCAAGCATCTTACTCTTATCACCGTGCTATGCTGTGACGGCCCACAGAACCCTGTTAGTGCTTCCTGACAGAGTGCATCATTGGCTGTCAGAAATGCATTGGCGGACATACAGACACGCAGACACACACACACACACAGGTGTAGATACGTACACACATAAAGAAACACAGACACACACCATGTGCAAGCAGCCCCATGTGATTTGTTGTGCAATGTGCAAAAGGCCCATATGTGATCCTGTGACGCACATGTACACGTACACACATACACACACTGTGCAGACAGCCAGCTCTGATTGTGCCTCTCTAAATCCAGATAACGAATGGGAGCGAGGTGTTTGGGTAGCCCCCAGCATCTTCTGATAAGGGGCTGTATGAGGTGTTTCATGGTGAAAGAAATGGAACAAGGTAACAAGGGAAAGAGAAATGTATGATTTATTATCTGGAAAGAAGGTTTTGTGAAAAGGAGTTGTGAAATCGATTTTTTTTCATATTACAGATGCCATATCATAATTTGATCATCCTGTTATTGCAGTTTTTTATCAGTGCAACTTGTAGTGCATTCAAGGTTTAAAAATAATTCTGAGTTTGCCATTTCCACAACCTGTTTTGCCTGAAAATGTTACAACTCTTACTAAAGACGTCCATTCATTTCTAATCCATTTAAAAATGTTAATGCTCTATTGCTTCAAGTCTATTTTTCTGCTGTCTAAATCTTAAAAACGGTATAACACTACATTGAAAGATCAACACTACTGAAAGAAATTGTAGAGTTGTAACTCTACCTTGTCATCCTCGTTTAATATAAGTGTCATATGTCTTGATATTCTGAGGTAGTGTTGTCATGGAAACCGCTCAAAGTTGTGTTTAATCAGCGGGAAACATACTCTGGGTCGCATTCACTTAGGTGGGAGAGGGCACACACTTTCATGTTCTCTCTCACATTCACATAGCCATGTTTGTTTTCCTAACCCTAACAAATTTTTCATGTTTACTAGACTTTAACCTTAACATAACCCAAACCTTAGCCCAAAGTGCTAACCCTAAACCAAATCTGTGATGTTAAAACTAAAAGTACCCCAATTTTGACAATCAAAAATCTGGGTTTTACAATTGTAACTGACATAAGGTGGTTTAATGTACACTTAACATGGACATCACACAAAACGTGAACGTTAACAGAAATCAATGACTGATAAGAAACACTAGGGCAGAAGGAACTCAAATTGAAACATAATGAGGGGCAAATGATACAGACAGATGAAAAATAAACTAGACCGAGGTAAAACCAATCAAATAAACATCCATAGAAACAGAACAACTAGAACATAAAGACAATAAACATAGAAATGCAAGAAAGCCATGAAATCATATGAACTGCGGAAACCTTTTAAAGGTTACAGGTTCCATTTATGTGCAGCAGGCACAGAGAATGAAATTTAAAGAAAATAATAAAAAATTACATTCTCAAGTAGGCATTTAAACATACATATAAGGTCTTATATGACCCCATTCGCCCCTATACGTTGAGTAGTGATGTCATAAACTTGCACTGGAAAAAAGGTTTCAGACATAGAAATATAATTTCTTGCATTAGAAACAGGACCTACACTCTGGGGTTATAAACCTTAATAATAAAGTATGATCTTTATGTTCCACCTTTACTTTTTCATCACCAGCTCCATTGGATCGAGTGCCTCTGTGTACCGTGTCATTCTGAGTTTAGCTCTCAGAGCCGCTCTCCCCATCCCCATCATTTCGGTTTTAGCAGAACATGGCTTTTTGAGAAATGGCCCCAGGGAGGAAACAAATGATCCTCCCTTGTCATTGTTGACTTATTCAGTTATGGAGGACGTGTGGTAAATGGACACGTTCTGTGCAAATGGAAACTTCAGTGGTTAATGATTAATTGTGATAAGTCCAGAAAGGTCTTTTAGCTGCTAGGCTTTTGGACTAGGCTCCTCTGTCATCCAGAGAAAGGAGGATATGCAATCAAAATTTTAACTTTCAACTGGGATTTCAGCAATCCTGCAATCTTTTGATGAAGTGTTTGAGAGTTTGCATTCAAATATGACGCATGTTTACAAAGCAATAATGTCATTGGTAACAAGCCACGGGATTCCTCAACCTTATAATAGGACTCTAGAATAACTAAATGAGGCACAAAACATTTGTTCGCAGCCGTTTAGGCGGTCTGGTCACACTGTACGTTACATGTCAGCAGATGGACAAAATCTGTTAGGGATAATAATGGAACGGTTCCCAATTAGCTTATTTCTCTGTGTGCATAGTTGCTGCCTATATTGGTATTTATTTAGTTTTTTTTGTATGGCGTTGTGATTGTGTCATGTTGCATTTGTCTTCGATGATCTAACATGGGTCAGTGCTTAAAGTGATATATCAAATTTTCTGGGTTCACCTGCTGGCCGCTATCTTGGCCAATATATCACAATGGGTTGCCAGTACAGCTAATCATATAGTCATGCCAAGTATGCTCACAAAGACACACATATACAATGTACGTACACAAGTTGACATACACACACAGACACACTCACTCACAGCAGTTTTGGCTCTGAGTCCCTACATAAGCTCAAGGCACAGTAGGTCTGGCACAAAGGTTACCCATGGAAAATCCCTTCATTGTGTTTGCCTGTGTGCGCCTGAACTTTTATCAGTGCTGCGCTTCAGTAAATCCTTTCTTAGCACTAGTTATCTTCCAAAGATGGACACCGTGCCACAGGAGGAAGCCGTGACGGTAGCCTTGGTTGGACCCGCTCGGCTGCCACAGACAGTGACATGCCCTGCGGTGTTTCCACGGCGTCACTCAGTGCAGCGTGAGGAAACGATGCTCGTTTGATTAATCAAGCTGGGGGGTAAATGAAAACCATTAACAAGGGTTTCTCTCTGCTGCTTTCTAATGCAAGGCACTGGAGAATTATTTAATTGCAAAATTCACGCAAAGGCTTGCTAGGTGTTGGACAAACCCACTCCCTGGCTGTTTACACTCATAGTGCTTTCTGACTAGCTTTTTGGTTTTGTTTCTGAGTGTGAATTTCACAGAGCACAGTGACATTTGGGAGTGAAATGTTCCCATTCTTACAAGAAATACTATTTACTTATAGTTGATTCTGTGACCAAGTGAAAGCACATATTAGAACGAGAAACAAAAGTTGACTATGCCAGTGAATGTATAACCCTGCAGGTCTCAGTGATATGGTTCACAACAAGAGTTATGGTCTTAAACAGAATAACATAATGAAAACCGATGATGCCTGAGACAACAGCCTGCTACACAATCTGTCCTTGGTTTTGTCAGAGCGATGTTGAATAGTGTCCCTAATGTCTTTTCTTTTCCTTTAGTCAAAATAAAAATAAATAAATTAGAATGCTAAACTAGAAAATAGCTGTTTGGCCTTCCAATGAGCAGAATGCAATTTTCAATGTACACACGGTCATATGTGATTGAAGTAGCTTCCAAAACTCGCTAAGAATGGGGAAGGGTAGAAAAAAAAGAGAGAAAGAGAATTCAACTTCTATCGGTTCTCAGCACTCATACATATTTTCTTTTTGTCATTTCGCTCATTCAAAATGGATTCAGAACATCTGACTATTTGAGGTTGTTACGGTAATAATGTGTCTCTAAAAATTGGCTTATTTTGCTGCGTATTTAATGCTGTTATACAAACATAGACACACTATCTGTTGGGTGCAACAGTCCACAGCTTTGAATAAAAGACTCAGCCGACGCCAGAGACGTTTTCTCTCTAGGTGTGAGTACATAAAAGACTGTGAATTGTTAGCCATGACCGAACTTGCTAAGTCGCAAAGCCGTATCACACACGCACTGAATCCTTTTATTTGTTTGCGGAATCATAATGACTATCCAGAGGTTAAGCCTCCTAGATGTATTCTCTGATGTTTCAGAATTGTTACTTTTCATTTCTAAAATCTTTTTTAAAATCTGATCGATCTCTTAGGTACTTACTAACTCAAACATGTACTGACAGCATGTGTGCCCTGCATCTATTGAAAATACGTTTTTGTGTCCTGTGTTCGCTTGTTTTTGAAAGTGTTCTCTTTTAAGCGCTTAAAAACCTTGAAAATACTTTTGATCATGTAATTTCCTCGCTAACAAGCAGACTGCAGTGTTTCTCTCCCTGCAAAGTGCCGAAGAGAGCAGGACACTGGTAGACTGCAGGAAACGCTTGATGAGAATAGGGTTGTCAGATGCAGTTCCTAGAACACAAGATAATATTAGGACTTACTGTGAAACATTTGCTGTTCCTGGAAGATGTCTGTAGGGGGAAGTTAAAGGTATCCTGTAATTATATAATTAAAGCTGTTACATGGCAGGTTATACTGTGTATCCCACATGGAAAGAACCTATATAAACATATATGTTTAAATAATAGGTTTTGATAAATGTTTTTAATATATGTGACATATATAAAATTGGCCGTTTTCCTATATTATATGTACATATATGTGCATATATGTGCATATATGCACCTATATGTGCATATATGCACCTATATGTTAGGTGCATATATGCACCTATATGCACCTAACATATATGCACCTATATGTTAAATTATTGAAATCCATAGCTACTATGCAACATAAATAAAAGCCCAAAATGTAGAAATGTACATTATTTATTTACTTAAGAACAATCAAATAGAACAAAAACAAGACAAAAAACTGAACATTAAAAAAACGATTTAACTTGTTAATCCTCTCAGCTGCGTGAGCTTCGAATTATAGATGTGCCTATCTGCCCACGGCTGGCTGCCGGCCACTTCTTCAATGTAGACAAACATACTAAGACAGTGTTGAACTTATGTTGCGCTCAAAGGGTAAATGCGTGAATTGGAAATAAACAGGCTATCTTTATTTTCAGAATCATTCGGAACAACTCAAACGTGCTCACAGATCTTCAGCTGCTGCAGTCGACTAAGTCACTACGTCAAAGACGTATTACACTTAATACACAAACACCAAAACAAATCTGTTACCGTAATACAACGAGTAAGAGCGCAATACTTCAACAGACTTCATCAGGAACCCAAAGTGCTTACAGTACAGCTGCGATTGGAGACATCTTGTATGTACATATAGGTCTTATTTGTATACTTTAAGTTCATTTTTGTGAGTATACTTAAGTTTAAAAAGTATAATATTATTAAGGTACTAAAGTACTTATTTATATACTATTTTTATACTAAGTAGACTAAATTGGCCCACTTTTTAGTTTATTTAGTACACTTTAGAGTACACTTAGTTTATTTTAAGTATACTTTTAAATACTTTAAAGTAACCCGTGTAGTGTACTTTTAGTTTATGAAGTAGACTTCTTAAAGTACTTAAAAGTATACTTTTGTATACTTAAAAGTAACCTGTGTAGTGCACTTTCAGTTCATGAAGTACACTTCTTGAAGTACTTAAGACAACAAGCAAACATGATTAATATATTTAACCTTTTATCGGAATTTGTGAAATTGCGCAATATTAAATTAGGATTCCAAATACACACTTGCGTGAAACATACCAAGGCAGATGAATTGTCGCCCCATTCACTGTTCGTATTGTGTACGTCTTCCTCTTCACTGCTGGGATCAGTTACGTCTTCCTCTTCACTGCTGGGATCGGGTACATTGTCCTCCATGCTGTTGGGATTGTGTATGTCATCATCCTCTTCATTACTGAGATTGGGTATGTCTCCCTCTTTGCTGTTGGGATCAGATACAGAGTATTCTGCATTGGCATTAACTTCCTCTGAAGCCTGAAGAAATGAGAAAGGGTAAGGTACATCGTTTAATCTATACTATAGCCGTTAAATGCAACATCTTATAAACACCCAGCGTGTTACAATTTATAACACACAGCATCAAGAAATTTTTTTTTATCAGCAAACTAGTGGCTACATGGCTTATTAGGATAAAGTACATGTTCATTTTTTGTTCCCTGCCTCTTACAAACAAGCGACCTAGCAACCTTGCCTAATTAGTAACTGTAGCTACCAGTTACCTGAAAGACAAAAGATGCAGATAAAAGATAAGTAATTGTTAACAAGCACTAGTTACGTGTTGTCTTCTTACATGGCTCAGACGTAAATAGCTATCTAGCTAATGTTGATGTGAGCATTAACCATAGCCAAGTAGCTAGTTAGCTGTTATCTCATATAGGCCTAGATAAAGTTAGAATTTAGCTCAAACTCACCTGTTCATTCCATCTGTACTTTGTCCTTTTTGGAATCCTTACACCTGGTTGCTCGAGTTTAAAGCGTAGTTTATGGCGACTGAAACATGCTGCAATATCTCCGGTTCAACATATGATATTTTGCTCGCGCGCAAGGAACAGGAAGTGACGTCGCTAATCAGCTCCGCCTACATACGCCTTCTTCTGATGCTTCATTGGACATTTTTCTCAGTTAATGCATGTAAAATATGTTCAAATATATGTTAATGTCCTGTCTGTCCGGGGCTTTCATTCATATCAGACTTATAAATGTTCCTCAAAATACATACAGCAAAGGCGGAATTAGTTCATAGACATTTTTATTAATACTCCAATTGATTATTATTAGTATAGTATATGAATATAGGGCTTCAAAATGTTTGGCAGTAATTATGATTTCAGCTTCAGTAACAAAAAATATTTAATGTGCAATGCATTTCATAGACATGAGTATTAGAATATACAAGATGGATCAAAAAAAATTACTTGTAATCTACTTAAAAAATATTTAGACTGTTTTTGCTGTATAATAAAAGAAAACGTACATCTCCAGAAGAAATGTGTAAAAACGTTTTTCGATTTGGTAGTGTACTTAAAAGTTCAAGTAAGTTAACTATTTTCTAAATGTACTTTTTGAAAGTATATCATAAGTGAACTAAAAGTGTACTATCCATTTTGTAGTATACATAGTATACTTTAATTAACTTTTTTTTCGTAAGGGATATATGCACATATATGCACCTCAATTTTGACGATGTGTGGCATATATGCGCATATATGCAGCATATATTGTCATATATGTGCATATATGTGGCATATATGCGCATATATGCAGCATATATATTATCATATATGTGCATATATGCAGCATATATATTATCAAAAACCTTTGCTAAACCGAATTCAAATACCATAGAAGCAGCTCGTCTTTAGCTTATCATATAAAAGCAAACACATGGTCATTATTTACGTTACTAGAGAGTATATAGGACAGAAACACCCGATCATTATTGATGTTGCAATCCGCCAATCCGCGTTACTGCAGTAATGTGCGCCAAATCGGGCTTTTGACCAAACAAGTAATCGTTAACCGATGTTTTAGATAAATAGATAGAAACTGCCGCCCGATAAACACAGTAGAAGACGAGGGACTGAAATAAATCATTCCAATTGCATTGGGATCCCCATCATACAATCTACCCTCTAAAACAATTGTTTTGAGACATAACCTGCTGGAGAAAGCAGAGAACGTCACTCTCATGGAGACCCTAACCAACCCGACATCACCAAACTTAATTTCACTTCATTCTGTTTGTCATTCATATTACAAAGGCTGTTATAGACTTCTTTAAAATTAATCTGGCAACTTTACATATAGTGCAATTATTTTGGCCTATAGGCTTACGTTCTAAAATAATCTATCTTTGACATTGATGGTTTCACCTTACACTTTGTCATTTTGTTTTTGAAAATGTTTTATTTCATTTGGACTATTGCTAAGATGATCCAGTATTTTTGATAACCCTCAGGGTTTAAATATATAACTTGCACTTCAACACTTTGTTTATAAAGTTGCTATATTTGATAAGAATGACTATTCTGTATTGTTCACAGGAGAGACTATCATAAAATAATGTATTTAAAATATACTTCATTGTGTTAATTGATTTATTTCATTGTTTCAAACAACTTGGGGAAAATGCGATTAATCGCGATTAATCACAGGATTGTGCGATTAATTAGTTAATTTTTTTAAATAAATTGACGGCCCTACCAGTTTTAGAATCAAGCTTCACTGTCTGCATTGAGTCAATTAAAACATGATTATTGTACATTTTCCAGTTTGTAAAACTCCCACATACACGAATAACCACTTAAATAGAGACTGTTCAAATTCATATTAATCCAGGTCATTTGAATGTTTAGTATATTTTGTGCTTTTTTTAGACATGTCAACAAAAGAGCTAATGGCATTAGAGGGAGCTGCTCTGTTGTTCATTCAGCCTCCTGTCCTGTTAAAGATCCTTTCAAGTAAAAAACAAAAGAACAAACCAAAATTGATTTCTTTTTAAATGAATAATAAACACAAACTTGGCCTCTGTGTGAAACGTTCTCATTCGGGCAGGCACAAAGACAATGCTTTAATAAACAAAGCAAAAATGGCATGAAATGCATTCTCTCTGCCTGTAACTCGCGAATCCCTCTCCTATGGAAAAAAAAAACAACTACGGGCTAGCTCCCTGCGGGCTAGCATACGCACCTGTTTTCCCTTCAATTGTCTGAAGCAAAGACACTCTCGTTTACACCCAATTTTATGGCTGGGCCCACTTTCTCTCTGTCATGGTTTATTCATGAGGGGAACGCTTTTTTAGACACCATGTAGGTGCCATGTTGTGGAGCCCTGCGGGGCCCTGGATGTGCCATGCCTTGCTAGCCTGTAATCTGTTTACATACAGAGGACACAGGCTGGCGCGCCTCAGCAATTACAGCTGCACTCTATTGGAATCATGGAATGGGTTGTGTTGGTCATAGGTATTTTATTTTCAAAAGACAGCCAGAAGAGTGTGTACATATCTGCTATCAGGAGGTAACTCATGGGCCCAAGAGCTTATCATGTGCATGATGTTACCAGTTGTGTCAACAGTAAAGATCCCCTACTGACAACGTGTCGCTCAGAGATTGAAAAATAAGTCAAAGCTTGAGACAAGGTCGCCGGAGCTGCAAGCTGATATCAACGTTATTGCTTGACCTCTTAACTGACTGGGGTGTACAACGGAATGTGAAGCATACAAATGTATGTACAATGTACAATGTGCAAGTGGACATGCTAAGCATTTTACCCGGCTGGAGTTCAATTGAAGGAAAAAGGTTTCTTTATCCCACCTTATCCAGATTGTGTTTTCCTAAAAAAATGGTAGAATAGGGGAGTTTTGTGATTGTGACATGATTATTAAGGCTGACGTCACAGCTAAGGAGAGGTCTTTATCACATCAGACAGGCACTGTGAGTGCAAAAAGTACCGACTGCAGCCACATATCCAGAAGAAACATGTTATTTGCAGAAACAAAAGCAATTAAAAAGTGTAGATTAGATTGGATTAAACTTTATTGTCATTGAAACTGTACAAGTACGGAACAACGAATTGCAGTTTGCATCAAACCAGAAGTGTGAAAGAGTAGTGCAAAAAGTATATGAATGGCAGTGTGTCAATGCATGAGTCAAATGTGATGGAGTATAATGTAAGGATGTGCAATTTACATGGGTGAGTAAATCTGCAGGTATTCAGTTCAACAATGTAGCAGATTGCAAATGTGCTGAGGGCAACAAAGTGGAAAACATCTGTTCAAGTGGTAAATGGATAGTACAAACAGTAAGCAATGGGCAAATGTCCAATCAAGTAAAAAGCTAGAAGGGTGTAAGCAAGAGATAGCAATGGGAGTACAACAGTACACATTGTGCAAATAGAAGATAAATAAAGGTAACAGAGTATATGCTAGGTTACCGAAGGTTTTCAGAGTTCAGCATGTTATCAGCAGTTGGGAAGAAACTGTTCCTAAGTTTGCTGGTGCGGGTAAGTAGAGATTTGTACTACTACATGGGGGCAAACATATTCTGGTTTGGGTGTGAGGGGTCTCGGATAATGCCCCACAATCTCTGCTAACATTGGTTCTGCTGGATTTCTTTGACGGAACAATGGAGCCAGACCTCACAGAGGAACCATGTCTAAGTCTAGCTCAACTGTTGCTCCGGGCCCTATGGAGGTGGGAGGCGCCACACCTAGGGAGACAGCGCGGTTTACATTGATTTCCTAATTTCTTTTTAGATACAGACTGCGCTGTGGATAATAAGTTTATGATTAAACTCTAAACTGGGGATAGTACACAGTGCCAATAGATAAATGGTATCCGCTTTCATCCTAAATCCAAAATCTGGTTGTTAAGTAAGATGTATAACTTTGTAACTAACATCAACACTCCGCATTTGAAAATGTATTAAACAATCCTCAGGTAAAGACATTTGTTTAAAGGGAGATGTTTGGACCAAGACAGGTTTTAGGTCTGTATTATAAGCAGAAGATTGTTATTTTACTATGCTAGGATTTTGTTACAAAAAGAGGAATGCCACCATACAGTACATGTCATTTTGGGAATTATAAAGGTTTTCATCACATTGCCTCAAAACTCTCAAAGTTTATCAATATCACCAAAAATACTGAATATTTTGACATCTGTATATTTATAACAATGTCTGTCGTCAAAATTGGGCATGAGTACTGATTAAAGGCAACCACTCATTCGACACCTCTTTTCCCGTTGCACCCCGTGTGTTTGCATATGTGCATGGGCAAGTGTGTATGTTTTTTCATGGTACCAGCTTACTGCTATAATCCTGGTTGCGATTGATGTACTAGTCCCAGTAGCCCTCAAACCATGTCCTTGGTCTCTCTCCTGGGGTGGCATCTGTCAGAGGCAGATATGTTAAACATAGGAGGGGCCTGTCAGGCTGTTTTCATGCTCACTCCCTGCCGCCTGGTTTCTTAGGCGAGATGTACAGGGTAAAGAGAGAGAGGCGCTATCATAGAGTCTCTGTTGAAACTAAGGGTTGTTTTTCACTGAAAAGTACCATCATTTATACATATGTCTGTGTTTGTGCATACATATGCTTGTGTGTGTGTGTGCGTATTCTGTGTTTCCTAATTCAGTTAATCGCTATCCCAGACAACACATATTAAAAACATTGAACATGCCAATTCTGCAATCAGAAATATTGTACACGAAATAGCTGTACGAATATTCATTTTAGTCCTGTAACACATTCCCATCCAATTGCATCACATTTGCATAACCGTTCTGCATTGGGCCATGAGCGGTTGTGTTTCGAGGCAATAATCATAACAGATCATGTTCAGCATCCCTATCGGGTGATTACATTATCTTCAATGATGAGCATTCAAAGGGCAAATGGCTTTATGCAACACTGGACTCTGTGGTAACACTGGGGCCCTGAGCATCCACTCATAAATGGTTTGGCATGCAGCTCCAGGCAAGACCGTGCTGATTGCGTGTTTATATGCCTGTGTGTGAAAGCCAATGTTTAAAATGGTGTTAACATCAATATGTCTCTCAGAAAAATAGTCACATAAAATGGAAACTAAACATAAATCAAACCATTGATTTGTTTCCAGTAATCTTTCAGCCAAGACAGAGCAAGTACTAAACGATTCCCTGACACCCCATTTCACACCTCGGAATAACATTTAAAGCCAGAATTGAACCATTTGGCAAGTCATTGAAAAAAGATTTGGTGACGTTTAATACGTTTTATTAGATTACCATTGTGTCTGTTAAACCAAATAACAGAAATTGTCTTATTTCAGGTGCAGTCTGTTTCAACAATGTGACAATTTTTTTAATTTTACCTTTCAAGGGCAGGGACATCTGTGTATGTTTTGTTTGAGTCATATATGCAATATTTTGTGTATGGGCCGTACCTTGTGCACATACGCAGCAAAGGAACAATATCTAAAAGAAGGGCATTAAAGAAAAGTTTCACAGCTCTCTCCACATATTTGGTTGTCATGCTAGTAATTTTGTTAAAAACAAGAAAGCCAGGAAGTCACTTTATGGAATGATAACAGCACTACAGCTTTCAGGATGATTTGCATGTAGTAGTGCATACAGTCGAACAAATTGGCACACTAGCTGACTACTTTGGTACTTAGCAATGTGAGAGAAATTGCTACATCCAGTGCTCAATAAACTGATATGACATAGGCTATAATCCAACCCACCTTCAGCAATTATTCTCGTTTATCTTTCCTCACTCTCCAGTATCTAATAAAGCATACCATTTATTATAACATATGATGTTCGGTATCTTTAAGGTTGCTGGTCCTAAAGATGTATTCCCCTTTCAATCCTCTGTGTTTGAACCCTGACCATGGCTCACTGCCTGTCAACATAAACTTGCAATCTTTTGATACCAGCTTGGCTCGCCACCTTTATTCAATGCACCCACCCCCATATACCAGCATGGCACGCAATCTCTCTCATTGATTATGGACATTTAGTACCTGAAAACATTCATTAATCTGATTAGCATAGTGCCTGGGTCCAGTTCATTAACCCTGGCCAGCTGACATCCACGCAGGCAGGCAGACGCCTGGCCGCCAATAAGGATTCATCACAGAACCACTGAGGCTTGAAGAGCACCGGGGCAACCGGGCAGGGAGGTAAGGGGGAGGGGGTGATTGGACGGTAGGTTAACAGGTAAATTGGCAAGCCAGATGAGTATAGAAAGGATAGACCAATCACATCCTACACAAATGTATATGACAACTGCATATTTACCACATACTCACACGTCCTGCATAAAGGGTTCACAAGCGAGAGGATCCATGGGGTGCCAAAGAGAGGATGCTTGCTTTCGGGTGCTGAGGGTAACTGTGACGGGTGGAAAAACATGATATGAGTGTGTCAGGGGGATAGAACCAGAGATGAATGGAGAGATGATGGTGGAGGAGGAGGAGCAGGCTATACCCTCAAAATACATCACCGTGGTCTGATCAGTCAAGCATATACCTGTATCTGTATACCTGCAGAGCAAACCACAGAAGGAGTCTGATAAAATTTGATTGAATTCACAATCATACAGTCTTCAAAGACCTAGGTTAATTTGAAACCAACTGGGTTGTGTCAGGGATACATGCATTATCTTTGTCTCTTCTCTGTCTACCTCATTCATTCCATCCATCTCCCCACCAAAACCTCTCCTCTTTGTCTTTTACTCATTCTTCTTTGTTCTTTCTGGATCAAATTTAAAGACTCAGACTAAGCCTACACATAAGAAATTAAATGCATAGTTTGACCTAGATTCATATGTGGGTGAATTTCCACTTACCCTGGAGTTGTTTTTAGATGCCCATGAAATCATTTCTCACAACAAGCTATTATTCAACTCTGTCCCAGCCTGGAATTTATTATGGTCCAAATGCATGAATTGAAACTGCATCCCAAATGACAAAAGCTGCATTGCAAGTGAAAATTACTCTAAAACAGTGAAAACAAAAGCTAGTGGTGTTCTATACTGCATTGCTACGTTAATTGAAGTTTAATAATGTTTGCTAATGTGGTGGAAATATGAAACTGAGAACCAAAATAGGATGTTTGTTTTTATTATTACTTTATATGAAGTGGGCAGTAGTGTTTTAGTTTCCTATTGGTTTTCTATTATCCAATGTGCATGTAGAACTTAAAAAGACCGTGATTGGCCAGTTAGAAGATGCCTGGGGGCAGCTTTTCCTTGGCAGGAGAAGGAGTTCTCTGTTGCTCCTCGGCAGCAGAGGGCGACGAAGTCCAGCACTTGGTGGGCTCAGGCAGAGGAGGAAGATACAGCAGCCAGCACTTCCTCTTCTGCCTGAGTCGAGGACTGGCCTCTACCTCCTCTGCCTGAGCCCGCCGAAAACTGGCCTCTTCTTAGTCTGCTTGAGCGCGCTGAGGACAAAAACAACTTTAGGGTAAATGGAAAGTCACCCACATATGAATCTAGATAAAACTATGCATTTCATTACAAAATAATATTACATTAAACATTCATTAGGGTTTATTTAGTTTTAGAAAATTACAACATGACTGGGGACGTATTGTCGTTATTTATACATATTTGGATAACTTTCACAAGTGGTAAAACCTTTTTTTACAGTATTTGGGCTCACAAAACAAGGGTCTGAGACAGTACGGATCTGTCAACTGACCACTTATGTCAATAGAACAACATGCACACGTAACTTTTAATTTGACCTTTTAAATGGTACATGTTTGCTTGGCAAGAACTGGAATGTGGCCTATTGTTCTTTTGTTGTCCACAGATTGTTTATCGATTTAGGTTGTGTGAAGCCTATACTTCTGACAGTGGGCGGCCTCAGGAGAGAACTATAGATTCCTGCTCCTCTGTGTGCATCAGTGCATCGGCTAGGTCAGGTGTCTGTAGGCCATTTCTTCTAAAGACCTTTACAGACACACACAAACACCAATTGGAGATTTGTAAATTTCCCTGCTAGTACACTTGTCTTTTTCCTAGTCAATCAGAGTGTATTCAGACATTGGGGCAACAGACAGCAAAGCAACAAAATGAACAAACATTATCAGCATGAAAAATGTGAATCAATGTAACAACATCAAGATGTTGAAAAGGTTAACTATAATTCAAATGGACAAGGGGACTTAAATGTCAGTAACGCTTAATTTTAAGGTGTCATTATTACAGCAATACTTACATATGTAATTATACTGTAACAAGTATTGTAACGGAGGGTAACAACCCATTGGTACAGCATAATAATAAAGTAATACTGCTCCAGAACCAGCCATGCATGAAGGTCTGTGGGTCCCAGCTCCAGCGTTCCATGTTATTTTTCCCATTTCCTTACATTTGAAAGAATAACCGCACCATTTCGGCATTGTGCAGCAGTGGCTTTCTTAGTCAGTGTTTGATCAGCTTGGTTTCCTGTATGAACACACTGCAACTGGAGAATTACATTCCTTAAAAAAAAACAGTATATTATTACACAACTTGCCGGTGCACGCTCAAGAACTCGTTCTCTGCGCACAAGTCATGTCCTCCGCACGCTCAACCTCATCACTCTGTGCGCGCTCAAGTCTTGAGACACACGCTCGCTCAACTTCTACAGAGCGTTACAAATGTGCCACAAAACCAATCAATCAGAGGATTAAACAAGGTCAATTGTGATTGGCTGTTGTTCTCCAATTGAATCGCTAGTTGAACTACAGCATCCAGGTGGTTGAAAAACATAACTGACCACAGCGAGTTGTTAAACTACTAATGCTCTCCGTGAGTGCGTCATGAAGTACGTGTGTAATCAGTCCAATGGCGAGACGGAACGTCACAGACGGGTGACGTCGCAACCAGGAAACCATAAAGCACCCCAAAACACAAGCCTATTCATCTGTAGCTTCGGCAAGTGCGTTGTGTGATAGTCCTTGCGGTTTCTGTCATTAGTTTTTCTAAGCAGAATCTACCGTAATCATGGCAAGTAAGCAGCGTTATAGGAAGTGTGTTTTCCCTGCACCCGCTTTCTCACGGGTGAGGGGGCTAGCATTAGCATTGTGAGTCTCTACCAATGTGGACGCTGCGCTCTCGCCGGTCGCTCTTTGAGGAGAGCGGTTTAGTTTGCACTCCCCGCGGCTGGCTGTCTTCGTGGGGATCGCATTTGGATCTAACAGAGGGGTCTGAGACGGCGTCTGCACTTTTCTCTGCTGTTTCCTGCTAGAGCCAGGTTCTCAGTCCGGGATTGGGAAGCACGCGCTGCGGGTTCATCCGCCCAGGATGAGACACCATTACCTCAACTATCCAGTTCTGAGGAGCTGGATGTTGAGACCATTGACGCAGCGGAGACTGGGGATGCGTCACTTCAGTCGCCCGCGAGCGAGGAGCTGTTGGAGATACTCGCCCGAGCTATTGGAAGCTCAATATTGAGTGGTGGGCTGACAGGCAGCAGTCTGCTTCAACCAGTAAGTGGATGAAAGATGTTTGTCTTCCGGTGCTATCTCTCCTTACCAGTGTTTGCCTTTCTTCCCTGACCTCCACACTGAGGTGTCGAGGTCCGGGAAAAGGCCGGTGTCTTTTCGCATGTTTAATCCGCGAACTTCAATGTATTCGAACATTGCCGATGCTAAAATGTACGGTTACGGGACGAGGCCTAAAGCGTAGGAGATTCTGGCGAGCCATTTATCTCCCACGGCACCGTCCTTTAAGACATCGACATTGCCCACCAGGACTTCGGCACTGGAGGGCAAAGCTTATTCGGGGGGCTGCCGGATCAGGGCAGCCCCGGCCGTCGACTAGCGTGGCACACCGGGCACAGCAGAAGCAGAGTTTCGCGTCTCATGCTCCTCCTCACCGGGAAGACTGGATTGAGACGCGGCGCTTTCAGGCAAAGTCTTCTAGGGGTGGGGCTGATCCGAGGAGAGTCATTACCACTAGGAAGGCTTCATCTAAGAGACCCTGACACCATGGCGTCGGGGTGCTGAGGGTGGTCCCCACCAGGAGAGGTAGGAGTTCACCTCACTATACGGTGCCCGTTTTCTCTCGGTGCCCTCAGGGACCCATGCTACTGGCCCCGCCTTTCAACCGGGGCATAGTTGGTCCCAGCGAGCATTGTCCCGAGGGGCGCTCGCCCCCTCCAAGGAGGGGTCCGGAGCTGTCAGACCAGTGTTCCCCTGCTGGTGTGCCATTACAGGGCACTGTGTCTGTAGTTCCAAGTATTTCAGAGGCCAGCCTCGAGAGGCTGGTACACTTAATCGATTTTTTGGCAGAGTGGAAAACCCTTCCAAGTATATCTCAATGGGTCCTGCAGACAATCGAGAAAGATTATGCCATCCAATTCAGGGCTCGTCTGCCTCGATTCAGAGGGGTCCTACCGACAGTGGTGGGCCCCGAGCAGGCTTTGGTAATGGAACAAGAGGTGCAGACTCTTCTGCGAAAGGAGGTTCTTCCGTTCGACCTAGCTCTCCCTCCAGGGCATCCGCATTTTGAACTATATCGACAATAATCGCTCCTTCGGAGCTTTAAGTGGCTCGCCATCGAGATGTCGTTCTCGCTCACATCAAACAACAGGGGTTGAGACTCATTGCCGGGGAAAGTGTGCTATCCCCGTTACAGAGGACCAGTTTTATGGGCGTAATCTGGGACCTATTTGCATCCAGAGAGACATCACACTGTCCATTGTCGTTCTCACTTACTCATCCAGCCCCTCTACGGGTCGATGTGATGGTACAGGCATGGCCGAGGTCACACCTGTATGCCTTTCCCCCGATTGCTCTGCTCCCAGGAGTTCTGGAGAGGGTCCGTCAGGACGGTGTCAGTCTACAGCTGGCCGGCCCGAGTATGGTTTGCGCACCTGATGTCTCTCCTCGTCGGCTCTCCCATAGAAATCTTGATCAGGAGGGACTTACTCTCTCAGGCGAGCGGGTTGATCCTTCACCCCCGCCCAGAGCTATGTAAACTATGGGATTGGCCACTGAGGGGGCCCGCCTCGTAGAATCTGGTTTCTCGACTGATGTTGTTGAGACCATCCTCCACTCCAGAGCGCCGACCACAAGAAAAGCGTATGCCGCAAGGTGGAAACTTTTCACCTCCTGGTGTGGTGAACGGCAGCTAGACCCAGTTAATTGCTCGGTGTTTGAAGTACTGGAGTTCCTGCAGGAGCGTTTCTCTACAGGTCTATCCCCGTCCACATTGAAGGTGTACGTGGCGGCTTTCTCCGCGTGCCATGTCCCTCTAAATGGAGTTATCTGGGGAGACACCCACTGGTATCACGCTTCCTTCGTGGCACCATGAGGCTGAGGCCAGCAGCCCGCACGAGGGTGTCATCTTGGGACCTGGTCATTGCGCTGGAAGGTCTTTCCCGTGCTCCATTCGAGCCCATTCAGAAGGTCGCTGAGAAGTAAATTACTCTCAAAACGATCTTTCTACTTGCTATTTCCTCCTTAAAAAGGATTGGAGATATTGAAGCCCTCTCGGTATCTCCCTCGTGCTTGGAATTCTCACCCGGCATGGTTAAGGCCTTTCTCCTTCCTAGTCCGGGTTATGTTCCGAAGCTCCCAACTAATACTTTTGGGCCTATTGTGCTGCAAGCCTTCTGTCCTCCTCGTTTTCTGACTTCGGACCAGATGAAACATAACCTCCTTTACCCGGTGAGGGCCTTAAATGCTTACGTCCACAGAACTGCCCTGTGGAGGCGATCCAAACAGTTGTTTGTGTGCTTCGGACCACCCAATAACGGGGGTCCTGTGTCTAAACAGAGGATGAGCAGGTGGGTGGTTGAGGCCATCTCACTTGCTTATGAGTAGGCTGGCCAGCCATCACTTTGGGCTGTTCGAGCTCACTCTACCAGGAGTATGGCGGCTTCTAAAGCCCATTTGTCAGGCAAAGTTTCACTGCATGACGTTTGTACTGCGGCAGGCTGGTCCTCACCGCACACGTTCGTGAGGTTTTACCATCTTGACTTTAGCTCCATGCCAGGAGCGCAGGTGCCTTCGTCAGAATGTGGGCTTTGACTTCACATCACAGAACACTTTGCTCGTATGGCGAAGTGGGTATTGGAGTTCCCACAGCATGTTCACGCAGCTCGAAGTTCCCTGATAGGGAACGTCTCTGGTTACGTATGTAACCTTAGTTCCCTGAAGGAACGAAACGCTGCGTGTTTATGCCATACTCCCGGCATGCCCAAGCACTTGCTTCAGCCTGTCAGAAGCTGAATGGGCTTGTGTTTTGGGGAGCTTTATGGTTTCCTAGTTGCAACGTCACCCGTCTGTGACGTTCCATCTCGCCATTGGGCTGATTACACACATACTTCATGACGCACACACGCAGAGCGTGCCCACAGCGTTTTCACGCAGCGTCTCGTTCCCCTCAGGGAACTAAGGTTACATACGTAACCAGAGACGTTCATTAGTCTTGTTACGAGTGCACATGAGACAGCAGCGGACGAACCCGGTTGCACTGCGCACAGTGTTCATATAGAACTAGGGATGTAAACGGTTAATCGGCTATCGAGTCGATAAGAATTTACTCGATTAAAATTAAATTAATTGTCGGTTAATTGAACATTGCAATCAAAGACCGTTTTCCACAGGACGTAGGCGTAATTGAACGTGAAACGAGATTCTCGCGGATGGCGAGAGACCCGACACTAACTTCAGGCGTCAAAAATGAAACCAAGCATGAGGCGGAGTGTGGGAGCATTTAAAATTAATAAATGAATATTTAGCTTTTTACGTTAAAGTAGGGCTGGACAATAATTTAATATCAATATATATCGCGGTAATGTTTTTCAATAACGGTGATATGATTCTTAAACACATTTTCGATATTTCAATATTTTTGCTGATCTCCAACGCATCAAATTTAAGCTACAAAATAAGTGCCCATGACCGCAATTCAAACGTGACTGAACGAGCTTCCACAAGTGAGGAGAAAGCAGACATTTGATAAGAGAAAGACTAAATAAACGGAGAGAAGAAGTTCCGGCTACAATGTTCTTCCGCAAGATGCATGCACAGCGCCAAAAGTTACGTTTAAAGTTAAATATATTAATAAGGTCAGTCTGAGGGTCTAATGTTTATTTGACTTTTCTTGTTTGTATAAAGGTTCAATTCAAATAAAAAGTGAACGTTAATTTATTTGTACCGTTTCATTTCTAAAATATTATGTAGTTTTTCAGGAGGTTTCATAGACTTGGCAAATTCATTTTTCAGAACATTGTAGGTACAGAAATCTTTTGTGGGTGTTCTTGGCATTTTTATTGTTCATATCGATATCGGAATTATATCGTATCGACCGAAATTAAGAAATATATCGTGATATAACATTTGGCCATATCATCCAGCCCTATGTTAAAGACACTATTGATACCGTGAGAAATTTACATTCTCCGGAAAAAAGCCGCTTATCAGTTAATTGCTAGTCGATCGATAAAGTCAATCAACTAATGATTAATGAATTAATCGATAATTTGCATCCCTATATAGAACGGACCAAACCGGGTCTAGTTTTATATAGAACGGACCAAAACGAGTCCAGTTTTATATAGAACGGACCAAAATGAGTCCAGTTTCATATAGAACGGACCAAAACGGGTCCAGTTTCATATAGATCGAAACAAAACGGGTCCAGTTTCATATAGAATGCTCTTTCATGCTCTTTCTGCCGTATGCGCCCTGGACTTACAAAAACGCAATGAAGGCTTTGATTTCATCAACAGACATGTTCCACGTCCTTCTCTGCGATAGTTATAGTTTATATTTGTTTAATTTCCATACAAAATGATATATTGTTCAAGTCTCTTGTAGGCTATATCAATACACTGATGATTATTTGTTTATTATTGAGTGCAATAGGCGCATGACACATGGAATGAATGGGCTGCATACATAGCCTAGATGAATTCGTTCTGTTTATTTAGTGAAAAATGTTTCTTTATAAACTTTATAAACCTCTTTTTTCTAGTTCATTCAAATTCAACCAAGCCGATTAATCTATTGTCTATGTGTATCTATCAGTCTTTGGTCTGTGTATGGCCCATTCAACCATTGACGTCATGAGCCCAGTGAGGTGTGATCGGCGTCTGGGTACCGCAATTAGCGCCTCTTGGGTACCAACGCCCAGCGGCGTGGGATCAAAAAACATGTAAATAGTAGTTTTATATAGTGTTTGGTTTGTGATTTTGCAATTCTGAAAACGGACAAGGTAAAATGCACGTATTTAGAAAAAGTCATGGAAGGACGAGGCTGTAGCTTTTTAACATTAAATATTTATTTTCGAGCAGTAGATTGCATTGTCACGATGGCTGGGCAGCCGGAACGTGGCTTTTTGCAGCCTCGGGTGGTATGCTCACAAACTCACTTTATAGTATTGGGTTTTGTTCCTAGACACTTTACATTTATACAGTATGTCTGCCATCATGACATAGACAAATGAAATTCAAAGAATGCAATCTACTGCTTGAAATCCGACTGACCAATGGAGACCCGTCTTCTTGGAAGTCATCTAAACCCCGCCCACACGTTACAATTGTGTCAACAATTCGCAACTGCAAAAAAGAAACCGAGAGCAAAAACCTGAACTCGCAACTGCAAAAAAAGACCGAGAGCAAAAACCTTGGTAACGTAAGCAGAGATAGAAAAAAAACTGCAATACATTTGTCTTTGCATTTAAAACGTTTTGATTTCTTGCGGATCTTGATACATTTTCGTGGATGTTTTGCATTCAATATTTATTTTTTGGTTTGCAATACATATTTTTTGGTTGCAATAGTAATAATTTTGTTTGTTCTTTTTGAGACAAATGTAACTCCATACTGCTAAACCGTGACAGAATTCCACACCAGTTTCGGAACCTGATGCCGCCTCGTTAGACAGAAGCAATCGGATGATATTCATATCATGTCATTCATGTTAACTCAAAATTGTCTACAATAAGTTAAAATTAATTTGGCTTAATTTAGCGTAGGCTAATCATTGTGGTAATTTTAGTGTTATAATATCATTTTACATGATATTCACTTGCAGAAAATGCGACTTGGTTTCTAGGTTTCAAACACCACCTGGTGACAGACAACAAGATATACATTTGAAAAAAAATACCAGCAAAATGCCGGACAGCGCGTTAGGATATAACTTTGGCAAAACAGCTTTAAATTCACTTTTCAGTTATTATTTAAACAGAAAAAATGGGGAGCATTCCTAAAAGTAGATATCTGTAAGTTTATTTTTTTTTGTTTTTTTACATCCCACTTCTAGCGCTTCTAGTGATAAAATTACTGCTGTGGGAGAGAAGCTGGTCTTTTGGTTTTGGTCTTGACAGACCTCTCCCTGTAGGCTGGGGAAGATTACCTGTCCAATAAGTGTTGTGTCATCTGCAAACTTCAGAAGTTTGAGAGAGTGGTGACTGGAGGTGCAGTTGTTGTTGTACAGCCTCTAGTGCTGCCTCCTGTTGGAAAGGAAGTTTGTGATCCATTTGCAAGTTGACTCCCATTATGGAGAGATTGTACTTAGCCACTCTGAATAGGTCTCGTCGCCACTTCTGAGTACCTCTGCTGCTGGAGGTGGGAGGCGCCGTGTCAGGGGAGACCACGCAGACTAGCGAGTGCGCCTTTTGTTGGAGAAAGGGGGTGGGGAATACAGAGGGTATGAGGTTTGACAATCCTGCGACAAGGAAGGTGAGCACACCCCAAACCCCGCCAGAGCCCTCTGACACCCTCACCACAATCAATTTTTGTTTTCCTACTTTTCCGTATCCCCAGTGTAAGGCATTTGTAGATTCCGGCGCAGCTGGAGGCCTTAATGATAAACCATATGCCGGTCAGTTGCAGATTCCGTTGGGCCTGTGCCCGAACCATTAAGGGGCTGGACAGTCGGCCATTGGGATCGGTGGTGGTGACGCAGGTCACGGTGCCGGTAACAATGGTCAAACAACACACACTCACTAAACTGATCACTCTAAAAGTAATTGATTCTTCTTTGTTCCCCGTTGTATTAGGCATACAAGGGAGTGTCAGGGGAGGTGTCTGGGTGTTTTCGTTGGTGCGTCATCGGTGGAGAGTCCACTGTGCGTATTCCTCCTGAAAATCGTGATTTGGCAATCGCATTCTCTAAACAATTGGCTACTAAATTACCTGGAAAACAGCCTTTATCATCATGTCAAGTCACTATGAGTACCTCGTACGGGTTGATGAATGCGACGTCGGTTATCCAGTCTTTTGTGAAAAATATCTTTAGAGGTATGATTGGCCGCGGGGTGGATGTGTACATAGATGACATCCTTGTGTATTCGACTGACCGTGCTGATAATGTTTCCCTTGTTTGTAGAGTACTGGAGTGACTGATGGTGCATGATCTGTATGCCAAACTGGAGAAGTGTCTGTTTTTTCAGCGAACAGTCTCCTTTCTCGGGTTACACATTACTACGGGAGGGATGAAAATGGAGGTTGATCTTGTGGCCGCCGTGCATTATTGGCACATTTAAGGTGGTTCAGCGATATATTGGGTTTGCCAACTACTACTGTAGGTTTATCAAGTGCTTTGGCAAGGTACCAGCTCAAATTACATCACTGTTGAGGGGTGGGCCATCTTAGATTCACTGGTCGAACAAGGTAGACTGTGCGTTCAGTACATTAAAAACACTGTTTACATCCCCGCAGGTTCTGTCTCACCCTGATCTATTGCTTACGTTCATTGTGCAGGTAGATGCGTCAGGTTGGGATAGGTCCGTCCCTGTGCGTTTTACTCACGGAACTCAGTGCGACGGGACATAACTATGACGTAGGTGATAGGGAATTGTTAGCTGTAATCAGAGGCCTGACAGAATGAAGACATTGAAACACACGTTTGTAGTCTGAACTGACCATAGTAACCTGGAGTACTTCCGGGCTGCGAGGAGACTTAACCCTCGCCAGGCCAGGTGGCCGTTGTTTTTTACTCGGTTTGAGTTTACATTATCATACATTGCAGGTTGATAACTCACCTATTCTTCCTGCTTCCTGTATAGTTGCACCAATGATATCGGAGGTAGATGTGGACATCCAGTAAGCGTATGCACAGTGCCACGAGGGGCGCGTGTACGTGCTTCTGGATGTTCGTGATCGCCTCATGTGCTGGGCATCAGTGCGTTGCCTTACCAACAAATATTGGTGGCCAGGTCTGGCCAAGGATGTGAGGTCTTTTCGCGTTCCGTGGGCACCCGGTGTAAGGCACCTAGACACCTTCCGGCGGGTAAGTCACATCCTCAAAAACGCCCTCCAAACCTTTGACGTGAATTGGGGGCCCCGTCAGACGCTATGTCCTCCGGCACACCATAGTGAACAGAAGTCTAAAAGAATAACAGTATCTTTTGAGCCAGGTATGTAACTTGTGGATGCAGCTTAAATACATATTGCTGAAACACAGTATTCCAGAGTCAACCAAAATAACAATGTAGGATTTGCTGTTAACATAGCAAGAAGATATGCCTTTGAATTTGGTTCCTGGTACCCTTCCCTTCCCGGAAAGTAATCCAGGAATCACAGGACGACACAGCACAAAACCAAGCCGTGAAGTGCAAGGAATTTTCTGTAGACCTCTGGGATAGGATTGTATCAGATCTGGGAAAGTGTACTGAATCATTTCTTCAGCATTGAAGTTCTCAATGAGCATAATGGCCTTCGTAATCCGTAAATGGAAGAAGTTTGGAACCACCAATAATAATCACTTCGTCGCAACATCTTTCACACCACGTTATTCCAACATGCACGTAAGATGTGCAGCCCTTTAGCTCGTGATGTAGAGTATCTGAGCTAGCCTCCACTTTGTCCCGCCAACTGCGAGTATGGAGTTGAACTATTAGCTTAACAAAATCGTTAACTAGCATTGTCAATATTCAAAGAAAACTTCCAAAACATTACATTTCCTATATTAACATATTAACAAACTTCAACAGACAATTCAGCTAATGTATTTATACATAAACCAAGAACATAAATACACAATTCATAACTAAAAATAGGGAGCAATCAATAAAACAACTTGGACACAATGTTTTGTCTTGAGCAGCTTCATTAAGAATGGAGCATTGTGGCCGAGAGCCCCTCCCCTTTCCCCCAACGTGACATGCCTAATCAATAATTATTAAAGCATTACAGCAGCATCATGCTGAGGGGATGTTCTTTAACAGAAGGAACTGGATGACTAGAGGAGATAGAGGGAAAGATGAATGCAGCAATGTACAGAGACATCCTTGATGAATACCTGCTTCAGAGTGCTCTGGACCTCAGACTGGGGCGAAGGTTAATCTTCTAACAGGGCAACGACCCTAAGCACAGCAAAGATAACATAGGAGTGGCTTCGGGACAACTTTGTAAATGTCCTTGAGTGGCCAGACCAGAGCCCAGACCGAACCGATTAAAATGTCTGTACACCGACGCTCCCCATCCAACAATGGGCGGCAAGGTGGCCTAATGGTTAGGGAATAGGGCTTGGGTCAAGGTGGCCTAATGGTTAGGGAATAGGGCTTGGGTCTGGAAGGTCCCTGGTTCTGTCCTAAGGTGAAAAAAACCTTAGTCGTTCTGTCCTTGAGCAAGACAGTTATCCCCAAATGCTCCCCGGGCGCCGTTGACATGGAAGTCGAATCAGGTAACTCAGGATTGGGTAAAATGCAGAGGACACATTTCAGTTCAAGGTATGCAGTTGTACAACTGACAATATTGGTATATTACATTCCATATTCTACCTGATAGAGCTTGAGATGTCCTGCAAAGTAGAATCGGAGCAACTGCCCCAAAAATAGGTGTGGCAAGCTTGTAGCATCATCTATTAAATCTATGAAATATATTCAAACAAACTTTTTTCACTTTGGCATTTGTCATCACATTTGTGTTGTGTGTAGAATATTTAGAAGAAAAATTAATTGAATCAAATTTGGAACAAGGCTGTAACATAACAAAATGTAGAAACAGTGAAGCGCTGTGGATATATTCCGGATGCACTGTATGCTCACCCCATTCCGAGGCTTATTTTTTTCTGAACAGTTTGCCTCCCTCCACTGATGTTGTTTTCCTTTATCCCCTGATCTTCTCTTTTTTGTGTCCAGCATCCATCCAAGAAGCAGAAACCACCTGGACTCCTACCAGTCCTCTCAAAATGAAATTGTACATTTAAGTTTCTCCAATCATCCTAAATCTTCTTCCCAGTCCTGCATTGCAACCTCTGATAACTCCTTTCAATGTACTGTTTTTGCACAACCAGTACCTCTAAAACCATTGAACAACATTCCAAGCTCAAAATCATTTGCAAAACACCATTCTTCATTTATGGCTTGTTACTTTTCCTATCTTAAGTTATCTGAAATGCAAATATGTTGAATGTGTAGACTGTCTAGACCTAGAGCACATTTATCAGATTTGTTTTTGGCCTGAGATAATTTGTGTTCCTGATCTCTGACAAGATTCTTTTCTTTTCCATTTTGAGCTTCTGTTTCTGATATTTCTCTGACAGTTGACATTCAAATGTGCTCTTTCTAACCGACTCCAGCAGGCACTCTCACTTGCAAATGTTATCTGTTTCACAATAGTTTAGAGGTGTGGAGCTGTGGAGGTTGGGGCGCTGGAGGCAGAGTTGGAATTTCAAAGCATAATGAGGGTTTTGCCTGGGTGCTTGCCTGTCTGCCTTTCTGCCTGGTCCCATCACAAAAAGGAGGAAAATGCTTTTATTCTTCCACTCAAAGACTACAGACTCTTCCTAGGGCTAGAAAAACATGTCCTTAAGCTAAGCTTCTGTTGTAGAAAGAATATATGCATATTACCACTGCAATTAGAATTGCAAAGGTATTCTTCTGCCTTCACTTTTCCCAGATTCCATTTAGCAACTTTTCACACCTCTAAGAAGTTAGTTAGTTGTTAGTTTCTGTATTGCAGCTGCACTGTCACCAATAACAGCCATCCTTCAGGGTACCCACAGCAGGTGAGGAAGGGTCACCAAACTATCAAGGTTAAAGTCAACCAAACAACTCACTCTCACTATATGTTGGGTGTTAATATCCCAAAACTCGAGGTTCTATGACAGCTTCTATCACCAGGCCATAACTCTAGCTGTCATCACAAAAACATCTTGCAATTTCCTGCTCTGATACATTAAGCAAACAACTTTTACATAAAGCACATGCACAGAGTTGCGCACTCACTCACAGCCACTGCATACATGTAATTGAACACACATAATTTTCACAAATACACACATCATCAACAACAGTGTTTTTTATACTGTTGTATTCAACTGGACAAAGAAAATACTATTCACTTTGTTTTATAGTCAAAGTATATGGCCAATTGTCTTTTTACGTGCCCTAGGCAGGATGGGTTGATGGAACCTACAAAAAAAAGTCGGAATACATTTCCTTATATTTAATTTCCCTGTAATTGACACGTTTTGCTATAGGGCCACAAAAATTATACTTGCAATTTTCCTAGTTTTGCAATACTGCAGAGACACAGTTGTTACATCTTACAGCTAAATGGTTTCATTTCTTAAAAAAAAAAATGGAATTGCAATTCTACACTGTTAATCTAATATCTGAGATAGAACGGCTAACAATATCAATGGGTGGCCCCCAGAGGTCTGTGTTTGCTCAGTTGGTGATCAGACGCAATTACAACAAAAAAAGGATAACTTACATATTGACAGAGATATTCTCACTGACTGACAGTGAGATATTGTCACGCATGTGTAGGTGTGCGGAAGGATGAAGCCAGGCAGAGGAACGGAGTGTTCGAGTTGTCTTTTAATATAGACTCAGGAAACAGAACACAGTAGAGCGCATAACACACTGAAGTCCATTCATATAAATAAGATGCATCGCAGCGCACTCAGTAATATATTCAGCGTCTTACACAAATACTGAGTATAAATGCACCTTTAGAGAGCTTGACAAGGAAACACACGTAGCATATAACAATACCACACAAAGACCAGACCAAACAAAGGGAACTTAAATAGTACTCTAATGAGATAATGGACACCAGGTGTAGTGATGACGAGACTGAACAAGGTGTGCAGAGGGAGGAGATAACGATGGCAGCTCAGAAGGCCGTAGAGGACGACCGCAGGTGGCGGTAGACTGGCTTCTGAGGGAGTTCTCACATATATTCTCACTGATTACACTGACGTGTAATTATATTTAACAAAAGGCTCAAAGTTATGGCCAATAGCTCAGTTCAGGCCTGTTTTTACAAAGTACCCAGTGCAGACTCTGTACAACTCAATGCTCTTAGACCAGTAACTGGATGCCTCAGCTCAAGTGAACTAAAGAAGATGGGATTTCTCCAGCCCCGCGTGTGGTCTGCACCTCATCACAAACCACTCTCGGCTGGTTTGTCCAGTGGATCAAAAATGTGACCAGCCAGGGCTGAAACTATTTCAGTTTCTGACTGGCATCCCTGTATATGACTCAGTCATTCAACACATCTGATTACAACGTATATATGAAATCTAATCCTAAAAACAATGATGATATGACATGTGCAACAAATCCACATGCTGAGAGTCACCACCGTGCCGTTATGGCGTCATCTGCCTCAGTGTGTTTGAAAACCAGAAGCCCTTGGATGCCGATATGTCTATTCACACTATTCACTGCACATATTTAAATACATAATATATCCGGGAAGGAATTTACAGACAACCAACAGCATAAGTACAGCATGCAGAGACCAGCAAAACAACAAAAACAGACACCAGCATCATAGATGTCATGTCACTGTCCAGTATGACACCTTGCCATCTACTATAATATCTACTAAATACGGGCAATAACATCAATGTAAAACAAAACCACACTCCTGCGTGGTCATGCTGCCATATACCTGATTTTCCATACAAACACATGAAGACATCCGACACCAAGCACCAAATGGGTGGCAAAAACATTGCTCAAAAAGGTAGGTGCACATTGAAGAGATATGTAACACGCTTTAAGAACTACGATTCAGTCAGTCAGAGCACTAAATGTGCACTCGGATGAATCTCAGGAGGAGTTGACGACATTACTGCTCACTTCCCCTGCTGTGCTTATGCCCTCGTCAATAAATTAATAATGAGTGTGTTTCTTCTCTGAGTGGTCAAACTCCCAGTACTTGGCCCCTCTGCTCTATGGGCACACTGATTTCCATTTTAGAGGCTGACGTTATGCTTCTTACATTGTTTTGTTGGATGTCCCACCTTGCCAGCCAGTGTCATTGGTTTAGAAGACATGATACGAGTGACAAGTGATTATATTCAATTGAAACAGACAAAGCGGTGCACTTTCCTGCCAAAATGACATGCTGCACTCTTTTTGAATGGAAGTGGAATGACTGAGACAGGGTGAGGTCCCTTCGAGACTAGGCGAGATTACTTTTTATGAGCAATGTGTTTTTGGAGGAGCTTTGCATGAGTATTCATGTGAATAGTGCACATTCAAATACACCGGAAGAATGAACTGGTGAGCAGACATCCTTTCACACAGACACAGACACCATGCCAAGACGCATCTAGATATTTACTAGCCCCTCAACTAGCCCCTATTGTTTAACATTTCAGTACCCAAAGTGCATTATACAAACTCAGGGATACTCAGCAGATCCTAAATAATCGTTTGGTTATTTGTTGTGTATTTAGAGACAACAGGTGAGTCCACTTCAAGCTGAAATCAAGCAAGCTCCTTCCATCATCATATGTGTGTGTTGTGACCTTTAAACTGATTGTGAATTAACTGATTTCGGAAGCCTCTGTCCGTGGCCTTTGAAGGTTACACCACTAACACGCCCGACTCTATTCTACACCTTCACATTACCTGTAAACATGAACCTTTGTGTGAGGGGAGAAAGTCTGTCGCTTACATTTTGTCGCTTACACTCTCTGACTCACTCAATTCAACCTCCCAACCGATAGCATACTTATCAGGGTCTCTGATACCTAAGGGTCTTTATGTGGGGCTTTTATTTTTCCATTATAACCCCTGTCTGGGAGGGAACAGGGTTGACAATTAAACTGAATTTATTAGAAAAACAATTAGTAGAGCTGATGGGAATGAGATGGCATGTCTCATCGTTGCGTGTAATAGATAACAGTTTGAAGTTAATTGAGGGACAGATAGGACACTGGGTGATCTCCGCCATTGTATTGTGATTTGGGGCATAGGGTTTATCAACTAAATCACTGAATGGCAATTCTCAATTTAACCCTAGCATAAGGAACTATCAAATGTCTTCCTAATTAACTTTTATTGGGTTTGTTAGACATTTCACACGACTTTCATTGCTGACATTATTGGCATGAAGGTTCTTTCTTAATGAAATCTTTTTTCTGTTGTCTGTTTAGCAAGTTGATAAAATACTGTAATTCCAGCTGAATTTTTTTTTACGTTGCATATTTAACGTTGGCAACGTTATGTAAAATATTTAATATTCCCCCATGCCACCTTACAGCATTTCCCATTATTTTTAATTTGAATAGTCATATTTCTCAATGTTGGGTTTCACATAGAGGTAGAGTGACACACTGTGGTTAAAAATAGAATGACCTCGACTAGAACTGTATTTAATTCTAATGGTATGACATTTTAGACAGAGAAATTTGGCTAGACAGTAAAAAAAAATTGCTTTTGCTTATCCTCAAAGAGATTACATTTTACACAGTTTACACATTTGCTTACGCACATAATTATATGTAAGAGTGAGAGAGATAGAATATATACACATACACAGCACAAGCAATAACCTTGTGAACACACCACGTACATCTCTTTGCCAGCTCGTGCACCTTAATCGAAGTCTGTGTGTGTATGTCAGTCTGTAAGTATGCTAGGAATGGGAATGCATTACATTATGTTGACAATGAACTGCAGAAGACTTGATACAAAACCCTGAGGATCCCTTTTACACTCCTCCTCAGAGAATAGCTCTGTGTTAACAAAATACAATTAAACGCTGCTTGCCTGTTGATAGACAGTCCAGAATCACTTCAGTTGTATTCAACACCCTATCTTTTCCAGTGCGGGGAGGGGCAAAATGAAGATCTGTGAGCTGGGAACCTTTAAAGTGACGACTAAGGGCATGTTGTGACCTGTCTGCTAGAGGGTTTGGCGTATGTCCAAGGGCATATTAAGAGCAAACTGGTCCTCACTAGGTTATATTGTTTTAGGTTTAAAAAATAATAATAACTGTAGTGCTTATAATAGCTAAGCACATATTCACTTTCTGCACATCAAGATGTTGACACATTCAAATTGTGGAATAGAATGAAGTTGGCCAATCTAATGAATATTAAATGGCAAAAATATAAATGCTTAATTCCTTTTCTGTTTTTATTATCAAAGGGACTGAATTTACTGTGGTTACCGCAACTTTAAAATTGAAAAGTTAACAGCTTTTTGATTATTTGATTTCAACTACACTTTTTCATTAGAGTTTAGTCCTCCCATAGTATCATTTTCTGATATGAGCAACTACAATATATTTTTCTAAATTAATCTTTAATTGAAAATAGTACATTTCTGCTGCAGAAGGATATTAAATGGCCACTTCTGCAATATGTCCTTGCAAATGTTGACGTGAATTTAAAACTCTGTTATGGGCCCATTACAACATTTATTGCCAGTCTTGCATATATATATAACCTGGTGTGGGTCTAGGTATAGTGGGAACAAAATTTTACAACCTAAATCGTTTAAGTGGCACAAGCTCCTTTAACAGAAAATGGCTAGTGACTCGTAGGGAATAACAAACAAGTAGAACATAATGAAATTGTCTGTTTATGCCCAGTAATATATACAAACAAAAGCAGAAAGATTTTTTTTGTGCTTTAAGTGTTCCCAAATGTCTCTAGTTATTCATTTGTTTTGTCTTGTTTTGTCAGGACAAGAATAAACGAGGTGACAAAGAGTCAATAAAGCCAACTAGTAAAGCCTGCAGCATCAGGGAGAGCTCAGCAACTGCCCTGACGAACCCACTGTTATTCATCATTCATGACCTTGACCTGCCATTGTACTGTAGGAGTGGACAGGCCTGAAGTCCCCAGAGAATGGAGTCAGCGAGGGGTGGAGAGGGTGTCGATATCCATACTCTACGGCTTGACCTATCTCCAGATGAAAGAATGAGGTCTGGATTGATTTCTTAACAGGAGTGACCTTTTGGGTCAAAGTCTTGTCTTGGGGTAAGAGAGTTGAAAGAGATGTGGTGGACTTTGGGTATTCTTCATTAATGGGCTTCTAGTTTTAAAGAGAAAAGAGTTTGCACACAGACATATTATGACGAACAGACATATTATGACGAAACAGGGTCCAAATTCACTATACCAAGTGCAGTGCTTTTTGTTCAAACATAAACTGTTTATATGGACTGGACATTTCCTAGAGTAAAAAAGTCACACGACATCCCAGCTGGATTTGTACAGCTACTAATTGGAATTTGACATAAGCCATGTTACACATATGTTCAAGGGCGAGATGGTCAGTCACACATTGGGGGGGGTCAGCTTTGGGACTTTCTGTGTTGGGGCATGCAAACATTTCTTTTAATAAAAATAAAAGTCAGAGTTTTAATGTTTGCGAAATGCTGCTAGTCTGTAATATAGGTAGTACGGAGTAGTGGTTAGTGCGCTCGGCTGCGGAGTTGGTGGTCGCTGGTTTGATTCCCCCCACCAGATGCCACATTATATCTTTTGAAATAGTTTTTAAGCTTTTATTTTCTGTATTCTATTTTTGTCCATGTGTATTATGAAGTTAAAACAGCTACTTCAACTTTTTAGCTGTAAAAGGCCACATGGACAAAAACTAATATTAAGAAATATGTTGTGCTTTTTCTTTTTTAGTCCCAGTCCGTCTCTGGGTAGTAGGTATCAGCTGGCTTGTCAAAAGACCCATTCATAAAAGCTGTATAGTATTGCAATCGAAGTTCGCACTAATTCTACAATTCGAAATTCTAGTGAAATCCACCTAGTCTTTATCTAAGGGATTATGTTCGCCAAATAGTGAAAATTTACCATCCATGTGCCAAATGTCTGTCTCATTCCGCACTCACAAGAATACAAAGGTATAGGGAAAACATGACATGAATTTCAGGCGAAATAACGTAATGTATAGTGTAAGGCAAGTCAAATGGATTTGGGAAATGGACCGGCCGGAATTTGATATTTTCGGTGCTGAAAAGAAAGACGTTATGTACTAGCAGTCCCCCTGTCCCCCCAAGGGATTACGCCTGTGCATATGTTGCACAGTACATCGCTACCATAGTAATCAAACACATAACATTTACAATAATGCAGTAGAAAAGCTTCATACTGTCCTACTGAACGTTTAGGCCATTGTAATCTAAAATCAATAAGGTCCAGCATTTCAAGCAAGCATCACATTTAGCAGTTGTAATCAGGCATCTATCCATCCACTCGTCTGGCACATTTACAGTATCTAGAGCTCTTTCAAGAGCACACTATTCTCAAGAAGGTTTCTCACCTTGTCTAAAAGTGACCTTGTCGTGTGTCAGACATTTTTCCACCAATCACAATCCCAATCAAATGTAGGTTCAAGAGTGCAATCGGTCATTTAGGAAGGGGGAAGCACTGCCCTGTCTGTTTTCGTAAGATAGAATCAGATGTCACATCTATCAAGTCTTCTAACTTAGTCATAATGGCAAGTGGTGATGATAAACCTCAGTTTTTACATTCATATCATCCGAGCAACACGCAAGCAAGTTGAGTGATTGTATCATTTAAAATTATAAACTTTCAATCTATTTAGCAAAATGAAACATGCTTTCTTTAACGTCTAGTAATCAAGTCTGTTTTTGCTTTAACATTCCTGAAAAATAAAAGATAAATACATTTCCACGAAGATTGACATCAACAACAAAAAAACGAGTTGATCAGATACTTGCTTCCTCTGTTGTTGTTTCATGTTTTGATTTCATGTGGTCTTCTGTTGTTGTTACTCTGTAAAGTTCATTAGACCAGGAGGGGTCCCTTGAATTCTTTCAACTATATGCTTCCAGAACAAATGGTGATTGAAAAAAGCAAGGTAAGAATCTCAAATGCCTTTCTTTGATTGCCCACGTCCGCTCTTCTTGCTTGTTTCTTAAATCCCATTGAATGAGATAAAAGGGAGACCTTTTCATCTAATTGGTTTTGAAGAATCAAGGTAATGCAATTGATATTCAATGACTTTCTTTGAAAAAAAACATGGACATTTCAGGAGATGTTTTTGATGCAGTTCGGTCATGAGAGTGCACATTTTACACAGAACTGTAATAAAGGATACACAGCAAACTTGTTTGAGAAAGCTAGTCTCCTACTTCGTTGATTGGAGCTAAATTTAATCGTATGTACAGCGCTACCTACTTTATTGGGCTAATTGTTCATAGTAAAATAAACTAGGTCTTAGAAATACACTTACATCACAACAGTGTGTAAAACCACATCGCCTTTTTTATTATTTCATTGGAATCATTTATACATCTGGCAGTGTTATCATTAGCTAGAGAAACTTACGATAGCTTACTCAAAATCGGTGAACACCGCATCTATCTTACATAACATAAACATGTTTTTAAAAATGTTTTTTTAGTTGGGTAGCAAATGTCTCACATACATTTACACATTTTTAAGGGTTTCTTACAGATGAGGCCCTTAGCTTGCTGGCTTGAATATGTAATTTGGTAATTATGTAGCTGGCATTTTTCTTTATTGGTTGTAAGTCACTGGGGACTTGTGACTGGCTTCTTGGCACTCATTTTTTAATCTGTTCCTATCTTTTCAAAACAACTTATCCCAAGAACATACCTGCGAGTGATGGTGAAAAACGTACTGTAGTATTTTGTAAGCTAGTTTGCCACTATTGGAAGCGGGAGACAGTCAAGCATTGTGTTTTTATGAAAAGTTCACTTAGACTACAAATATAATCCATGTACTGTATGGCTTTTGCCACTGGCTGTTTTTATGAGTTATTATTTAGTAGTAATAGTGTCTTACTACTTGGAATAGTGATAAGAATTGAGCCCATGCTAGCGTGACACAAGACAAACTTTACACTGCCAAAGCTAAACTTGCTTGAACAAAGGCAGCTAGCTACAGCGAGCTAGAAACCATTGACATCTGCACCTAATGGATTTTGCCTAAAATGAACAAGCTTGCGTGCTGCATTTTATGGCAGAGCAACATTAATTTTTTTCATTTATGCAATAACATCACAGTGTTTCCTCTATGTTGATTGGGTAGTGGCGGCTCGCCACGGCTAAATTTCTGCCGCCACGGTATCAGAATATGGCCGTACAGTACAAAAGCGAAAAGCCGTCTATCAGCATGTCGGAGACACGCGCTTCACCCAGCGAGCGGGCACGCGCACCACCCGGCTGACATGGGAGAGAAAGGAAGAAAGAGAGACCGCAGCTTTCTGAAGAAGAACTTGAGTCGGTGTGTGCGTCCTTGAGAACTGTAAGTGATATAACTTATGTTAGTTAATTTAAGCCTGATATTGTATTAGTCTATAGTTCTTGCTAATTTAAATTAAGTTAACTGGTGATTTTCGTTGTTTGTATTCTTCACCTGCTAGCTAAGTTGCACGTGGCTGTTGATTGATATAATAGCATCGCAGGGCTAAGCGATTGCTGAAAGCCCTTCCTCACATTTGTATTTTAGGTGCATAATTTACATGCTGAAGTAGTTACACTGCATTAAGATAATGTAATTAATAGTGGGTTTATTATTATTATTTGCTATATATTATATATAGAAACTTTTTTCCCGAATGATAACGTTATTATTCATTTACTTATTTTTCAGATGACTTTGTTAAAATATTTCTCTATGAAAAGGAAAACGCCTGATGATGAAGACCAGATATGCGAAGTTCACATTACCTACACAGTGTTTAAGGGAAAGACAACGCTTAGGCTATCTAACACATTTAGAATAGCCTACGTGTGCACTGGAAGGTAGCGCGCTGCACTTCAAAGCGCAAGTTGGAGAAAGTTAAAAAAAAACAACTCAGTGCAGGGACGTCACAGTAGACAGGTCTAAATCTAATTTGCATTGAGTTTTCTTTCGCTCAGATGCCCACAATGCTTTAAAAAAACATTCTGGAGGAAACACTAGTGGTGGCTCCTACAACATTTTACAATGTTATTACTGGTTGCCTGATTAAATATTAGACAGGAGAAGTGCAGGTGGTGGATAGAGGAGGAAACCAGAGTGAAGTGCAAGTGCAGAGTGAAGCAGAAGAGCTCAGTGTAACAGGAGAGAGGGCAGAAAGAGAGGAGAGTGGAGGAGAAGATGGCAGCAATATAAAGAAAGCTAAGCACAGGGTCTTAGGCTGGGATCCTGCATGGGTAGACAAACCAAGGTTCCACCCATGGCTCTACCACAGCGATCATGGCAAGTACTCAGCAGTACACCATATCAGGTATTTCTGTGATTTTCAGTCTAGTAAATAAATAATTTTGTCCAGCCCATTTTTGGAGTTTTGTGTGCAATTATGTCCAATTTGCTTTTTCTTCCTTATTTTTTTGTTTTGTTCCAATACACACAAAGGGAGTAAACATGAGTATAGCAAAACCTGTGTTAATGCAATACTTTTCTGTGAGAAATATTTCAGGGGTGCCAACACTTTTGGCCATGACTGTATGTTTGTGATGTATTTATGTATTTTTATTTTTCAGATATATGTACAATGAAGGGCAGCGCTTCAGCCAGTTCTGGACCTGGTTAATGTAAGTGATGGGAAGGCTGTAACCATTGTTGCAGCAATAAAGGAAGTGCTGCACAAAAAGAACCTGCCAACTAATAAGCTATATGGGCTAGGAACAGATGGAGCTGCTGTAATGACTGGTAAGAGTTAACCAAGAGTCATTTAAGTTGCATGAATTTGTTTTTAGTTTGCTCGAATATGAATTGGTTATTGCATGCCTTTGTTTTTTTTTTCTCTTTTCTTGTAACAGGAAGGTTGAATGGTGTAGCAAAGCAGCTCCAGGATGACTTTTGCTGCACATACCATTTTGTGGCCTCAGTTTACCTACAGGCAGATGTACTACCACACTTAGCCCGGCTTTCTAGGATTTTCCAGAGACAGAAGGTCAACTTCCTGGCCATCAAAGAGCAGGTACTTTTAACATGCATCTCATAACTGTAAAGCAGTAGAACTAAATTCTAGGCTGTTCAATCAGTGCACATTACATTAAAAAAACTGCTGATGATTGTGCAACTGCCATTATCAGGTTTCAGTGACTATGGCATGCCTGAAGAACATCAAAGATGCAGGTGATACACAACCCCCTGGCTCATTCTTGGCCCAACTGCATAGGGACCTTGACAACCCTGCAGGATTGGGCGCATTTAACATCGTCATCGACATGAGGAGGAAAGGGAGAGGAGAGGTAGAGGCCAGGTGAAGCCCACAAGAGAGGTTCTTTGGTCCCGGTACAGGACACAGGTACATTTGTTTTGATTGGCTGCTAAGTAGTATCCGTCTAAGAAATATATAATAAAATGACTGAGCCCAGTCTTAGTTTGATTGAAATGTTATTTCCACAGGGAGTCAATCAACAAAACGTAATCATTTTCTTTGTGCCCTGTTTAGGTAATGGAACCGTATCTTGATGGCCTCCAGGACAGCCTTGACAGAAGGTTCCAAAACCTTAATATCATGGGAGCCTTTCATGTGTTGGGGCCCCAAGCAGTCAAGGAGGACGTTTCCATCAACTTTGAAAGCATCAAGACCCTGTCCACCAAATTCCTGCACCAAACGGACAGTCATGCACTGCAAGAATGGTCATATTTTAAGCGGCATATGCAGACTGGAGCATTCAAGGTAAATTAGACAGAATTTAAGTTCTTCAGAAACATGACTGAGGAACCCAGCTTAATCGCCTACTGTCTGCGTTGTAATGTTTCAGGATATGGACCAGCTTACCATAATGAGCAAACTAGCATCCCAGCACGATGAGTGGTGTCAAATCTACCCCTCCCTCAGTAAGCTGGCAGCCATTGCCCTCACAGTGCCAATCTCAAGTGTCAACTGTGAGAGAGATTTCTCCATGATGAATAGGGTAAGACATTTCAGTGTTATGTGAAATTAAAGATTGTTTGGCTATCAATATCACTCACATCACTCAATTTTTAAAAATTCCTTTATAGGTGAAAACCGACTTAAGGAACAGGCTGCAGGGGGAACATCTAGCAGCATGTATGCTACTCAGCATCAATGGGCCACCTCTTTCTGAATTCCCCTACTACTGAGCCTTGGACTTATTTTTCCAAAAGCCAAGAAAAATTAAATGTGTGCACAGCAAGGCACACAAATGAATTTGTTTCATTGTGAATGATTTGTAGATGTTAAGTGCCTCAAATATATTTTAAGTAATTAATATATTATTTGTGTTGCAGCAAAGTGTCAGTCCATTTTAATACGTACAACTTTTCCCGGGGAGGGTGAGGGTGGTGGCGGTGGCGGCAGCGGGCAGGTTGGGAGTGGGGGTTGTTCAGACAGACCTGCCCCCACTGCAAAAAAAAATCCTAAAGGAAACACTGCATGAATATAGGTGACATACTGACTTTTTTGTCAAGACATAAGAATGTTTGTATGCTGTACCACCAACAGAATTTTGCTCTGAGTGCCCATGAAGTAACTTCTCATGTTAATTTCACAAGTAGGCCGATGGTGTCATAAGTGTTCTCAAGTACACTCAGGGGTCCTAGTACCCGTGGTTTGGACCCGCTGTTCTATACTATACCAAAAAGCATGCACAGTTGCAAAAATACCTGCAGAAATAGTAGGCACTTTTGTCAAACTAATCCAGCCTACTAGGGTTTGAGACATACTATTCTTCTGGCATACTACTCAATCAAAAGCGAACAGAGGGCTTTGGCATCTTCTGAAGTGCTCAAGCCGCCATACCAATGACTCTATTTCAGAAAGCAGTTGGTACCATCATTTATTACTGTAAAACTAGTTTGTGTCATGTTTAGCCTGCCTCCATCCATCTACCCTCTCTTCTCCCGATCACCTCTGGCTAACTTAAAGTCTTTGTCACAGTTTATTGACAACCATGCATTCCTGAGAACACACAATATTTTATTAGTCTTATCTACTAACTTTTTTTGGACAGAGAGGAAGATTTATTCAGTGATCAAATGGAATCTGTCCCCAGATGGTTTCCAACGTGGCACCTAGTCTCTTGATTGGGAATCTTCTCGTCCTCCCCCCTTTCTGTTCATACATTTTTAAATAAAGAAATACTCTCTTAATCAAGATGGAGAAAAAAAAACAGGACAAGCTTGTGAGCCTAATGGCCGCAGGGCATTATCACAACTCCATGGTATTGCAGAATATACTACGATATTTATATTATTTATATTTATATTCTACGACCACTAATGCCACGTTTTATTGTGAATTATGTTCCATGGTTTTCACCTTGAGGTTAAAATGTGATGAAACATCAGCCTTTTTAGTGTGATGAAACATCAGGGTTGCAGTGGAAGATAAATGCAAGTAAATTCCAGTAAATGCCTCCAGTATATAGTGGCATCAAACACCCTGCTTCAACTATTTGGTGAAACTGAATATTTTGTTGTGGTACTATATCATGACTGACATTGCAAATACGTTTTTTTTAATTCCAAAGAATTTTTTTGGGGGGAAATATAAAAATACTGTCTGTAACATTCAGACTTTTCTGTCCTCCTGGCCAGAGTTTGGCACGGCGCAATCTGTGTCATTGTTGTCACCTGTGTCTGTCTCCGCACCTGTTTGGAGTTTCTGTCGTTAGTCTGTGTATTTAAGTCCGGTCTTGTCTGTCTGTGTTTGTCGGTTATTGTAATTGTCCTACGTAAGTCTTGGTTGTGTGTAGCCTTCCTGTGTTCCCTGTACAAGGTACAGTTTGGTTTACGCCCGTTTAGTTGGCGGAATAAATATATAGTAATTATTATTCTCTGCGTTTGAGTCTGCCTGCTGCCTGCACACCTGATACGTGACACTGTCCAACTCCTCTAGGAAGTGATTTTACAATGATTTCTCACCATCCTATGCATATGCATTACATAAACACACTTGTGTTGTATGTAATTGTTTGGAATGTGGTTATGTAGAGCAAATTCTCCAATTGTTTAGTGATTTTCATAATCAAAAGTAGAGCTCCTGGGTTTAGTAGCTCCTGGCTAAGGGAGAGGAGACTACTAGCAGAATCTGGAAAGGAGGTTTGAAAAGCCAAGCAGAAGCTAAAGGTACATGTTATTGACATGTTCTAATCAATATTTATATATTTGACATTTTTCAAAGTATGTAATGCCCACAATTGCTTCTGTAGTACCTAAATTTGCCCAGCTATCCTTCTAAACTGAAAAAATAATAGGTCTTAAGTAATACTTATCCTTGGTTTGGCTAATGGTAATGTCTACATAACGTAATACATATTCTACTATAGGGAGAAAAAAAATGAGGATTAGATGTTTTATTGATGAAAAAAATGCAAAAGAGAATTACCTGTAGCTTAATGTTGGCTCAGTTTTTTCTTGCTCCATACACATCCAGCTGCCGAGCAACTGGGCTACCTGTCTTCACACAGAGTGGCAATGGCAATTCATTCTACAGTTTGATGCAGATGTTTGACCATCTGGCTAATGTTATGTTTTAATTGTAAAACTGTCCCAACAGTTGACCAGGATAGAAAGTTGTATAGTTTCTCTGGGAGGTCCACAACTACCTGCTGAGCCAACGCTAACATTCACTTGCAACATTAGAATAAAAATTGCTGATACGTTGGCCAGGGGTGTTTGCAATGCATCCAAGCTGGGTGTTGTGTAAAAGCAATTTGTGACAACTGTTGATGTAAAAAGAGCTGTTGTGTTATTTTCTTTGTGCTTCTAAGTTGCTCTAAGTTACAGCATTCACAAAAGCTCTCAAGGTCAATCAGAATTATTCAACAGGGATCATCAGCTGCTGTCTTCACGTAAGCTGAATTCTCACTGTCAAAAGCAATATGACAAAGTGATTTATATTGCAAGCAAAACAATTAATATTATCCCATAGGTCTCATTCTGGAAATGTCAGCCAGCGTCATATAACTCAATGTGTTAAAGATGATAATGTAATGTATTGCTTGTCTGGCTGTTTTCTAGTACAGTTATGAAGTTCTGTAATGGTGCTTTGAACAGTGGTTACTACATTTTTTAAAAACACAAAGGTGTTTGTTAGTCACACATTTGAAGGGACCAATATGGCAGGGGTCTGGAGTTCTTCCCAGAGGACAAATAATAATTCTATTTTTCTCCTGCACTTCAACCCCATTTGAAAAACACTCACTTGATCACATATGACACAGTCAGCGAAAGTGTCAGTGACATTTTTGATGGCCGACTGGAAAGCGTTTTTGTAACAACGTCAACAAGTCTATTTTCCTACAACCAATCTATTGTCCCATTGTGCCTTGGGAAGATAGTAAAAAAGTTTTTGATTCATTTTACTTGTGTCTTTGAGGCATTCATTGCTAACAGATGTGCTGAAAAACTAAATTCAGCCATGAGACGTTTCATTGTCAAGTGTCAAGTGTATTAGTTATTGTTTTGTCGTTTGGGTTTCTTTTGGGGTTCTGTTTCATGGTAATTATGTGTTTCTATGTTCTTTGCCAGTCCTGTGTTTTCATCAGTTCCTGCGTTGTCATAACACCTGTGTGTAATTAGGTTCCCTATTTATTCCCGTAATACTCTCTGGGCCTGATTTACTAAGACAAGCGCAGTTTGCGCTGCGTCTGTTTTGCGAGTTCGCTAATAGCGCACGCTATGCTTCCACATTTTGCGTAGCATTTATCAAACCTGACACTCATCACGCAATCTGTGCATACCCCGCCCACGATTAGCGCGCCTCTAAAAGCGCATACAATGGGCCGCATGTATTTACCATGGATCATACTAGAGCTGTAATCGGGCCTAAAAAGTGAGGCCCGACCCGGCCAGAGCCCGTCAGAATTCGGCCCGAGCCTGACCCGAGCCCGACAGTTTTTAAATCCCGAAGCCCGAACCCGTTTACAGCCCGACATTATTCAAATGTGCGCACGCACGCAGTTCTATTGCCTTTCGTATAGAATGAGTCATTTAGTCTATATATTTGTTTTAAAACATTTATAATAACAAAACAATTAAATACTCTGTTACAACATAATGGGCTCCACTTGGTTCGCCAATACGATGAACAGCAGCTGAAATTAAAAGAATAATGGCAACATTAGCCTATGTACTCTGTCTCCAATTTGCATTTAAGATTCAAATAATATTTATTTGAAAAACCTTTACTCACCAAGATTAGGCTACATGTTTTAGTGTAGGATGTACGGTACATGAAACGCATCACCTGACCACTCATTCGACGGGTCGGGTTCGGGCAAAGATCTTCAGCTCATACTACGGGAAAGAGAAAGCGCAAGCTTAGATTGAGGTCCATTTGAACACACAGTGAAACGCACTATCTAGTTAAGACCTGCTTTTAAGAGGCGCCGAATTTTACACTCAAAATTAAGCCGCGCAGTGACTGGCAGTCTTTGTAAATACCACGGAATATATAGGCGCAATTAACGCGTTTCCTCCCACCCCCTCCAACTTTCCCCATGACCCTCCCACGAAAGCATATTGAAAGCGCAACTTGTCTCTTCACCCTAATGTGGCACGCAATCTGCGATTTTAGGCAATTGCGACCTGTTGGTAAATAGCCCACATCGGTTACGTCCGTCTTTGCGACCAATTACCGCCTTAAAACAGGCGCAAACGGCTTGATAAATCAGTCCCTCTGTATCTATGTGAGGTACCGTTTATTTTTGTGCAGCTTACTGACCCTTGAGAATGTTACTTTGGGTACAATTGCAGTGTACCAGACATTGTTATTTCGCCCTAGATCCTGACTATGAGTTTGCCTACTCCATTTTAAACTGTTGTACAATTATCTGTATTTTTGACCACGATCCTGGCTTATCCTTTCGTGACCTGTATATTCTCCTCTCGACCGACAACGATTCTTGCCTTATCCCTGCCTGTACTGTTTTCCTGGATTAAAGTACTTGAAACTTGAGAGCCAACTACTTGAGGACCTTGGCCACATTTAGTGGATGGAGCGAGTCAGCGCTACTCACAGTGTATCGAGAGAGACTGAATTGTGAAAATTGATGACATGGGAGATGCACACCAAACACTCCGCAGTGACTCATTTGTGTTAAATTCAACCATCTGCAGCAAGGTCTAAGGTAAGCTTATCAAGTGAGTCTTGGTTTGCACACACACACACGCACACCCATGAACTTAAACACATGTAATAATCAGCAAAATACCAACCCAGTGGTGCAGCCTCTTGACAGACCGAGGAGGAACCGATGCAGCTAGGATGAGGAAGGATCAACACTTCCGGGAGCATCTCTGTCTGTACTGCGATTGCAGTGCACTTTACGACTAGCCCAAGGATCCCGGTCTCGACCTGAGGCCTCTGTCTAGGTATGCTGCAGCCCTGGTAAATATTACCAAGCAACAGCAAAGACTTCCTGCTATAATTTGTCATGGGTCTACGAGACTAGCAGTAGAAGCCTTGTGGATTCTGGGGCAGTGGGAAACTTTATAGATGAGGAGCTTGCCTTAAAACTTGGAGTACAACTAAATACTCTTTCTTCGCCTTCATGAAGTTTAACACACTTCATGAAGTGTAACGCCCAGCATTATATTAAGAGCTTGTAGCCTTACATAACGATACTCTCCAGTTTGTTTTACCATCTGCCAATGATCCCCTCATTCTTGGACATCTGTGGCTCTGCCTACAGTATCACACAAAAGTGAGGGAACCATGAATGCCAACATGTACATGTGAAGCAGAGCATGATCCCCTCCCTTCGGAGACTCGGGCAGTATTCCAACATTATAACGACCCAAAACACACCTCCAAGACGACCACTGCCTTGCTAAATTGAAAATTAAAGTTGATGGACTGGCCAAGCATGTCTCCAGACCTGAACTTTATTGAGCATCTGTGGGGCATCCTCTAACGGAAGGTGGAGGAGCACAAAGTCTCTACCATCCACCAGCGCTGTGATGTCGTCATGTTGTCCAGTGGCAACCTGTGAAGCTCTGGTAAACTCCATGCCCAATGGGGTAAAGGCAGTCCTGGAAAATAATGGTTGCCACACTTTGGGCCCAATTAGGACTTTTTCTCTTAGGGGTGTACTCACTTTTGTTGCTAGCAGTTTAGACATTATTGGCTGTGTGTTGAGTTATTTTGAGGGGACAATAAATGTACACTGTTATACAAGCTGTACACTCACTACTTTACATTGTAGCATAGTGACATTTCTTCAGTGTTGTCACATGAAAAGATATAATCAATCTTCATATATTCAGACAATTTACTTGATTTGGTTCTTGTGAAACAAATCTGTCATGAAATTACAACGATTTGCCAATTTTCATCAACTTTTTGTTCTGGAGTTTGATGTGTCTGAGATCAGTGTTGGTGCTGTTCTATCTTAACATCAGGGAAACGCTCCTAAACTCTTTCTGTGTTCCTATTTTTCAAGAAGACTTTACCCTGCAGATATAATAACATTTAAATTACCACACTGGTTATTTTAAATTAAACCAAATACTTTTACTTATTGTAGATTGTGAGTTAAAATGAATGACATAAATATCATCCTGTTGCTTCTGTGTAACGAGGCGGCATTAAAGAAGTTCTGTACGACAAACTTATGTAGCCTACGTTTCACAGCCAACAATATTTAGCTTTTCTAATAATAATGTCCAACTGAAACAATAGGCAATTAATAATAGTTGATACATAAACAATCAGTGATACATACTTCATACATACATACTTCAATCAGTGCGCAATTTCCTGACTTTAATATCGTTCTGTCGCTTCTGTGAAATGTATGGGACATGCTTCGCTTGCTTCACTGTCAAAGCGTCAAGTTAAATCAATAATAACCACTTTGTATGGAAAGTTAAAAATTGCTCTATGCGTTTATTCAAATTCTATTCAGTTAAAATGCTTGATTAACATAGATGTAACTTTGAAACAATGCTAACCACTGGTACTAAAACCAGCAAAGCTAATCTCCGAAACTGAAACCAGCTGTGCACAATGAAATCAAAACCACCGTAAATAAAGTATTCCCCCCACTAAAATCCCCGAAATGGGAACCAATTGTTCACCACTCGTGCCAGTCCATCTCTGAATTATAGAATACCTGTAAAGTGCCCAGAAATATGTGTTCTGTGTTAGTTGATCTATACAGTTATTATTAAACCTAGTGAAAGATAGAGGTAGCTAGGAGACGTGCAAAGGCCAAACATCATAGAAATTGAAAAATAAATGTTGTTGCTTAGATAAGAAATTTGGTAAAGAGAAGGTAAGCTTTCTATGAAATTACAAATGCAAATCTCCCCAGGCTGTGTTTTGCTGTGTTCACAGACATTTGCTGTGTTCACAGACTTGCAGTACCCTAAACAACCATTACAACCTCTACACAAAGATCGCGAATTCAAAAACGTCCGTTTAATAATATACTACACGCTTATATTGTGCCTATAGTTTAGAATCTCCCCTTTCTAACAACGTTTTCCGTTTTGAAATAGCTAATACGCAGACCGTTTTATTAGCAATTGAAAGGACTGCTAATGGCGCTGATGACGTCATCATTGTTGTACAGACATTATCCTTAACTAATTGAACATTTCCACAAAATTCAGACTGTTTTCTATTAAATACCCTTTACCAAATATTCCTACATGGTTCTGTTCCAGAGCAATATCCATTTAGATTGGGGTGGGTAATTTTAGGCGGAAATTGGGGTCAGGGGCTCTGTCAAGAACATTATTTTCATTACCCACTATAAGCAGCTATATATTTCAGTTTTTTTAAGCAAAATGTTGTGCGTGTGTGCACGCATGTGAAAGGTTGGGATGTCTGCTATGATAACTGTAAAATTGATCGTACTTGTGTTAGATGTCAATCAATTAGTAACATTGTTGTCATTCAATTAAATAGGACAACCATATCCAGTCATAGGAAAGTAATAATAATAATAATTTGTTACATTTATATAGCGCTTTTTCTAGGACCTCAAAGTGCTTTACATGGAAGGGGAATCTCCTCAACCACCACCAATGTGCAGCATCCACCTGGATGATGCGACGGCAGCCATATTGCGCCAGAACGCACACCTCACACCAGCTTACTGGTGGAGAGGAGACGGTGATGAAGCCAAATAGTATATATATGGGGATGATTAGGTGGCCATGGAGGACAAGGGGCAAAGTATACAAAAAGCTATGTTCACATCTTTTCTTGGTCAAGCCAAATTATGCACATTATTTAAACATAATCATATCATACTGGTTTAATGTTGTGGACTATAATAGTAGCTACTCTAATGTTAGATATAACTCAGTGTTCAATCAGTGTACCATCCAGATGGTTCGATATAAAAAGCCATTTCCCCCTTGGCCATTTAACTAAAAAAATATTTATTTAGCAATTTTAAGTAGATGTCTCTTGTTTCCAGCGACTGTGGATGTATCCATGACAACACCCTGTCAACCCAGTTTAAGAGAATCATATTTTAGGAGTTGTTTGAACTGACTGAAACGAACAGTTAAGATCAGGGCCTCATTTAAGAAAAACTTTGCTCACCGATTTGCGTCAGAACAGGACATGAATATTCAGATTTATAAAAGCGTGCATGCATGCCCTATGCCGTTTTCGCTTCATGAATCACAATGAACTCTAAATGTGGCGCAGCTTTTGCGGCTTCGTGTCACCCCCCTATTTGCCCATAATATTAATATTCATTGATTGAGACATCATGGCAAACACAGAGAAAAAACTTTCAATGTGAAGTTGCTTAGAAGTTTCCTGTTGGAGAGGTGGAAAAGAGGAGAAAAAAATTGTAGGGCACAGTGAGGCCAAAAAGCCGATTTAGTGGCAAAATGTTGCTGATGCTGTGACACAAATTATTTGGACATTGATCGAATGAAAATGTTTTTGATTTATGAAAGCATTTTCATTCTCACTCGGTGCACCGATTACATTTGGGAAAACGGACATTGCTGTACATTGCGCTTTTCTGTTTGCCTGTTCACTCGCAGTGTACGGAAACTTTATGTATTTATGAGACAAACCTATTATACCTACGAACACGTCTGACATAACCCGGCTAACGGTTGGCTGATATATCCCTGACCTGTCAGACAATTCTCTCTGGAAAGTGTGGGACTGTCACGGAGTGGTTTCTCCGGGTGCTCCTCTGTAACGCTGGGCCCAAAACAGGGCGGCCCGAGAAAGGCGGAACCAGCTTATGAGCCACTCGTACTCGCTTGCCAGCAAGTCTTCTTGCTGTGTGGAAATGCATTCCCTCCGAATCCTTCCATTTGCCACATCTTCTAACAGTGCAAGATCAGCCACTGTGAAATTCCTGAAATTGTGGTGTAAATTGATGCATATACAGTATTTTGCCAATAACATTCACACATGTATTATATAATATAATCTTAAAAAGCCATTTGCAAGATTTTCAACATACAAACCCTAGAATAACGTAAAAAGGTTATTCAAGAAAGATGTTATTTTAAGTTATTTTCAAGTAATTTTCTCTGGTTTATATACCTTGTGGTCCAGTCATTTGTAGCATTGCGATTCTCAAAAGATATTTGGATAAAGGGCTGGAAACAGCAAATTTGAGAATCACATGCTTTGAATTGGATCTAATAAGATATTGGCCATGTTTCTCTTCGACAAGTAAGATATGTATAATTAGCAAGCTAACTGGTGAGCTACATCTTTCTGGTGCCACTATGATAAGACCGATATAAAAAAGTGTGTGATCGGTCAGGTATGGTAATACCACAGACAAGACTGGCTTTTAAAATGGAAATTCAAACCCCACATAAAACGCTAGCTAGAATGCCAAGTTAACTAACTGTTGTCTAGTAACCTCATGTGACTAAACATGTGAATCTCTGTCTTGTGCACTTACCCATTTAGTTAGAACATGTGTTTTTTGCTAGGTTATAGTTATATCACAGTCTGATGGTATGGCAGGCTGGTGGTCGAGGACAAACAGTGAAGCAGCTCTGGAGACAAGGGGAAAAGAGAGCAGTCAAACAACACTAGAAAGTACTACACATGAAATAATTCAAGCGTTTACTTGTTGTAGTTGTGTATAGCTACCGCTATCTCGGAAGCAATAATCTGACGAGGAGTGGCTGGAAAACCGGGGTAGATATAGGGTTAGTTGATGAGTTGATGGGTGGCAGGACTGCAGATTCCAGGCATGGCAGGAACACAGCCAGCAGGGGGTGCAAAGAGACAGGAAAACCCACAGGGAAACATGGCCGTGGCAATAACAGCTATGACCCTTGTATTAGAGAATGGATGTCACAAATGTTTCCTTTAACAAATATTATTGTGTTATTTTAAGCAAGCCTGCAGAAAATTGGAGCGAAAGTGGCGCTCCACCAAGTTGGAAATATTAAGGCTTGCCTGGATTGATAGTACTATAATACTGCAATACTGATCGAGCATATATACCGGTAAGTGCATTCCCATATTTCACAGTACTATCAATCCAGGCTAGTCTAAATACTTCCAACTCAGTGCTGCCTTTGACACTATTGATCACTCCCTTCTCTTGAAAAGATTGGAGACACATGTTGGGCTACGAGGACATGTTCTCGACTGGTTTAGATCTTATTTATAAGATTGACGTCAGTTATATTGTCTTTGGAATATTGCAAAAATGTTCTATTCTTTGGTTTTCCTAATAAGTATAAACACAATAAACACACTCCAATTAGTACTTAATATGACTGCAAGAATCTTAAGACCCTGCGTACAACACAGCTCACCCATTCGTAAAAGTTCGCTATCAGGTTTGTTTGTCCTTGATAATAAATTCCACAAAAGTGATAAAAAAGATAAATGCACAGACTAGATTTACAAATGCGCACACCGGATTCATACATGCGTACAAAATTCACAAATACACACACCAAATTTAAAAAGCACATAAGTTTCACAAATGCATACAAATTGTTTAAATACACATAGCGAAATATTTCTTGATTTACAAACCCAGACTCAGAGTGTTTCGCTTGTTAGAAATCTTGACAATAATGTAAAGCCAAAATCAGCATAGGAAGTTGTCACATTGGTGTGTAATAGCATAATAAACTACACTATAATTTTAGAAATGTTACACTATAACCATGTTTTTTGTAAGATAACAATTCTCAGGTAAGATCTGTATGCTTCCAAATGCTAAGAATGACGGTTGCTGCAGGGACAAAGAAAATACAGAAACCGCTTTTCCATA